>JAWMRA010000001.1:57696156-57730450 GCA_035584735.1 Pseudotriccus pelzelni | reverse complement strand
CTTACAGGGCTAACGAGCTCCACCTGCCCGGGGAGTGTCCCTGGCTGGAATCGAACCCAGGCCTTGGCGGTGAAGGTGCCGCAATCTAACCACTAGGCCACCAGGGAGAGATGAGTATTGCTGTGACATTATCATGTTTTGCATTCTAATACCTCAAAACCTCAGAAAGAAAAAAAAAAGAAATCCATGGGAAAACTTCCACACTTTGAATATTTGCTTACATACTGATTCCTATTTTTTATTTATTTTTGTCTTTTTTTTGAGTGTTATACATCACTATTTAGGGTGCCTAGAAATGGCATATAGTAAGGAAACATGGTTAAGTAAAGAATTAAAAGGGAGAAAATTTCATCATTATACCTTTCCTTATCTGCAGCATCTAGAGTCTCACAGTTGAGCCATGAGGTCTGCAAGCATGATTCATTACCCACTAAGAGCCCATGGGCGCCATTCCATGGACCTTGAACTAAGGACCCAGGTACATTAACTGCAGTGAAACAGTGCTCTGGTCCAGCTGTATCTCTTCTTGTAATGGAGATAGTTAAGTCAGAGTGTGACTGTGAATGTACAGCAAATACACAAATCTCCTCCAAGTTAGCCACCTTAGTACTTTGGAATCTCTTTGGAGTCAAAAGAAAGTGATCAGAACCCCAAGAGACACCTCTTATTTCAAACCCCTTCTTTGGCTTGGGAATGCAGTTCTTCTCCATCATCAGGAACTCTTAATTGCCATCATCCACCTGGTGGCTGGAATTTATCTTCTCACTGACTAAAGAGAAAGCATGGTTGACAAGATAAAACAAATTGAAGAGTACTTGGGAAACTTCAGGTTATTCTCTTTGTGGAGCCAGACATTTTAAATTGCCCTCCCAGGACTCCTGACAGTTTTTGATCTAGTGTATAGGAAGCAATTTTCAGCCAGAAATATCTTGCTTACTTCGCATGTAAGGAAAACACAGCTTCAAACAGGAAGGGTCATGTTCAGCCTGGGAACACAAGGCTGGGTGTTAGCCATCACTGAGCTCCAGAGTGGGACTGAAGTTCCGATATATCGCTCTGATTAACTTTCCTTTTTGTTTGTTTAATAAACAATTCAGAGGCTTAAAGTCAGCAATGTTTACAGTAATTGTACTCATTGTAACATTTACAGTTACACCATGTAATTTTGTTATGTCCTTTCTCTGTGTGTCCTGAGAAAGGGCACATGCAGATACTAGCCATATTTAGGATTAGTCTACACTCAGTCGACATCATTCCCTTGACTTCAAACAACTTTGAACAGGATCTGCCAGAGAAAAACTCAAATTATCCCAATATTTAATGAATTAAGGCTAAAGAGTAGGGCTAATCAAAGAGTAGGATGGAAAACTCCCATGTATCCTGAATAAAATTCACTGTTATGTGTAAACTGTGCACTTTATCCAAAAATGCCAAATATGGACTTTGTTAAATTGTTAATTACATCAGGTCATTAGGGTTTTTTTTCCCTCACATTGTAAATTTAAATAATTTAGGAAAAAATGCAGTGTAAAGATATCATAAATATTTTACTTGCTCATTTGAAGGGCATATATGTATGGCAGTACATGCAAATGTAGACTTTGGACTTGTGTCATAGCTGTATGTTCACAAAGTTGTCTTGGAACTTATATTATTTGGGCTAAAGGATTGATGTAGTAACATTTTTAAGTGTAATAATTTCTTAATGTTTTCAGAACATCTAAGTAGACTAAATATCTTTTTATACATATATCCTTTTTTAAAACCAGGCTATGTCCTATTTTTGGCCAACAGTAGGGAGCATAGTTACTTGCTAACTAACTTGAGGGGATTGTCAGTCTAACTTAAACACTGAAATGTTTGTGTCTAGTAAATTTAGTTCTGGTCAGAGCCTTGAGATGCTCTGGTGAAAATTGTAAATGAATCTGTCTCTTTTCCCAGAGACAGGGTTAATCTGTGCTAATGGGAAAGGTCTCTTATCAGGGGTTGATGGAGACAATTAATTAAATACTTGTGATGGAGAACTTCAGCAACTATGTTCTGAACCTGTTTTATGGTTGCTTAGATCTTTCACAGTGCAGAGATATCATTTTGTATCCTTCTCTTCTGTTGGTACTGTGCAGAATAGCTAGTGCTTGTAATGTCATTTTTCAGAGATTTTCTGAGATGTTGTGTTCTTTGATGTCTATAAGTAAAAGTAATCTAATTTACCAGTTGTCATTTGAAAGATTGTAATAAAAATGTAGAAAACATCAATATTCAGCTTTCTCCTTTTCATATTTATTTCTGTGAATAGCTTCAATATCACACAAGGTATGTTTTTATTATTCAGAGTAGTACTTTTGAAGAGAAAGACTCAAAAAGACTGATTTGAAAAAGTTTTCCATTTCTACTGTGATAGTCCTCAGATTTGGTTTGAAATGTCATATTAGGACTTGTTCTTATTTTGACACAATAAATGTATCTAAAATAACTCACAATCAATTAACTTTTGTACCACAAAATAAAACTGGGGTGAAACTGGTTGTTTTCCAATTTTCTTTTAAAAATCATATTTATTTTTTTCCATACTTAGTCATTAGATATTTTGATCCATGCCTTTTAGGCTTTTGTGAAGACACAATGAAAGGAACACCTTACCCACAAGTATCTTTTTCTTACAACTCAATTGTTTTTGGACATGTTTGCTGCTACATCAGAATGTGACTACTATTTTAAATTGCAGCTGAGACTTCTATAAATCAGCACCTGACCACTCTATAGATCCCTCTGGCCACGTACTTTGAACATGTAGTTTACATTTCAATGGAACTGTACCATACAAGAACCTATTTGCAGCAGACTGGAAAAAGCTACTGCTTTTGCAGGGTCTAATGTCCTGGTCTACCTGTGCATTTTTCTTCCCACTCATTTTGCTACTCATTTTCAGAGCTGTCAAAGTGTTACCCTTTTGGTAAATTATTTGGTGCAAGTTTCTGGTGGTTTGCTTTGTTCTGAATCAATAGATATATAAGCTGGGAAGAAATGGTGGGGATAGTAAAATTGTGCATCCACAAATGCCTGAGCTATGTATACCTGTAATGTCATCTGAAGAATTACCAGATGGAAATCCCTACTTACTAAAAGCTGAGCTTTGTGGGTTTATCACCTTCTGTTTAGATTTATAAATGTCATTTGATTTCTGTGGGCCTTGTGGACATTTATCAAATAAATAACAATTCTGAGTACAGTAGTGTGAATATACCAAGCTTTCAGGTGACACCATGCTCCATGACCTGAATTAATTACCTGAAAAAATTCATGGGGCAGAAATATCCTGTCATAAGCACATCCGAGCCCCCTGGTGTTCCCACTCAGGTCCCTCTCTCTGGATGTTTATTTGACACTGTGGAAGTTTCAGGGTTTTCAAAACATATGCACACGATGTGCTCGCCCTACTTTTGAATGTAGTAATAACTCTGTATATGCAAGGACCAAAATAAAGAATACTGCCACTAACATCAATGGGATTTAAATTTTGAAGTTAAGTTGGACAAAGGAACAAGTGGACAGGAGACATTTCACTCATGCTACATTTGCCAGGCTCTCCAGTTTGGACTAGTTAAGAGATCCAGCTGGCTGGATTCCTCATATGGAAAGTGTCAGTTAAGTGATTACTTTGAGCAATAGTTCCTCCTTAACTCATTGCTTTTCTTGCTACATGACAGATGCCTTCTTTAAAAACACCACCACACTTAGGCTTGTGCTTCAGCTCATGCTTCAGCTCGTGCTTCAGCTGCCCCTGTGGCAGTGCCTCTATAGAGAGCAAAAAATTTCTTCTGTTTGCTTTGAGATCTAAGCATTATTAGTACTGTGATAATAAGTGTATTTTAATAAAGGATATTCTTCTACCATTTCCTTTGGACTTCAGGCTGCTGAAAGAGGAGATCCAGTCATAGATTAGAGTACACATGAGCAAGTCCTATTCCTTGTGGTAAATTAAAATCAACACTGCCCTCTTCCTTAGGAATCAGAAAGGGAGGCTCAACTCTGGCTTTCTTATTGGTAATAAATGTGTTTTATTCCTTTCTTAGGGTGTGATAGCTTGTGATGTTTTAATTTTAATAGCTTAGACTGATGAGTTCACAGCTCCACCATTAGTATTAATTAGTTATCTAGCAGCATGTTGGAGTGACAGATCTAAACAGCCCCTCTCAGAGTTAATACCAGTTAATGTAGGAAAAGACTGAAAAAGAGACTGGAGAAGGCAAAAATTTTCTCTATTCCTCCCTTCTTCCCTTTATGTTTTACTTTACTGCAGAAATTGTATCCGACTGAATTGCATGACCTAGTGGTTGCAATAATAATAATAATAATACCCTCATAGAAAGTACAGAGTAAGAGAAATAAGCATATACCTGAATTGTGCCTAATAAGTGGATTTGGTTTCTGTAACACCCCAGGCTCTTCTCACAAGCTCATTGAAGGGGATTTACATTAAAAAGACACAAGGCTCCAAAAATCCACCCAACTGATTTTTTAAAAGGGCCTTCATTTTATTTTATACCTTGAGATTGTATACTGGAGAAATGCTACAACACTTCTCCAGGTGTCAAAATAACACACAATTAAGGGCAAACTTTGGAAAATAAACAAACTTGGCAAAAGTTTAAAACAAGCATTCAATCAACGTAAAGAATTTCACGAAGCATTGACTCACCAAATTCCAACTCATCTAGGTTGAAGTTATCCAACTATCAAGAAATGAAATTAGAAGAGGAGGAAGAGACACAGACAGAGAATTATAGCTGCTGCCTTAGATCCAGTGTAAATCCAGCTACCAAGAGTCCAAGAACAACATCAAGGGCTGTGATCACTTGGTGGCCACATGGTGCTGATTTCATTGCTCTGGACTCCTGTGGCCACTCTCTCCAGGGTGGGGCTTGCAGTCTGCCAGCCATTCTGGCACTTCAGGGAGTGTGGTGTGGGGTTTCAGGGGTACCAATGGCTAATAGGCATTCTGGCTACTTGAACAAAAGAGTGAGCAAGCCTAAGGGTGAACAGAGAAATCATGGCCCAGCTCACATCTGTAATCAAATCTTTTTACTGTCTATCATAAAATAACAAACTAATCTTATTACTAGTCTGTTTGAATAGTTCATCAAACTGTTGAATATATGAGATTGCTATATTACTCAGTATAGAGCTGGGAATGTTTTTTCTGAGATTACTTTCCTTTTGTTTGAGAATTTCTTTCCTTTAAGCTCAGTCAGGATAAATCCACCATCTACTCTGAGCTAAATGTTATTTAGAGGTGATAATTCAAAAACTTTTATTTTAACAAATGCAAGAGCCAGATTCTGCACCTGGAACAGGATAATCCTGGTTGCACATACGAACTGGGGACTGAGAGATTGGAGAGCAGCACTGTGGAAAGGGATCTGGGTGTTTGGGTTGACAGCAAGTTGAACATGAGTTAAGAGTGTTCCTTGGCAGCCAAAAGGGCCAACCATGCACTGGGGTGCATCAGGCAAAGTATTGCCAGCTGGTAGAGGGAGGGGACTGTCCCATTCCACATTGCACAGGTGCAGCCTCACTTCCAGTATTTTGTGGAGTTTTGGACATCTCAATATAAGAAGAACATCAGACTATTATAGTATGTCCAGAGCAGGGTGACCAAGATGGTGAAAGGCATCGAGGGCAAGAGGAGCAGCTGAGGTTTCTTGGTTTGTTCAGCTTGGAGAAGGCTGAAGGGTGATTTCATCACAATCAATAGTTTCCTCAAGGGAAGCAGCAGAGGGGGAGGTGCTGGTTTTCTCTCTCTGGTGACCAGTGATAGTACATGAGGAAATGTATTGAAGCTGTGCCAGGGGAAGTTCAGGTTGGGCATTAGGGAAAGGTTTTTCACTGAGAGGGTGATCTCTGGAACAGGCACCTGGAACAGGTGATCTCTGGAACAGGGATATGGCACCAAGCCTGATAGAGTTCAAGGAGCATCTGAATGGCACTCACAGTCATATGGTTTAGATTTCAGTAGTCCAGCAAGGAGCAGGGAGTTAGACTCAGTGATCCCTATTGTGCCTTCCAACTTGACATATTCTATGATTTTAGAATTCTGTGATTCTTTTTAATCATCTAGACATGTTCTGTTGACTATTTGGGAATATAAATTGAAATTCGTGTTCAATAAATCTGTTGGTTTATCATAATTCCATTGTCTTCAGAAACTGGCCAAGCATCACGTAGGTTTCATAGGGACAAATGAGTTCTGTTAGTAATTCAGTTCTTAAGCAAAGAATTATTTAATCTGCATTCCAACTAGTTCTAGTTCTTGTTCATCTTAGATCTCATCTCTAATGTATCATTCCTAGAGTGTGTGCACATTTCTAAGAACTCTTGTAAGATTCAATTTTTATACTCACTTTTACTTGACCTCTAGTTGCACACAAGAACAATGAGTTCTTCAAGATTCAGAGGAGAAGGTGTTTTAAATATTACTTGTATATAGTAAAGGTGATGTGTTTCTGAAATATTATTATTATATTATTATTATGTCTATTATTTCTTATGCTATTAGCTCAACCACAAGCAAAAGGATCTCATTTACCAACTGGCTGCGAGTGAGCACAGGTCTGTAGAACAGTATGTTTTTAGTTTCTATAGATGTTGCAATATTGATGCTAATTCTGTAACTATTCATGCTGATTAAGATGCTACTTCATGTCTTTGCTCAATAATTCTGATAGGTTAAATTGTGTGGTACTACTCATAATTTGTAAATCAGTTGGCTTAAATATACACACTCATACGCATTCATATAGTCATCTGCATTCTACATTCTTTATTTCATGAATTTAGTGGAAAACTATTTTTTTAATGTCAGTGCTAAGATGATATTTTGATTTGCTGATGTACATCTATGATTTTTTAAGTTGTTCACTTACCTTATATGCTTTACTGGGTTAGATGCAATGTTTCAAATGAGCATACTTTAAAAGTCTTCAAAACCAGAATTTTTATCAAATAGAATAAGACTTTTTAAAGAGCTCATCGTTGAAAAGATATTGATGCAAACTAGTTGAATAACTAGGACATTTTTGCCAATCAGCTTTTTAACAATATTTTTTATTTTTAATCTCCTGACTGCAAAGTATAGCTGATGGGCTTTTGTCATGTATATGTATAAAGTTGATATACATCAATTATTTCAGAAGTAAATGTATTATATGGTAAGCTGATTGCCAAGTCTTGCTTGCCTTGCTGGAAAGAAAAAAAAAAAAGACAAGAAAAAAAGGCCTCAAATCTCAGAAAAAAACCCTCAGCTTTAAAGTTGGTTAAGTCTTTAAGAAACTATTAAGAGCATACAAGGGAAAACATCCATTCAAAAATATGGTAATTAGTTCAGTTTCATCTTGGGAAAAAGACAGAAATTAACTTCAGCATCCAGAAATCTAAACTGCCAATATTGGACAAGAAAAAAAAAGGATTAATAAACAAAAGAACTGTGTGTATGTTATGACCATAACCACCTAAGAGTGCTAACCATATAACAGAACTCTTTACAGAGCAGAACTAAAGTGTGTCACAGGCCTGTTTGTATTTCCACTTAAAACTATAACTTAGAATTGCTTGAACTTGTGGGCATAGCAGAGAAGACTGACAGCTGGTTGAACCCATGGGAGGTTGAAGTTACTCATAAGAGAGCTGAGTATTGTGATGGAAAGTTAATAGCTGTTACTGATATCCAAAGCTTGACCCAGTACAACTTCCACTGGATCATGATGTTTTCAAGAAACTGAAGATTTAAAGACCCTCTGTCATGAGAAGGCATTAAAAATATCCCTAAGCATGGCCACAGGGAAGAACAGTAGACTAATGGAAATGGACACTTGAGCCTACTGCTTCAGAAGAACTTAAATATGCTGCTGGAGGAAAGACAGAGTTGGGGTTATAACTCATCCTCTCTCAAATCAGGGTCTTGAAGAGGAACAGATTTGCTCTGTGCCCATGGGACATGTGCCAAACATGTCAGGAAAAAGGAAAGAGAAAAGCAAGTGAAAATATGGGGTTACTTTCCAAGGGAAAATCTGTGCTTCCAAAAAAATCCTAACTTTGTCAGGCTGTAAAGATTTTAGGGACTTGAGTGCATAGGATGTAAGTTCAGAGTGCACTGACAAAAAAATGGAAGATGGGTTTGAGCGAGACATTTCCTCATCTGCAGTTTTAGTGTTTGATGCTGTCACAGATATCACACTTTTAAGGTAATGCCAAAGCCATTGCTTCAATGGAGAAGTAGGAAAAGGTAACTTGAAGTGGCATGTTTCTCCCTAAAATTTCTTGTCAATGAATATTCAAACAGACCTGGGGGGTTACCTCTAATTAACATAGATCTATGCAATATGCAATGTGAAATTAGACAAGCTCTCCAAACGACCCAGGAAACACAGATTAAAAAAGGTATGAAACCCCCAATTCTTTAAGTTTGTACTTGTAGTGAGTGAAAGAGCAATTCAAACCATCTACCTATAGGTGCCTGTGCAAATAGGCTAGTCCCCTAACTGACCCTTTCAGAGTCAATGCAGAAAGGCAGACTTTTATAGTCTGCTGAACTGGCAGTGGCTCTTCTCCCTCTGTGATAGCTATATATGCAATATAAATATAACTGATTATGCACATATAATTCAGACATTACTCATGCCAGCACGAATAGTGTCTATATTAAATATATGATTACTGTATGTAAGTATGCAACACAATTGCCATTTTTGCAGTATTCATCAACAGTGTGGTTGCAAGCCCTGACACACCAGCCAGCTTCAACACTATTTCCAGTTGCTGAAATGCAGGAAGAAATAAAAGTGTTTTGTTATCTTATAGCATCTTTAGCTCTCTGTGCTGACAATAAAGAGCTAGATTGTTTTTTAAAATGAAATCTGGTCTGGAATAGTAGTATATTTTTTTTAGTTAGTATATAGTGAAACTGTCAAAGGAAGGACAGCTGATGTCAGAAAGGTTCATATTTATTCATGTTTAAATTGAAGTTGGCTGTGTTTGCTCTCATTACTGCTGTCATAAGTGGTCAAGGACATCTAGGCATGTGTTTTCATAAATTATGTGATCATTCCAATACAACAATTCTGAATACTGAGTCGTATAGCTCCATTATAGTTTCTAAAATGCTCCTGATGCAGCACTATTTAGGAATCTGAAACCTACTTATCTCTTTTAAAAAAGCAATTGCTATGATAACTCAAAACAGCTCAATATCACTTCTTGAAATTCAAATTTCAAAATCAGAATTGTATGGTCAGCCAATCCATTGTGATAGGGGACAGTGAGGTGAATGAGAATTGCTTCCGCCTTGGGGAACACATTTATTTATCGATACTGAAACAGCTTCATTTTAAACAGCAAGGACAGAGAGAAGCAAAAGTGGAAGATCCTTTATATAATATTTATCAATTTTAGACAGGCATCTAAGACCACACATTATTTGATTCTTTCATTACTATGATTTTTCTCTTTGCTGCACTCAGTATCTCTGAGTTTTATTTCAATTAAAATATAAAGGCACACATCAAATTATTTCTGCTTACAAAGACAAGACCACCTAGTGTTTTCTGTATGTTTAATTCACTCTCTCCTGCCACAAATGCTTGAGGCTTTGATTATCTTTATCTTACTTGAAAGAGGCACCCCATGTAGAAGGAGACAGAGTGATAAGCTTTCTTGTTGTCTCTGCAATTCTGAAGGAAGCTTGCTCCATTCTGATTACTGAGTTACCTGGAAAATACACTTTAGAAATCAAACAGGCTCTTATTCTTGGTAACCACTTAGCCAATTTCAAACACCAAAGCAAAATTTGATGAATCTTGTGTTGACTGACGTGCTGAACTAAACATACTTCCTAAGGCAAGGATTGCAATGTCCTTCTTTTAATCCTTTAAATAAAGGATCATCTTATCTCCTAATACTTTTCTGCTTCTGTTTCTGTTATTTGTGTGTATGTGCCAATATTTGTACCTGTTTAATTATTTTAAACTTATTTAGAAAATTTTCATAAACTTGATAAGCTCATCTTTCTCTTTTTTGCATAGACATTTAAAGAGGGGAGGGAAAAGGCTTGAGCCTAAAAAAGAAAAGAAATGCTGAAGGAAGAAGTAAATTTATAGTTTTGAGAAGCCTTGGTTTGGGAGTAATATTTGTACTGTTCTGTATGAATACACTTTGCCAGGTCTAGGTATCAGCTGTGTAACAATTTATAGTTATGTCAAGCTTGCCTCCAGCATGTGGATCAACTCTCTTTTTTTCAAGTATGTATACACATTTAAGGAAAAAGGGTTCCTTTCAAATAGTAGATATAGAGTGGGTTTAAATAAAATACTGATGATGACTAGCCACTTATAAAGCACCTTTAACTCAGGAATGAAGCCTATTATGAATACAAAATGTTTCAGTGTTCACAAAAAATAAATGAAGAAATGGTGTACTGTAAGTACCTGTTTTTCCTGGTTTTGCTTGGTTCTTAGGTAGTTAAATATAACTATCATCTATAGGAATAAAAATTTTACATTTGTCATAAATATATATACATGGCACTGAATATGATGATAATAAATAATCCTAAATTGTATGCTTAGAAATAATGTCTTATACAGATATCAGTGTTATCATACATCAAGTTGAAATGTACCTATGGCCTGTAATGTCTTTATTCCACAAGCTGTTTGTAGATTCCTTGTCTTGAAAAGAAAGTTTCTTTTTTTCTCATGTTTTCAGTTAAAGTTTGCTCACTCTTTTTTTTTTTTTTTTTTTTAACCTTCTCTGTAGCATTAGGTAATTATTAAGTAAAGATACAGATTTATGCCCATGAAAACTGCTTTTGAATCATATATCTTGCATTTTTCATAGTAGCAGACATGGCCATAGATAGCTTTCCAGAGGATTCTCAAAGGAAAATAAGTTCCATACAGACATAGGCATGCACCATTAATACTGTTTAAATTATTGAAACAACTAAGCATTAAAACAGAAATAGTTTTCCATGTGTCTTCTATACTGGCTTTCTTTAGCTCTGAAAATTCTTAAGAAAACAAGATTGATACGTATTTTTCCTCATTTGCATCTGGTTGTACTGTAAAATCAGGAAATATGCTAAAGGTCACATATCAGAAGAAAAATAACTCTAGCAAACTGAAAACAGAAGTCATCAGAATTAAAATATAAGAGATTGTCAAATTCTTCATACACAAAATATGGAACATGGAATATTGAAGCTGTCCAACACGTGCTGTCTTGTCAACTGGAAATCTTAACCTTCTCTAAAGGACATTTGAGGAGTGGAATATATATGAACAAGCTTGCCTGGTTCATGGGAATCTGAGAGTTCAAAACTGCTTCAGATTTTAATTTGCAGCATGTCTAACTCCTAATTAACTGAACTATGAAGCTGAAAGTGCGTTGGGGGGAAAAAAAAAGATAAAACAAAACAAAAAAGCAAGCAAGATTGTTTCCAGTATAGTAGATAAATAGGTAGCTATTACCTAGGTGTTGTTACTGGACACCTTACCTCCTTAGAGATCTTAAAATGGGATTGTTTACCAGTAATGAGTTTTCCCTGGGTAAGCAATTGTTTCTGTAGACCTATAGTATGTTGAAAGGTCCTATTTGCTTGTAGCCTGTATATACCTGCAATTTGCCTGTAAGCTATATAGAGCATTTGTAGGAAAAAGTAAAATAAATGTACTTCATTTGGAAAGAATTTATTCTGGTTTTGGCTTTTCCATCTGCATTGTTTTCTTTAAGCATTTAAGTTAACATTAAAGTTCATTATAATGCTTAAGCTTAGTTGCATAAGGGATATAAGGAGTAGGCCAGATAGCTTACTGCAGCTCAGCTGGAGATTTTATTTCAGTACATTTCAGAAAAATAATGTCTGTCTTGCAAGTTTAAACAAAACAAGGCACCATTTTTTCAAAGTCTTTGGTGCTTTCAGGATAAAACAGCCAGCTAAGTTTTCCACCTCCGCAGAAGTCATGTTTTGTATCATCCAACAACAGAAAGAAATGGGGAAGATGCTGGTCTACTGCGTCAGGACTGTATGTTTTGTATGATGATACAACATTGTGCCAGGCATTAGAGAGAAGAAATGGAAAGAGGGATTACTGTGGTTCTAGTGCCTCTGAACATGATGACCAAGGCTACCCTTTTCAGGAGTCCCAAGCTGCACTGAAATAGTAGAGGGGGACAGGAGTCAAGCACCCTGTCACACTAAATCGGTTTGAAGAGGTTCATCTGGGAAAGGGGTATTTAAGTAGTGTGAATATCTGTGAAAGAGCTGGAATGCAATCAAATCAAATAAAATGAATACTAACAAACAAATAAGATGCTGAATTTCATTAGTGATTCATATATTCACAAAGCTATAGCTAAAATTAAGTTTTGCATCAAAAAAGGGTTTCTATCTTTTCATAAATTACAGAGATCCCAAAAAAATTAATATCACTTCCTATTTGTATATGACATTTTTACTGGTGAATGAAAATGTGCAGAGAAAGTTACATTTAAAAAAACAGTCCTTAAAAACAGTCTAGTATCAGAAAGTTCATTTGTTCTCACAGATCTTAGTAATGCACTCAGTTTTCTGAGAAAAATGAAGTAGAAAACTTCTGATTTCTCATTTGAATATATTATAAGTTAAAAAGATTTTTTTTCCTATTCTGTATACATACAAGTCTTCTTGTACTGAAGCAACTAAAGTTGCTTCCAAAAAATGTGTAGTCAATGCATATGACAGAGAAGGTGAAAAATATGTAATGGGTTCCAAATCTGTTCTCATGAATTTCAGTTAACAAAACAGAAGAGTTGCATCCTGCTTGGTTGGTTGGTTTATTGTTTCGTTTTGTTTAACTTTATTCTAGAGACTGGACGTAATCTATTAACGTGAATGTTACTTTAGCATTTTTAAACATTTGATTTTTTTGTTTGCATAATTTAAAGTCTTAAAATTCTCATATTACAGAATGCATTCGTTCTGAAAACTGATTTAAATACCACTGCATTTAAAATGGATATTTAAATCTTAAAATAATGTTAGTGTTTAAGTTTAAAGCTGTAAGCTGTCGACACAGACTACCTTTGCCGTGGTTGAAGAAAGCTATTAAACTTTGCCTCATTTATTGACTTAAGCATAGGCTTAAAGACAATCATGTGCTTAAAAGCTGCTTCTCAAATAGATCTGATTTCCTGGATGCTGTACCTAATTCTAAGACATATTGTGTTGAATGGATCATTGACAATTGATACAATCACACTGTGTATCAAAAAAAAAAAAAGTTAAAGACCATATGTTCTTGAATTAAAAAGAGATCCCTGGATCCTTGAGATCCAGTGATGGATTCAAATAGAGAGAAGGGATGCTGTGAGGTAAAAAATGTCCAAATCAGAGGAAAATCTGTAGCTTTCTTTTTTTTATTTTCCAAAATATGGATTTTTTTTAAAGAGGATAGATATTGTCCTTTCCCAAAATTCATTAATCTCTGATAAAGATTTATAGTTCCTCTCCTCTTATCTCCATTAACACTTATTCCCAGTCTCATACCAATAAAGGTGTTCTGGAGAAATTTAAACTGCTCAGCCTGCTTGTGTACCTCATAAAACCCCAGTCTCTCATGTGAAAAGGTGCGTACTTCCATACTATGAACAGTTATATCACATATCTGCTCCCCCCTGCTCCGTGCCCTGGTGACAGCCACACTAAAATACTGGTGGGATCAGTGCAGCCTTGTACTCCATCTTTGGTGCCACGATTAAACTGAACCTGCACCAGTCACACATCATCACAGCATCTACTTAGATGATGCATTGCACCAATACATCACCACAGGGTTGTCAGTCAGAAGATGGCACAAGCTCGGATAAACAGATCCAAGAGCAGGTTCAATTTAATTACAGGACAGAAGGTGCCCTGATGCTCCTTGGAGACAAAATACTTGTGCCAAGAATTAATATGCTCTGCATTGCTGTGCAGTGGTCTGACAAATATGTTGAAGCATCTCACAGACTTTGTCAAAAGAGTGATTCTAAAACAAAGATGAAAAGTGAAAATCCTAATACCTTCTTCATAAAAAAACACCCACAGATTCTAACTATAATCTGCATTTCAGTACTTCAAAGAAGCTTTGCAGGGACACTGTCAGATCATATTTGGCTTATAATGTAAGCTATATAAAAATAAGTTGCTATTGGAGTTTTATTATCTTTCTTAAGGACAAACATTCTTTTTGTGCAGAGTTACACCAAGTAGCTAACCAAGGAGGTCACTGCTAGTTGAGCGAATCAAGTTACCATGGGAAAAAAACATTTTAAAAAAAGTGCACTCCAATAATTTTTAAGATTTCAATTGCTTTATGAAACACTACCGTATTTGGGTGCTGATTTATTTTCTTATTTTGTTATAAAATTGAACAGAAGAGATCAAGTTCACAATTCATTCCTAAAGAGCTAGTTGTCATAGTAGTCTTTTATTGTAGGATGTTGTGTTGCTGTTGTTATTTTCCTGAATTCAGATACTGCATCTTGAAGGCTGCATTTTACCAGCAACATGAGAGCCTCAAAACACATAATTAATTACCCTTTCCAACAAGGGTAGTGCCTTCCTTTGCAAAATAAAGGCCAATTTTATGGCAAGTTCAACCAATGAGTTTATAAAGTAAAATTTAAAACAGTGCAGTGCATTTTTGTATGGCATATAGACACATATGCTTATATAAATATATGTGTATCTGAACTTTAGCACTTTCTCTCATGTACGCCTTTTTTGGTCTATGTATAGGGATATAGATATATATATATGCTTATGTATGTGTAAACTTATATGTGGCAGTTAATACATAAACACTAAAATCAACACAGTTTTCCACATGCTTTCATCTTTTTGTGAAGTTAAGCTTAGTTTATGCCATTCTTAGGGTGTCTGAAGTTAGATGTTTGTACTGACAGCACATTCCTCTATTGCGAAGCCGTTAAGGAGAAGCCAGAACTTTTGGCTTCTGGGTTACGTCCAGGTTTTGGAGGTAAAGGCGCTTGGCCTTTTGTTACAAGCATTCTGCTGTTGTATTTGAAAAAGTGGAGCTGGAATTTTAATAGTTTTATTTTTATGCATAAAAATAAATGGGGAAAAGGCTAAACTGTTGGGATTATCAAATCGGAGGAATATTCTTTATCAGAGGATTATCAGTGAAGGAGTTTTAAATGTTTCTATTTTATCACCCTAACTATCAAAGTTCTTAGGAATCAAACAAAACACATCATTCTGGGCTCTGTGCAAGCAGAATAAAAGGTATGGTGCATTTACAATCCAGACAAGGCAGCTAAAAAAAGAAAAAAGGGGACAGAGAAAAGCACAGAACCATCAAAATCAGCTCCACTGTGTTTTCTTGTAAGTGTTTGCAGCTTTTTTGTTTTACTTTGTTTTGTTCAATGTCTGGTATTTTTCTTTCCTGATTTGCTATTTTCCATTTCTTAGTGGGGATTGTGTTAGTAGGAAGATAATGGGATGAAAAATAATAAAGACGGAGAGGTTAGAGATTTGGGGTCATGTCCGAACACTCTGGGCTGCAGGGAATGTACCACACAGACAGATACTTCAGGCACAGGATATTCTCTATATAATCTGCAAGAAAAAATACAACTGAGATCAACCTCCCCCCAAAAGATCTGTTGAGAGATGAACTCTGTTCTTTGCCCCTTAAAATCTTGCTGCAACAGCTGTCCTGGTTTAAGTTTTCTTTGCTTATCCCTGTAATTCTTTTCTTGAGCATTGCAGGGCTTAAGGAGATCTGAAGTAGGGGGGAGGAGGTACTGCCCCAGAGATCCTGGTTGGTCCTAGAGCTTCCTTAGTTAGTGAAATAATGTACACAACAAAAAAGAATATTTTTTTCTGCAAAAACAACTATTTGGGGGTGTAACTCAGCATAATTATGCCCGTAGAATTGTCTCTATGACTGTACAATGAGTGCTAAACCCCTTTCCCTGTGCAAATAAGCTAGACGTGTCCATTTAAAACCACAATCTAAATTATACTAAAAATATTGTCCCGTGTAGGGCAAAGTTGTTATTAACAGTGAAAATTTGTCTTATTAAAATTCAAAGTTTAAATTCCCTTGCTCTTGAGAACAAGGGGCATTAGATTGAGGGTTAAGAGTCTGTCTCTGAGAAGTCCTACAGGTGCATTGTCTGCAGCCTTGTCATGGGATCATTGAAATCATGGTCCTTCTTGGAGGGCGCCACTGATCCCATCTAACTTTTACACCTGGGTCGCTGTAGAGAGCAGGGCATGCAGAAGGCAAGAGGGGAGGGACTTGGGCACAGCTTGCAAAGGGTTGAAAAGGTATTAGGCAGTCCATCCAGACCTGTTTGTTTGGAGGTGCCCTTAGGTCATTCAGCTTGGACACAGCAGGAGTAAACCAGGCATGGAGACAAATGGGCTGGATCATATACTGGACTAGGGGGGTTTTTTTCAGTTACTGTTTCAAGCTGTTGGCAATATACGAAAGTCATTGCTGTCCCGGTTTATACTCAGCTGATATTTTCATGGTTATCTTCATTACCATCTGTGCTAGGACTACTGGTTTTTTAATGAAAGCTTAGTATTTCCATTATCTAAATGGAAAGAAATAGAATTGATAGAGAAATTTAGGCAGAAAAAAAAAGAAAAATTAAATTGAAAATTGCCTCAGTTTTGGAATAACCTAAAGTGTGATTCTTAAACATATTTTTCCCCTATTTTTCTTCTACCTCCCTCCATCTTTGATAAACTAAACAAGATAGTGAAGCTCCTACTACTTTATGCTTACGTTTTTTTCTCTCTGGATATTTTTTACTGTTTGACTGTAAGGATTTCTGGCACACTGTGTTGCTCATATCATATGGTTTGCTTTAACTAACGGAGACATTTTGTGTGCTAAGACTCTGCTGCTGCATTGCTGTCTGCTAGTTTAAAGCTCAAAGAAACATACCACAGGAGGAGGAAATACGTTATAATTGTATAACTTTCTGGGTTTTCTTCTTTTTGTTATATATATTTTGTTTTCCTGAAGGCTGTGGGAGGAAAGGAAGGGCACAGAAATAGGAATACTGGCGTGGTTCCTGATTTGTTTGTATTCAGGTCAGTAGACAGTGGCAGGACTGCTTCTGAGTGTTTCTCTCCTACTGTTGTACCCTACCCAGCCCTGTGACAGCAACATCAAAAAAATTTGGTTTGTGTTTCTGTTTTAAAATATCTGCCAGAGTCCTGCTCTATTTTCATCCTGAAGCACCGAGAAGCTAGAAAAACAACTAAATATATAAGAAACCTTTTCCAAAACAAAGATTCTACACTATTTGAAGAATAATTGCCAGCAGCAATTTATTTAACCAATATATTCAGAGAAAGGTAACATTCAAATTCTATTAAATATTGCATATCAGACTATGGTTTATCTAGATACACATACACAAAGAGCACAATCATTTTGTACTACCACACTCCTTGCTTCGTATGGCCTTAGGCTTACTTCAAAATCTCTGATCCAAGTTCTGCGCCAGAAATGCAAAACTAACACAGCTGCTTTTTCTTTTCTTTTTTTCTTTCTTTTTTCAGAAAAAGTGAAACCCACAAACTGGAAGAAATTAAGATCTGCTTGTACAGCTGGGAATTTCTCAGTAAAATAATTTGGCACGTACTAAACCTCTGAGAGATACCTGGCACGGTTTACATATTTCACTTGTCATTTATTTTTGTTGGTTTTGGGTTTTGTTGGGTTTTTTGGGGGGGGGGTTTTTTGGTTTTTTTTTGGGGGGAGGGGGTTGTTTGGTTTTGTTTTGGTTTTTTTTTTTATTTTTATTTTAGAGACACTATTGTAAAAGCAGTTTATCAACAGGTTGTCAAGATTAAAAGTTCCAGCCTTGGGAACAACCCCATTTTCATCATATCAGATATATCATTCTGACTCATACATTACCCACTTGAAGGAGAGACTAGAAACTAGGAAAATCTGAAAGCATAAAATGGAAATTACCAGTAACAGGTGAAATATATTGCTTTAATGGAGTCTATGGGGTTACTCTGACAGCCTTTCCCTAAAATGTTATGAGCCACCTGGAACTTCGGGGAATTCAGAGAAAGCATAATAACAATACTTTGTAGTTTTTAGTGCCTTTCAAGTAAGGGTCTCCAAACACTTCACAAACATTAATCAAATGTCATAACAATGCTGTGAGATATTATTCTATTATTATTCAAAACCAACAAAAGATCCTTTTGAAACAAAATCAAGCTAATGTTTCAGTGTATTTGAGTGCAATTCAATTAAGCAGTCTCACTTGGTGCATATAGTTTTTGCAGCAACTTTCCCATATTGTGGTGAACAGGAAAGGCACTGGGTCAATACTGTGACAGGAATCACTACCAACCCATATATGCTATGCACTTTCCTGCGATGTAATCTAATATCTTCTTGTGATACTTGTAAGTCATCCATAACTCCAGATCCCAGGGTTTTATCTTGCTACCCTCATGTGGAAAACAGAGAATAGCACCTTTGCATTCTACCAAATCTTTGAAGATCTTTGCCTCAGCTTCTCCAGTTTTGAAGTAGATTAGAGATCCACATGGAGAGAGGAGAACCAGGAACATTTATGTATGAAAAACAGTTTCATCAGGAAACAAAAAAAAGACCAGGAAAAGAAGATTTAATAAAAAGAGTATCCAATGTCATGGTTAAGCAGCTGCCTACAGAAGGCTAATGATTATGCAGTGTTTTACTGTATGACTGTACATGTTTTATCATATAGCCGGTGAATCTAAAAATCTTTTTATGAGTAAGTATTCTTTAATTGTCCAATGCCAACAATTACTCAGCTCTGGATAATGTATGCACTATAGCTTCTGCAGTTAATATATATTGATTTGATTACAATATCAAAAGATGGATTCAAGTGAAAAATTAATTATAACAATAAAGGTTGTATGAAATGCCTGATTGCTTAGTTTGTGTCTAACCATGGTGTTTAAGTTGTTTTTATTATTACATCTTGCTTCATCTTATAACTGAGTTACTCCATTAAAACATTCATAAATATGTCTCAGAATGTGAGCTTATTACTAGAAACAGTTTCAAGAAAGCTTAGCAGTCATATCATGTAAACATCTATCTTATAATTAAAACTCAATTAATATGTTTGCAACAAACATTTGCTGCTTAGGATGTATACAAAAATTGCTTAATGGAATCTAAATTTAATCCCTATTAGAAACACTTTAAATTTGATCACAAATCTTTATCTCCACTTTACATTTTAAACATAAAAAGAAGCTCAAGATGCCACAACGTCTTAATCACAGAAGATTTTTATCTTGTCTAGATCAATCTTTAATAAATTATGTTATCCTGGAAGTCTGCGCACAAGGGCAAAAAAGAGTTTTTGCAGAAAAAACCCAAACAAACAAATCCACATATCCAAATAATGTGTAATTGCTGTGCTTTTAAAATGCAGTCTCTTGTTTCCCTCTCTTGTGTGGGCAAGCATCAAATTTAGCTAGATAGGCAGGTTCTTTCATCCACTTAAAGCCTCAGAAAATCCAGGCAGTCGTGCCTCTGAAATCAGGATTTAGCTGAGTAAAAGCAGCAGGATTGGGCCCAGGACTAATTTGTGGTGCTGTCAGTCTGAACTGCATACCTGGTGGACTTACACATTTAGAAGCTGATGGTCATGGTGACATTACTGAAAGGCAAAAGAAAGTATAAAACATCTGCTGGCTAAGGGAGCAAAACTAAACTGATATGTGCCCCAGAAGGGCTGTAAAGAGAAATGGGGTTAACATCTATAGCAAATGCAAGAGGAAATATTTCTCTCAAAAACTAAACAAGGTGAAAGTTAGCCTGATTCTTGCACTCTACATTAACATTAGGGATAAGAAAACACAACAAAAAACAGGTTTTGTTGATGGGGAAAGGTGGAACGGGGAAGGAAAAAAACCCGCAGCCCCCACACAAACCCCCAAATTAGGGAAATGTAGCAGACTTAAATTTCAAAAGCTGCTTTTCAAGAGGTATATATACCTTCCAGCCAGAAGGAGAGGCAGGATGATCATCATCTTCCCATTTCTCCACTCTTTAGCCTGACATTTTTGGATGGGAAGGTTCAGGCAGTAGGAGACAAGAAAATAACACTAAGTGGGTAGAGTAGTTCACCTTTTCTTTATAAGTTCATGTATGCATTGAAGCAGTACTTATATAGCTATAAGTATTGTGTGAAGGATCTTGCAGGACCTGACAGTCCTCATTGCCAGTCTTTCCAAACCTGTCCAGGCAAACTGAACACACATGGTATGTTCCTATATCACACTTCCAGAGATTAAATTCAAGATTGTAGTTACCATAAACTTGCTACATACATGCACATTGTGTTAATTAGCTGTACTTGTGCGTAGTCACTTTGCTGACTTTCAGAAAAAAAGACAGGAAAATCCACAACATGGCATTTGATCTGGTAATATGAGCATGCCTGAACTTTAGGCAATGCTTGGAAATCACAAGTCTAGTTAATGGCCTTAGTAATCTCTTTCAAATGAAAGTCCCGAGCCTGTTCCTGTGGACCTTTGCCTCGTGGCATCACTGATAAACACACAACTGTATCACGTTCTCTGCCACTGGCCCTCAATATTACAGGGAACAACATGGTTCTGACTGATCCTCACTGTGTTAAATGACGTTATGGCCACTAACATGTCTGAACAAGTAGATGATGAAGGTCGCTCCTGAACTGTTGCCTTATTTTCCTACAGTCTCGTTTGTCTATAAGTACGACTGCCCTCTTTCTGTCTCCAGGCTCCCTGCAGAAACACAGGTATAATTGGAAAGATGGAAGAACAATTGAACCAGAAACTTCTGATTCAAGTTCTTCCCTTGTTTTAAACCTTATGTTTTCTTAGGTGTATGAGAGGGGTTAGAAGCATCTGGCAAATATAAAATGGACAAACATTGTGTTTTAGAAATTATATTCTCCAATTTAGTACTCCCACTAAAACCACTCCACCACTCGCTTCTCCTCCCCCTCACATTCAATGCACTAAAGGCAAAGAATATGGGTTGAGATAAGGACAATTTACTGGAAACATCAATAAGATAAGAAAATTCATAGCAACAGCAACAATATTAAAAATAGAATGCATAAGAGAAAGAATTATTTACATGGAAATTCACAACAATACTGACCATGTCGCTCCCACACTTTCTCTCCTTGGAAGGAGCACCCTTCTCAGAAGCCAGAGAGAATCCTTTTCCCCTGCCCTGACAATGATGTTGAATAACATTAGGGTCTTGGCCATGCCCACACGGCTCCAGGTTTCAGTCCCTCATGGCTACTGCAAAAAATTAACCTTGGCCAAAACCAGGACAACAAACTCTAGTCCTTTACACACATTGCTGAGTGGCTTCAGGTATGAAGTAGGACTTTTGTCATGCTCTAGTATTTGGAAATTTGTGTCCTGACATGAAATTTTGTATATTTCTTAATGTTTAGGTTAGTTGTTTGCCTTAACTAATATAATGCTGGGGTTTGTTTGCAGAAAATATGTATGAGCTATCCTTCATATGGAAAATTCTAACAAAAAACTGAAAGAAAGATTTACCTGTCTTAAAAGCAGGTATGCAATCTAAACCAGCTGTGTAGCTCCTTTTATATTCACTGATGAGAGATAAGCACTGCCAGAGAGCTGTATATCTCACCTGTCTTAGACACCTATCTTAGGATACAGGAATTACTCTCCAGAGGTTGTCTACATCTCTCTTTCTTACAGAGGAAAATTTCAAGGCTTATTTTAAAAAAATACCTATCATCTGAATGTCAGAAAACTAAGGTGAATCTCATCCTATGTGTTGGCTTACCTTGGTGAAGGTCTATGAATCTCAGTAAAAGAATCTATCCAGAATCCCCATCAAAGTTTTTTTTTCATTTCTTAATGCAATCAATAAGCATGTCCAAAATGCAGTGTGGGATTTTCCAATCTGTTCGGTGCTCAAGCATGAAAAAGTAAGTACCAAGACAGTGGAACCTTCAAAATTTCATCCTTCCTCCACATAAGATGTTCAGTTCATCATTTCCTTACTGAAAGTTTTTTTTTCCTAGATGTAACTGAATAGAATACAGAGTACCTTATGGAGAAGTAAGTTTTCTTAATGGTATCCTCTACCAGGGAGTGAATTTCTCTCTCAGTATTATGATAAATAATATTTGCCTTTTTGACTGCACCACACAGAGATGAAAATGTTAAATGCAGTAGGTCTTGTGGATGATCATCTTTGCAAATAGATATGTCTGTATGTCATTTTATTCATAAAATAATTGTAATAACAAATATAAACGTAACATTCAAGACTATTGGGTCCTTTTCACTTTTACTGGAAAATAAGACAGTATAGATCTGAAAATCCAATCACTTTAACACAATATTCCAACTGTATTCTGCTGCCAAGAGAATGTGTCCCTTATTATTGGTTTTGTAATAAAATTACGTGCACATTTGCATAAGACAATAGAAGGATGTTATGTTAGCTGTAGGTATCTGTTCTTTCCCTTCTGTTTCAGCCCAAATACATTTCAACCTAAGTAGGTTGAAATATACACACCCTTTTAATATAAAGTCAAATCACTGTCATTTCAAGAATTAAAAATATTCAGTTTTGAAATTAGATACTTATATGAAAAGCAGAGCTAAGGAAGCCTAATTTCCCATGACTCTGTTTCACTTATGGCACATCACAATGTGTCCTCCCATCTCAAGCACCAGATTCTGTAACTAGATCTGAATCAGAGAGAATTATGAATAAACACTATGTATGAATATTTGCCTTCTGCTTGTTGGAATGGTACCAGAACAAGTTTCTCCTCTACTGTGCAAAAAATTGACAAATTCTGTCTGTAGCTTATACACTATATTATATAGGATTATTGCAGAAAATTTACACCTTTGAGAGCTCTGTCATCTTGTCAGACTTTAATTTGGACAAAGGACTTAAAAGGACTAATATACTTCTTAGTTTTTTTCTTTTGGTTTGCTTTTTAATAGTATGTTATCCAAATATACACTTTTGATATATCCGAAATTTTCAATATTTGTTTGACTAAATGATATGAATTTATTTTATTGATGTTTAAACCATTCAAAACCTCTCAGTCATTCTGTTATTTTTATTCCAGTTAAAGGGCAACTTACTAACACACAAATAAAGTCTTTTTCCCTGCCATTATCAGCTTGGTTTTTCAGATACTGTGTTTGCCATCAAAACTACTTGTGCATTATCCAGACATATTTTAGATTGCAAGTAGACATTCCCTTTATAGTCAACTTACAATAATAGATTTTGCAAAGAAAAAATGTTAAAGGTTCTCTAGTAATGAAATAAGAAGTGGAAAAGAATGAAGAAATGCATCAATGGTACTGTAAGCATTTTTTTTAGATTAAACATGTTCTTGGCGTGACCTTACAGTCAGATGAGTGCTATGTATGAAGAAAAAGAAGATGAAGTTTAATAATGGATAGTCACAACTAATAAGCATTTCTGCAAAAGTTGAAACCTTCTCTGTCATTAAGAATAGTGAAGACAAGAGATGATACGTATTAATTGTATGCAACATTATGTTTCTCTAATACAGTGTCATTATGAAAAAGAAAGTACAATCAGGAGAGGTGCTTTTAGTCAAGAATAAGAAATGTGAAGAGTGTTGTTCAGCACCCTGATAGGACCTTATATAAAATTCCTGACATCGTGCTGTTCATCCATATGCAAGATGACCAAACTAAACAGGTGTGGAGAATAAGGATTAAAGTGATAGAGGAACAGATACTTAATCATAACTACAAAAATTTGCCCAGAAATATGAAGACTGTCATAATTTCATACAGAATGGAAGTGGAGTAAAGTGTCATGTTAGCCACAAGAAGCAGATAAGTAAAGATACTATTGCACCAGAAACAAATACATATAAATTAGAGCTGAATAAATTCAGTCTGAAAATATAAAGCTCTTACAATGAAATAAGGCACTGGAGTGCCCTAACAGGGGGATTGAGAAGGAGGTATCCTAGAAAGCTTGAACGAGACTATTAATACTTATATTAAGAGATAAACCTGCTAGGCAAGTGGAATACATGTTCTAACCTTCCTCCACAATTGTGGTCCAGAGTTATATTTCGTGAATATGAGATAGCCATTTACATTTTTTCTCAGTGTGAACTGTCAAAAAACACCCAGAAGAAAATTTTGATTGTCTTGTCATATATTGTTTAGGAAGTACTTGAAAACACAGTTCAATTTTTTCATACTGTTTGACTTGTAAAAGGATGAGCTCCAGAGGTGCTAGAATGCTGGATGCTAGAATGCCATGCCATACATAATTATCACCAGACTTAAGCAAATCTGACAACTGAGCACAGAACTTATGCTGAAAACTAGATCTAGAAAATTGCTTATGGCCTTACTTCCTGAATTTATTTTTTGATTGTTTTGTTATGTTCAAGAAAGAATACCTGCTATACAGGGGTAATGCTTTTCTATGAATTTAATTGAAATTATTTATGATTCATTAAGCATTGGGAAAAAAAATCATACGTAAAAAAAGTGAAGCACATTTTACACCTCTCTCCTGCAGAAGTTAATACTTTGTGGAAACATGTTTTGAAACATCTTGATATGGAAATCATTTTTACAGATAAGCAGGAAAACAGATAAAAGAGAAACACTGATTTTCTGTTGGTATGCCTATGCCTGCTTCTTTCTTGGTTAGCAGAAATATTGTTCCCAGAACAAGCTAAAACTTTTAAGCAGCAGCAGCAGCAGCAGCAGCAGCGGCGGCTTCACTTCTGTGAAAGCCCAAAAAAAAAGGAGAACATTCATGAGAACATTAATGATAAAAACTTTCCTAAAGGGTAACTTGAGCCCAAGCTCTTCATAAAGGTTCACCTGGGTCTGTCACATTTGCCTCCTTAGATTCTACTAAAATCAAAGGTGCATCAGTATCATTTCAAAGCAGCTGCCTTATTTGTTCATTCTGCTGTGTGAGAAGCATCAGTCAATGGTGAGACTAACATTAGTTCAATCAGTGACTACCTTAATGCTTCCTAGCCCTTTTCACAAGAAAGAAAAAAACACGTGTTTACCACTAAGCAATGTTTGTTCAACTGATTTTAAAATAAAGATTTATGATAAATAATGGATAACTTCTTGCTAGACATTCATCCAGTCCAGTAGGTATCAAATCTGCTAGAAGATTCGAATGTTTGGCATTTAGTAAAGTACAACCACTGTGGAGACAAATTGGAGAATTCTCACTTCTGCCTTGTTACTAGTGGTACTATTCTAGGATTTCTCAGAGAACAAAGATGCAGGAATGCAGGCATGCAGAAACACTACTCTGCTTGTAGAATCTGTAGTGGGATTGTATCAACTACTGTTGCTACATATTATTTCTATACTCATTTTATTAGTTTCTCAATATCTGTCATGTAGACAAGTCTTTAAAATAAAATAAAAATAACTACTATTAGAGCTGGCATGAAATAACTGTTTCACAGCAGCTTTTTCATGTTGCTTCTACATTTCTAAAAATTCTGTGGGATATTGGTTAGTGGAGTACAGGAAGACAGGAAGGTTGTGAAAGAGTTTTAAAGCTTGTCTGCCAAGTAAACACAGGTCTACTTATACACTGTCACATAATTTACAGCTGATGTACTTAGAGACTGATTTTTTTGTCCCTCATAATTGCTGGTATTGTATCAGGATAGTCACTGATGTTTTGTCTCTTATATACAAGGATAATCTCAATTAGAATCATGCCCTAAATTTTGAGAATGACAATAACAAATGCAATTAGGTTACATAGATATGTATTTCAGCCTATATATATAGATATATATTTCAGCCTTCTCTTTGTTGCTTGCTAGGGAGTCCATCTGCTGTGTCATTCAATATGGAAGTCAATTCCTGGCTTTAATTTTCTACAGCATGTTCATTTAAAAAAAAGAGTGTATTCAGAGAATAAGTGTTTTCTGATCTGGAAAGCTAAGACCAACAGCTTTCTATCTTTCAGGATTCTGAAGTTAATAATAATTACAAAGCAAAAAACCTTGCTCAGAGGTTTTGCTGGCAAGTCCTAGCGTGACATTCAGAGAGGTTTCACAGTGTGTATGAAAAACAGTGTACTAAACTTAAACTCCCAGGGCATAATTTTCATGTACACAGATGTGTATCTCTATAGCAAGTTGATAAGTATGGTGATGGTTTTACCTTTCCCCTGTTCTCAAGGAAGGTTGAATGTTGAACTAATCCCTTAAACACTCTAGAGCTCATGTCTCAGACCTGTGCTAAATCAGCCTAGGGGTATGGCATTAATTCAGGTTGTATCTATAAGCAGTGGATTTAGAGACATTATTCCAGTTAATCATCTCACCCTATGAGCATGTCAACATATCTCAAATGAGTTGTCCTCTGCAGGTTGCTCTTCTTAACATGATATAACTTTAGTCTAGGCCTTAAATTTTGGAGATTAAAGTTAGGTGAGATAAAACAAGCCTTTAATGGCTGTTTCATGTTCCTTAGAATCAGCATAGGATGCTAATACAGTACTGCCCTCCCTCAGCCCAGAAAGCTTCTCACCTTGACCGTAAGGAGTACCTTCCATATTTCTAGAATGAGGAGGATGTGGCGTAAACTATAATGGAATTTAACATTGTTTTAAAGCACCCTACTGAATCCTGAAGACCATTCTGCCCATCATGTGGGTGATTATCATGTGGTAGTACTGGATGGTGTGTTATGAGACACATGAGTTTCACTGTATCAAGACCCCAGGGGACCTCCTGTTGAAATTTCAATCAGTGCTGTGCTGAGCCCAAGACAATATACTCTAATTTAGCCCAGTGGTATTGAGAGTTGCTTATCTGCTAAATTTTCAGTCCTGCTCTTTTCCTGAGATCTGGAAGAGCAAGCTCAATTTCCTGGTCAGACATCTCTGTTTCATGTTCTCTTTGATACTTTTTTTTTTTTTTAAAGCATGAACTTTCTCCTCAAAGAATGGCACTCATCTGTGTCTTATATAATCATATGAGCACATTTATACCTTGTCTATATATTTTCTACAAATTAACTGTTCAGTCACTGTGAAACAGTGAAGTTCAAACATTTTCTGAGCATCATTTTAACACATGTGCTCCCTGTGAAGATGATGGTGGGTGAACTGCATAGTTATGCAAGGGCTCTGTGTTTCTTCTTTAAGCCTCCTAATTCCTGTAATTGAAGCTGATTCCAATTACTTTCTGGATAGGTCTTAGTTTAATTTATGCCCGTGCAGTTCATTTTCCCATGCAAATCCAAATTTTTGGCTGTGAAGTCAAATAATTCATAGCTCACAGACAGTGAATTTAGACCTCTTTTCAAAAATTAATTAAACTGAAGCATGCAGTTTTACGTGTCAGTCTCAGAACAGAGGTCAGCAACTAGCAAAAAGTACTATACATATCGTGGGTCTGATCCTGCCCCTCCTAATTATCTTTAGCATCAGATATAGTTCAGTGACACTTTACACTGCCTTGGATATTAACATCAGAATTAGAAACAGGGACACAATCTTGAGGAAAAACTGTGGTGAAACACCCTGCAGCAGCAGTCTCGGCTAAATATCCTAGAAAAACAGGTATTAATGACCTTTTAATTTAAAGGGGGGAAAAAAGGTAACTGCTGTGGTCAGAGGATGTTACTTCACCAAATACAGCAATGTCAAGATTTCAGCTTGCATGTGCTTTGCCAGGACTTATAAACTATCTTAAGGATAAGGAAGCATGGGAAGATTTTATTATTCATTTGTATATTTATTCTTTCAAACTGCAATGCTCCATAAGTCCTGCAGTATGCTGAGGAATAAGTGACACTAACAATGGATACACTGTTTTCAAAGGCAATTTTATAATTTGCCATATCTTCCCACTCGTGTAAGGCTTTTCTTAAGTAGCCACATGGGAGAGAGCCTGAAATATAGTTTTGGAAGCATATTTTATTGCTCTATGTCTACAAACATGCATTATAAAAGATGTTCTACTGGAGCATATGGTTATTGTTAACATGATCCACAAGTCATTAAGTACAGTAAATAATTTACACATCAGAAAATTGATTGCTACTCATAAATGATTTCAACTTCTGTTTATGAGAATTTCAAGCACTTTCCCCTTTCAACAATCAAATAGGCTCACTTTGAAAAGCCTTGGTAGACTTGAAGCTCAAGATACATACAAGTGTTAGTATCCCTCTTTGTGCACTGAATTTATCCAATACAGTACCTAGTTTGATGGCAGAGACACGATCTCTTCTGGTAACTGATTTCAGTTTCATCTCAGTAGGAATTTTGTTTTGTGAGAAATGTGAGAGGAATATTCATTAAAATGAGCACAAATCTTTCCCTGCACCTCTGCTTCTGATTGTACCTTATAATCACAGTAGTTTAGATCATCTGACTTACTTGAAACCAGACTTCAGTCTGAGTATAGCAAACAGCTTATAATAAAAGATATTATACCCCAGTATGAGCTGGATTAAATTATTGGGTAATTTTCAGAATGGCATAGTATATTGTGAACAAAAGGATGGATGAATAACATTGATGTTTTCACTCCTTTTTCTTAACTTACTTTCAAACTTGTTAAAGTTTTATATGTGTTATTAACTCTTCTGACCTAAAAGTTTAGCTAAATTTAGGACGTTGAGGTTATTTCTGTTAGGAAGAGAAATTAATGATGAAGTCAAGTGTTGTGGTAGGGTTTTTTCGCCATAATTAAAAAATTAGGCTAAAAGCTTTTTTCTCAAATATTATTTCTCAGTGGGATTGCAATGGATTGTGTAGATTTCTCGGCCTTAGCCACTTTCTTCAAACTGCACCACTCTCTTTCCCTGGTGAACAGACCACCACAAAAAAGAATAATTTCCCTTCATGAATATTCTCTGTCTGCTTATTGAACATGTTTCTATACTTTACGAGGAAGTGGATGCAACTTTTCTTTGATGTCGGTATCTAGTTTTCTTAAGGAGCATATCCATTTGATTCAACTATACTGAAAGTAAAGCAACAGTTACTATGTATTTCCAACAGTTTGAGAATTTTGACAAACTCAGAAGAGCCATAATGTTTAAAATTGTATCTTATTTTCTATTTATTCGAATGCAAGTCAAAATAAATATTAATTATCTACTGAAAACTATTCTAAAGATTTCATATTACAGAATAAGCATGTCATTTGGGAAGTCTCACCTTCAGGAATCAAGGAAGGTATTGATTGTTCCAACCAATTACGTCACCATCTGAAAATGTAATTAAAAAGAGCTTTTGCATGGCTTACTGTCTGACTAACCATGAACAAAGAAGTGCACACATGGGAAAATATTTTACAGTCCTTAATCAAATGAAATCCTGTTGTTTTCAATGGTAGTTACAGTCAATTAAGAGACACAGATTTGGACCCATGCGTTATAATGCACAAGGGCAAGTAATGGCATCAGAGCTAATTTTAGGATGAATATATGTTTGAAGGAAATACAGGAATAAAAGATTGAATCTCTGCTTCATTCTACATGAATTTTTACACATTTTTCATCATATTAGAATATCTTTCCCTTATTGTAAGGATTTATACAATGTTGGAAAATAAGACAATAAAAGTTTCCTGCCTTATTGCCTTTTTTCTTACTTCAACCATTTCTAATCTTTCCTTCAGTTTGCTCTGAACTGAGTTTTTAGTGTTCCATAACATGAAACATCTCCCCAAACCAATAAATTGAATGTCTCTATTTAGCTTTCCAAACTCTATTTATTACTTTTACTAGAGGAAGAACCGAATTGCTTGACTAGATACCTACTGCCATACCTCTGAAAATGAAAACAATCTGCATGGGCTGGTAGATATGAAAGCAGGATCTATGGGAGCCCTTCCCCAAGCAGCAGATCGGGAAGCTTTTTCTAGAGCATGAATCTTACTTTTCTTTTAGCAGCTGAATTGAGCTCTAGTATTCCACTTGTTATCACATTCCAAAAATCAATTTTTCTGCAGGCTTGATACCTTTGAGGATATAAGAGTACATCTAAGTAGTCATTTTTATTTGGTGGAAATACTTGAGTACATTTAAAAGATCTTCTTTCAGGGTCCTCTATCAGCAGTAGCAACATGTGTCAAGAAGCTGAAGGAATAACCGCACCTGAATTCATCACACATATCTCTACCAGCCAGCAGCATGTTCTGAATCCTCTCTGAATGAGGAGTTTGAAAGTTGCTATGCTTCAAAAGTGCCTGTGACTTTTCCCATTCCCTTGTACAATTTGGATGTTTGTTTTGTCATAGCAGCAGTATCACTCTGATAAAACACTTAAGTACTGAGTGAAAAAATGATGCAATTATACAAGGACACAGAGGAAAAACAAAACACTGTATTAAAAAACAAATAAGTAAAATTGTGAAGAACTCATGAGATGGAGACCGTGTTTCTTTCTTGGCACCTGAGCCAATACTGCTTGTGAGTAGTATCAGAAGTTGGGTTGTATCAACAGTAGTGTGGCCAGCAGGATGAGGAAAGTGATTGTTCCTCTGTACTCAATACTGGTCAGACCACACCTCAAACACCATGTTCAGTTTTGGGCCCCTCCTTATAGCAAAGACATTGAGGTGCTGGAACAAATCCAAAGAAGGGCAATGAAGCTGATGAAGGGTCTAGAGGACAAGTCTTATCAGGAGCCACTGAGGGAGCTGGGGTTGTTTAACCTGGAAAAAAGGCTCAGGCAGACCTTGTTGAAAAAAGGAGGCTCAGGGAGACCTTGTTGTTCTCTACTACTACCTGAAAGGAGATTGTAGTGAGGTAGGGGTCTGTCTCTTCTCCTAAGCAATAGGACAAGAGGAAATGGCTTCAAATCGTGCCAGGGGAAATGTAGATTGCATATGAGGAACCATTGGGTTTTCAAGTGCTGGAAAAGGCTGCCTCTGGAACCATTTGAGTCACCATCCCTGAAGATATTTAAAATTCCTGAGGACATGTAGCTTAGGGACACGGTTTGGTGGTGGACTTGGCAGTGTTAGGTTAGTAGTTGAACTCAATGATCTTTTCCTACATAAATGAATCTATATTTGAAAGCAGAATCCATTCAGACTCATATTTGCCTTATCGCTGTTTAGGATTCTTCGGGGTGAGAAACAAATGTTTTGAAGGAATCAGCTATAAAGAATCTCAATTCATGGTCCTGAACAATTTCAAAAAATGAGTCAAGTAAAACTTTCCCCAAATGTAAAACTTACTTGCAGCAGCAAAAAAAAAAAAAAAAAAAAAAAAAAAAAAAAAAAGGAAAGAACCCATCAACGGATCATTTCAGAGTATAAGCAAATAAGTCTTCAGGATAATCAGCAAAAAGTAATCTCTCCCATGTAAGATGATTTTACCCCTCCCTAAGCTACTTGTTCCATACTTTTCAGTTGGGAAACACAGTAGCATTACAGACAGTTGCCACAGTGGAATAAGTCCATTGCACCAAATTTCTTATAAAAAACTCTGAAAATCTTGAAATGTATGTCTTAATTAGTTTTGAGATGTAATTAAGCTGTTTTCTTGACAAGTGTCTTCCCCCTTCAGGTTTTCTGACTCTTGTGTAATATCCAGATGTATTAATTGTTTTTCAGAAGAAAAAAAAATCTATTTTGGGCATTATATACATCCTGACACAAACTCACATATACTCATGTGAATATCAGAAAAAAGTACATGTCCCAGAAGCTGTAGAGGACTGAGGTTTTATCATCCCAGGAGTACATTTTCTATTAAAACCTATACATTGTGGTAAGATATTGACCTTACATTTTAGAAAATTAACCAAAACACATAAACCAATTTAATTTCAGCACTCTCAAGACAAGTAGCACATGGGATTGCACATAGCAAATCACAGAAATAGCACTTATATTGGAAGAATGCTTTCTAAGATACTATTTATGGGGAGCAGGGCCTGATTACATTGATAGAGTCTGATTAGTTAGAGAGAGTAGATGAGTTTTTATCTCTTGGGACTCAGCGAGAGATTGCAGTGAAGGAAGACCTAATGTAAGGAATAGAAACATTCTGGTCCTGTTGCAAAAGTATTAAGCCCAGTAACAATCCGTGAAGCTTCCTGATTCCATCTTCCTCCTAGACATTGACCTGCATGGCATCAATCTAACAATGACTAACCTGAGTTGTTGTGAGAGACTGAAATGTTAATGATTAATGACTCAAACAATCAGCCATTTGCAAAAGCAGCAGGTGCTTTGCTGGCTACGTACAAGGTAACAGACCGGGTGCAGAAGGTGTGAGCACCAGAGGGTGACCACAGCAAATTGTTTAGCAACAAGCTGGGTTTTGAGCCAGGTAAAGGGAGACCCTGATACAAAGCAGATCCTGTGAGGTGGGATAATGCTTTTTATCATACCAATGTCCTCCCTTACAAAACTAGCTCAGGTGTGAAAACTCTCTGGGGAAGCATCAGGACATTCATATGTAGGCCTGAAAATATTCATCCCTTCTGATGAGGCATAATTGGCTCAACTACACTGACATGAGAGGCATCTGTCCTGTCTTAGGTGTCATAAACTATCAAAGACCCCTGAAGTGCCAGCAGACTCATTTCTGGGGCCTTCCAGCAGAGGACAACACTTGATCCACAGTGTTGCAACAGATCCACAGTGTTGAATCAGGTAGTATAAAACTCTCCTCCCAGGGGAGGTACCTGGGTGTTGCCATGTAAACCTAAGCATATATTATAAAACTTTGTGTCTCCGGGGCTAAACCCCACCCCAGAGGGACCAAAACCAAGACCACCACTTTAACCAATAGGCATCACAATTGCAATAATCAAGTTTATCGCTTCTTCACATCACCTTTAGAGGACTACAGAGGCACTTGCACAGTTTGAATGACACAACTTTTCTATTTTATGCTATTTAATCACGTTCTTCCTCAAGATTAATTAGTGAATTACTAAGTAGGTAATAACCATATCAATAATAAAATGAATATGCAGCAATGATAAAATCCTTTTTTCTTATTACACTGTTTGTTTTTTCTGCAAAATGGAATTATCTGCATACATTTTACTAAAGATGGGAAAGAATCTTGATACACTGGTAGATGTTCTTTGTGACAATAAATCTGCTACAAGTCCAATGCCCATTTCTTTTTCTAAATGCTGTATCTGAGGAAAAATAAAAAATATATTGTTATAGTTTCATAGTGATAATTTGGCTTTACAATAACTAGTCACTAGATCATCGGTTGACTGTTACTGTCACACATAATTATGAAACCATAATATATATTCTTCAGAGTTCTGTTTAAGATGATAAGCTATTACTTTGCCAAGAAAATATGGACAGACTAAATATATTACTTTTGAAATTAAATAATTAATGAATTGAAAAATAGTAATTTAAGAAGTGTCTTCAAGTTTTAACACCAAGTTAACAAACACAATTGAGATTTCAAATGTATGCCTCTGTGTACTTAACTGTTTTTTTGGAAATTAGTGTGGGTTTCTTTTCTTTTTGCAATTAGAAAATGTTAATGTTTAAATTGAATAATAACCTTTCAGAACTGAGTACCTCAAAGCCTAGATATTTAAGTATCAAGAGGAAGCCTGACTGCCATAATCATCAAAACTGTGCAAGCACTTTACAAATCTCTTTTTTCCCACTGTTTATCTTCTGCTTGTTTCAAACTGTTGCATATGTTCTCATTTTCCTCAAGGCTAAATTTACAAAGAAGCCCTCATATTTTTTACCTGTAGAGCAGTGATTAATCCCAGTATTTGGCATATGCATCAGTCCCTTCAGCTGATGTTGCTGTTCAATATGTCACTTAATTGAAGTTCTGCCTGAACTTCTTGTTGCCTTGCCTCTGATTGCTTTCTTATATCTTTAGTTTTAGTTTTTCTTATAGCTTTAGTTTTAGTTCTTTCTCATCCCTTAACCTACCCATTCGTTATTGCAATATAATTTCTGATTTCTTGATTTTTAACATGAGTTCTGAGCAAAATTATTGCTCAGATTTTTATTTTGTTAAAATACCCAGTTTCTCCTGAGTTTTGCTTCTCTCTCTGTTGACTGTATTTGCCCTTCAACAGAAGATAGTAAGAAATACTGTCGTGGGTTTGCAAAAGTTCCCCCTCCTTGGGGATTGGAATTGGTTTGTCCAGGTAATTTCCAGACAAAAACCAATCAG
>JAWMRA010000001.1:57627322-57696056 GCA_035584735.1 Pseudotriccus pelzelni | reverse complement strand
AGTGACAGGTCACCAGTCTGATGTCACCCCATTCACTATTACCCTCTGTGCTCAACCTGTGAGCCAATCGTTTACCCACCACATGATGTGTTTATGCAGCTGTGTGCTGGACATTTTGTTCAGAGGGATCCTGTGAGAGACAGCACTGAAAGCTTTACTGAAATCCAAAAAGATTACATCAACCAGATTCCCTTAATTAACTAGTTGATCGTTGAGAGAAGTTTTGTGATGACATCAGCCAGCTCTCTGACGATTCTGGAATGAATCCCATAAGGCCCCATATATTTGTAAGACTCCAAGTCTCAAGCTATGAGCTCACCAAGGGAGTTTTACTTAAAAAAATTCAAAAAATTCACCCACTGAATTATTAGAAGACAAAGCATTGACTTAGCACATGCTAACCCATACAATTTAGCAAAATCCAACCAATTCAGTCCCAAGCTACTCAAAATATTAAGAAAAGAGGATAAAGAGAAAAAGAAGGAACAAAGGAAGAGAGAGCAAAAGATAAGATGATAGCTACCACCAGACTCCTGTGACAGTCTAGCTTCCATGTGGCCAGGTAGTAGGTCTCAAGCAAAGATGGAGTACATGTTGCTGCTTTTATTGCTTTGGCCCCCTGCGGCCAGCCCTCCATGCGGGACTCACGGCTCACATACCCCTCTGGAGCTCTGGAGCAGGGTGAGTGGCTCCCATTGTGTGAGCCAGTCAAGAGACTGCCTTAGGGGTTCCAGGTTGTGTGTTCCCAGGCTGTCTTTGACAGCTGCTCTGGGACTGCCCCAGGACACTTGCAGGGGCTGGCGTGTGGGACAAGGCATTACCTCATCTCAGTAAAATTCAACCTGCCCCTCCCCACCCCACACACACACCTGAGTTGTTCCGAGTCAATATAATAATCCAGTGTTTCACACTCATCCCACCAGTTTTCACTTATGCCAGTGATGTCAAATCTCTGGGACTGGGCCAAAGGTTCGAGTTTCTCTGGTATGCCCCTTGTGCCATGTGCATTGGTGTAGAAACATTCAGTTGTGGTGCATTGTAGCCAACACCTCCTGAAGCAGATAGAGGGATCCCATTAGTGCCGGTTTCTTCAAGTTTTGGCACACCATCCCATTGCTCGTCACTAGCAAGCCTGGTTTTGTCTCTTACCCCTTCCAAGCTAGTTTTAAGCTCTGTCAGTGAGCACTGCTGGCTTCTGTGCTAGAACTCTTAGATAGCCAACACAGAGAACATTTAGGCTGAAAGCTGCAGCAAAGTCCAGCTTTAGATCCCCACTGAAAGAAATGGAAGTCTGATCATAGGCTCCAGTTTTAGGTGAAGGTGAAGCTGCTACCTGAAATGTTTCACCTAGTTCTTTAATATAGCCTTTCAAGTGAAATTTACAGCTTTGTTCACTAAGTATATTAATTAATCAGCACTTTATGAACCTAACACTCTGTGGGTTTTGCTGCTTAGCAACAAAACTTCCTCCAGTAAGGGACTAGAGTTCTTTAACCAGCTTTCATCTTTCATGGCATTTGTTAATTCATTACTTTAAGGGAAGAAAGCACTTCTAATTTAAAAGGATAAATTATTTTATTTAATTTTTTACTTCCATTTTAAATCCTAAAATGACATTTAGGAATTACTATAGCTGTGTTAACATATGATAAATGCGTGCTATAAAATACAAACAACAGTAAAATAATTACATCAACCAAATATCAGCATTTCTTTTCATTGCTCTGGGACACACTCTAGCTCTTTCCAAAATCCCTATTAAATCTGTATTAATGTCCTCCATTTCTGGACACAAGTAATAGAGTAGTAAATTATACTTCAGTGTAAACTAAATTCTAAAATTGAGAACAGAACCTTTGCAGTTTACAGACATTTTAAGTTCTAGTGTTCTTAAACCAGGTATTTCTCAGTCCATGAACTCTTCTGTGGAACAAATAACAGCTCTGTTAGGTGCAGCAAGGGTTCAGTTTTTTAATTCCACTGTTATATATAACATTATTGGAATTAATATTGGTTTCTCTACTTTATGGCTCATCAGCTGAAAGCTAAATTTATCCCCACTCATGAAAACATCAGTTTCAGAAGGTACCCTATAAATTTCCATCCTTAACAAAGAATGTGAACATTTAACAAATATTTGGTCTCATTCTTGATGTGGTATATCCACTTAATGTCTATGTCAGAAGTTCAGAACTGGAATTTTGCCTGTGTCTAATTTAGGAGCAATGGTAAGTGCTAACTCTTTACAGTAAGGGAAATAACCCATACAGTAGATGAGAACTAAAAGAAAGCAAAAAAGAAAAGAAGAAATTTACCCATATTTAGATTAAACAGTACGGTCTTACACTTTTCAACACTTGATTCATAACACCAAAAATTTCAATTTACCCTTTGATGTACATATACGCCACCATAGAAAGAATTTATTTGGAGAGAAAATTTAGAATGCATAATTAAGGCATCTGTATTCTGTGCTAATGAAGTTAGCCTTTGACAGGTGTTAAGTGTGCATTTATGAATTATACTTTTTTAGTTTTTCAGTATAACTTGAATTTCACAATGGTGGAAGTTATGTTCTCCAATGTGCATGCTCCCCTGCTGTTCAGTTGTTTAGTATATGTGGCTATTGGGATAAAAATATGATCCTGTACTTTCTCTTTTCACAGTATGTGAAATAAATTCAGGCACAATCTTTACAATCTGTGTAGTACTTCCTTTAAGAAAAACAAATGGGAATATTGAGGGGTACAACTGCTTCCAGGAAAGTACTCTGTTTGACAGGCACTCTCTTAAAATCTGCGTGAAACATAAAAGGATACTTTTAAGTCGATAAGGTCTTTTCTAGAACTGTGCGTGCTTGGTATATACTGCATAATGTACTTACATGAGCGTTAACCAAAAGTTTGGATTACAGCAGTTATTTTTACAGACAGCTTTTGAGAAGGTTTTTATTTTGTTTTGTTTTGTTTTGTTTTCCCTTTGGAGTCGCTGAATTCTGTTCTTTGATACAGATGAAAAGATGGCATACAGAGAAAACAAAGTTACATTGAAATGAAATATGACTCAAAAATCCTTTGTAATTCTTTCTTTAGGTATTGCTTCTCCTTCACATGATCATTGACTCTGTTCTTCACACTTTGTCTTCATTCAGAACATTGTGAAAGACTGAAAAAACAAAGGATAAGCCTTAAATTTTTTTAGAGCAACCTTGTTCCTCTCAGCTATTCAGCTATTATCACAGGGGAAGGTCCTGAGGACTATCCCTCAGTCACGTGACATTAATATGGAAAAAAACTTCTTGCTACCACAATGTATTCCATGGCCATATTAAAGAAATATGTATCTGTCTGCATTTTTTCCATGTGGGTCTGTGCAATCAGTGCTCAGGAGAAAGGACTTGTGAATGTAGTTTAGCTTTGCTTTTAGTTTTTGACAAAACAGTTGAGCCATTTTTCAAATATTTCATTTTTCATGGTAACATAATAAAGTGCATAAAGTTTCTTAAAGTGTTAATAAGGAACAAATAAATTTGTGCAAAAAGGTTTTTTCCAAATAACTTCAAATATTTATAGCTTTCAATTGCTGCAATGCAATGACCTGTTGAAAAACTCTTTTGCAGACAAAAAAAAAAAAACAAAACAAAGCAAGATCTCATTCATTTTTTGCATCTGGAAGTGGATGTCTAAAAATTTTGACTGCATTTGTACAGAAAGGCAAGCAGTCATGCAAGGGTGGAAGTTTTGGTCAGGCCGAAATATAGAAATAATAGTGTCAAATAGACATTATTAAAAGACTAAGCCATCATAATCGTTGAGGTCTCTTCTACCTCTCCAGTAAACTATGGGCCTTCTCATGGCTTTCTGCATTATTCTATAGACCTACTAACTTCAGATACCCAGGCTGGGAACTGGCTAGAATCTGTCTTGAAGCTCAGAAAGCAAGCCTGTATCTGCCTGAAAAACAACATATAAATTTTCCTAAAGAAATGCCGATATTCGGAAACAGTTACAGAATATTTGGAAAAGGTTTTGTCATTAAGGTATTTAAGACAAATTTTGCTCATTTGCCCTTAAGAAATTAAAATATTACTCTTTATATACTAACAAAATGTGGTCATTATTAAAATAATTATTAACAGAATTTATTCTCGTCATTGTGATAGTTTTTTTCCAGTTTTCATAAATACTGAGCACTAAGTTGCTATAATTGAAGTTATGGGAGTGTTTAAATACAGTTTTTAAGTCTAAGTTCATGTTTAAAGGCATTTTAGAGTAGTGTGTTTCTTAGGACAGACTCAAACAACTAAGTCTACAACAGTGCTAGTATATTCAAGATTCCCAAAGACCCTGAAAATGACGCATGAAACATTCATGCATCTAGGGAACAGTCAGAATATCATTAGGCATTTCAAATTACAATAGATGCCCATGTAAAAATAACTGAATCAAGTCTTATTTATTGTTTGTGGATCATTTGACTACAGCAGGAGCTCAGAAATAGTAGCCAAAGCTGCCTGTAGTCTGGAGTTGAATCCCTCTGCAAAGTGAATATTCTGTTACCTTAAGTGCATAGATTCTTTTGAGTAAATATGTAACATATTTCAGCTGGCTTCCATCTGTTTCTGCAGAAAGGTGCCTCGTAAAGCTCTCTTTTTGTCCCCGTATGAACATTTTGGCTAGCCCAGCAGATTTGACATGTCACCTGACACTAATGTTTAGACAACTGAAGGCCACCATGGGTAGACAGTCAAGAGTAAAGAGAATAAAGAGTACAGTACAATTTTGGAGTGACTCATTTCATAATAAGAAGCCTTTCAAAATTGTCCCACTGATGCAAGACACTTGTGTTTCATCAGTGAGTACAGACATCTTCCCTTTAGGAGGTCGCAGTTCGATGTGATTAGTCCAGCTACAGGCTGATTTCTGAGTACCTTTCATCTGTTCCATTGGTGGCTGAGTGGACAAGCTTTTTTGGAAAGTTCATGACACATTCATCTTCTTCTGCAATCATCTGTTCACTTTGAAATATCTGGCAATTAGCTCTGTGGTTCTATTTTCAACAGCTTAGTTAGGAAGAATACACGGTTTAAACAGAAAATAGATCTCAAAAATAATTTAGGTGCATAGAAAAAAGCATAAGCTGCAAAAACAGCAGCAAATGTAATGAATCTTTTAAAGTGCTATTTCAAGTTATTGTGATATTCATGGGAGCTGGAAGCTGAGAAAAAGCTGCCTGTATCCAGAAGCTACCTTATTTTTGCTTGTTTATCAAATCTTTATTTCATTCTCTAGCAAGTTTTGAATTATTGATTTGCATGTTGATAAAATTCACCCTAAAGTTAAAAATGATGAAAAGAGAAATTTGAATTGTAAATATTTCTATTAAAGTAATTGTTTAAAAAATGAATAAAAAGCCCAATAAAAACCGCAGAAATTTAGCATATAGGTAAATCATGCATATTGCACAAGATAATAGCCTTTCATCTCAACAGTTTGCCTAACACTGAAGAATGAGATGAATACAGAATCCACAGTTTCTGTGAAGTTATTTGTGTGGGACTGTTCCTCTGAGATGTATGGAGAAGAACTTTGAACTACTCCTTTTTTCCTTTATTGACTTACTTCTAACTGCTTACAGAAATATCTTTTATATATATATATATATATACTTCCCTGAAACATTATTATTTAATCTTAATTTTTTTTTGTGATTATGTTGGATACTAAACCTGAAGACTGATACTTGTCCATTTTATTCTGTTGCTGAAAAAAAGGGCTTGGTTTTATGGCTATAGAGTTTATTTTTATCCTTTTCTTCTTCTTTGGTTCTTCCAGACACAAAAATTATCTATTTCAGGTAGATACACAGAGAGAAAAACTCTACCCACATCATACAAATACACTGCATTACTTTCTTTCACCTTGTATTTATCAAATGATCAGATGGGTAACGGTTTTAACCAAATTATTTCATTCAAGAAAAATATGCTGAAATATATCCAAGGACACTTCCTCTGGACCAGGAAATATCTGAAGGGTAAATGCCTATAACCTCTAAGAAAATCTTCATTATGTTCATGCATGCATTCTCTGGGATTCTCCACTAGTGGTTTCTGTGCATCAGTCACCAGATGGATCTTTAATCTGATACACTTTTAAAGACCTTAACGAAATGACGTAATGTTATACTTCAGATCTTTTCTGCAAAGTTTTGAAATTCTGAGGCAGGAAGAATTTCTGAAATCCACAGCAGCACTAGGGTGTTCTGGCTTAAACAGCAGGATATTTTTAAAAAAGGCTTTAAAACATGTTTTAGACTGTACACACTGTTTTACCCGAATGCATGTCATGAGATAAAATGAGAGTTACAATTTATCATGATAACCAGTATTATTTTGTCTATGTTTTGGTTAAGAGGACTGTAGAAGAACATTTCCTATGCTTCCCTCTTAGATATTAATTTCTATTCCATTCCTTTCATTAGGAGGGGAATATATGCAACAAGGTACTGTAAAATAAAGAAACTATGAAAGAACAAAAATGCTTTTCCATAAAAAGGATGCTCAGGTATGATTTATAACTCATTCAAGACATAAATAAATGTTCAAAAGTATAAATCAAGTGATTTTGGATGACAGGGAGGTATAGCTAATCTTGTGACATTTTCTTTGCTAAAGCCTAAAAAATATCCAGTATTTAAGCAATGACCACAACTTTTGATATTTCATCTCCCATTAATCTAAAAAATAAAAACATTTAGTGGGGAAAAGTCAACACGTTGAAGTAGGTTGACTGGATGGTTAGTTAATAGAGGAACATTTAAAACTATTATTACACAAATGGCTAGATTAATTGCATATGCTTTTTGTTGTTTATTAAAAAGGCTGTTCAGAAGTTGGATAATGTTCATAGACCTGTGAACACCAGTAAATCTATGGATATGCACAAATATGGTCATAAAAACCTGGATGCAAGTATTCATTTATAAACTGCCTATAATGTTGCCCATATTATAGGAAACTTCGGTGATTCCTTAAGCATTTCCATTAACCATTCCATCCACCTCTATCAATCTAAAGGACCAAACCAATATCTAACAGAAAATCTAAAAGGCTTTGATACTTTAAAAATGTTCTAGCTTTTTCAGCAAGCCACAAATAACATTTTCATCTAGCCAAGATGATCCTCTTATGGATTTCCACAGAACTGCTGTAACTGCTCCCTTCATCTTAAAACTGGCAAAATTGAAGTTATTCATCTGATTCAGGATGTGATACTTAGAAAGACTTTAATGTGACCTTATTTTCTTTAATGCTCAGACAAACAGAACTAAAATATAAAGACTTTACAGATTATTTTCAGAGATTGTGAGAGAGAACCATCTGTCCTGTCCTTTACTAAATTAGGCGCCTTTCTTTGCACTGAGCTCTATTCTCCATGAAATACTAGAAGACACTATGAAATCTTGATTCTGTAAAAAATAATGAAAGTTTTGCTAGACCACTTCTTATTGACAAAAGATAATAATAATAACAATAATAAAAGAGAGTCACCATTCTAACTAACTTTACTAGAAACTGTTATTCCCAAAGCCAGATTTGGTTGGGTTTTTGTTTTGGTTTGGTTTGGGTTTTTTTGTCTGTTGTTTTGTTTTGTTTTTGTTATTCTTATTATGAGTAGTTAAATTTTGTTTAGCAGCTATGCATAATTTAATTTCAAAAGTTTGCCTTTCTCTATTTCTAGCAGTTTTTTCATTTTCAGATTAATGTATTAGTATTTTTTATAGCTGATTATTTCTTATAGCACATAGTTATTTTATGTATTTCTCAAACATTTTTTTGAAGGGTCAGTGATGCAGTTTTCTGTATTGAAGCATTTATAGAGTAAATGTATAGGTTTATCTTTTTTATTTTTTAGCCAGAGGTATGAATTCCTTTTAATTTCTGTAAATCACTGACTTGTCTTCCCCTGAAAGGACTGCATGAATATTTTATAAAGCAATTTATTTTTCTTAATTTGTTATTTCAAGATGTTTATAGGTGTTCTCATTTCTTCACTGAGAAAAAGAGAATACAAGAAAATTTCCCCGTGTATTTCATAGTGAGAACATCATTGGAATATATCTGGTATCTTCAGTCGCATAAGTTGTGAAAATGTGATTGTGCTTGTCTTCCTCAGTAAAGTGTGCTGGGACTACCAAGAAAAACAATCTTCCTCAAACTATTCAACAGCCATATCTGGGGAAATGCAGACTAAATAACCCCTCACTTCAGTGGTTTGTCAAACTGAAATAAAATAACGTGTTCTTTCAGATATTTGTTCCTAAAGAAGACTGACTTTTCATTGATGAATCTAGTGTTGAGTCAGCACCTGAAACATGTTTGCACTAGGGTTATTTGACAATGTTCACGGGTTTGATATGGGCAATTTATTTTGTGCTTGGTGCATGCAAGTCGGAAGTATAATCAAACTGCTTGCTCCAACCTCTTCAACTTGCAGTACAGCTACAGGTCCTTCATGGAAGGATGAATAGTCAGTTCTTTGTCATTGTGCATTATCAGAGCAGTACGCAAGTACTGCTGAATTAGGTTCAACTTTCAATCACTGCACAATGAGTTTGAAACAGGCAAGTCATGGGTAAAATCCTGATCTATAATTCTGTAGCTATGTAATATCATATTTCCAGTCAGGTAAATCCATAAGTTCTTTACTGAGTTTGAAAGGACTGAAGGCTATAGCTTGCCAGGACCACTTCAGCTGAACTTATCTTGATCAAGAATTATTTTTAGTTAAGAATAACTATTACAGTGAAAGAAATAAGACACAGATTTAGAAAAAGGTTAATATTTGTAATAATGCCATTAAAATTGTTACGCCACACTCCTTAGTTTCTATCCCTTTTCTTGGATCACTTTTCAGGTGCTGATCATAGAATTGTCAAGGTTGGAAGAGAATTTCGATATCATCCAGTCCAACTGTGTACCCAGCACTACCACTGTAACCCTAAACAACTAATCCATATGACCCAGCAGCAGATCCAGATGCTTCTTGAATACCTCCAGAAGGGCACTTATTCTACAGGTCCTGGTATCTTGTCTTGTAGATATGTGCAGGCCTTGGTTAGCATTTCAAGTGATACAGGAACACTGTCTTCAAGCAACAACATATTGCCCACAAAATCATGTTGCAGGATTGTAGGCACCATATGGAGTGTGTTCCTCAACTTCATCATCCAGTAGGACAGGTTACCCAGCAAAATCGTGAATGCCCCATCCCCATAAGTGTTTAAGGTCAGGTTGGATGGAACTCTGAGCATCCTGGTCTAGTGGAAGGTGTCCCGGCCGAAGGCTTAAGGTTTGGAACTAGATGACCTTCTAGGTCACTTGCAACCCAAGCTGTCCTATGATTCTGTGATCCATTGCAAAGAGTCATAGGTCATCATAAAGCCTGAGTTGTTATCTGCTCACATAGGTGTCTTAGCATTAAGTAAGATACGCAGGTATTCCCAGAAATGCTAAGGCAGTGGAAAGAATTCAAGAACTTTATTTACAAGGCCAGAATACGAGAAACCTACAAAATACCCGACAGTGCAGTTTACGCACTGGGCCCCAGGGAGAAAAAAGCAAGTTCCTGCCCTCTCAGGACCTCTTTATCCTCTCTGTTTCTCCCCCACCTTCCCAAGGCCTCTGTACATGTCTGTCAGGGCTATCTCTCTCCAGGGTAGCAGAGAGAGAGGCTGAGAACTTCTCTTGCTATGCAGGAGTGGGGGGAGAAAGCACTGAAACTGCGTTCAAGAAAGAGCTACCTTTTAGGCAGAAAGCCTTCCTAAGCAAACTCTGTTTCCTCGTAACAAAATCTTCTGGGCAAAAAGGGTATTCTGTCCTCAGATACATCGTAGTGTTTCAGAGGGCATTCCAACTGAGTATTATCTCCATGGACAATGGCAAGAGCTAAAATACGTCTGTAGACACTTACAGGAAGGTTTCAGCATATTATTGTAAGTTAATGATAATTAATCTAAGATAGAATCCGATAAATACAGAAAATGAATAAAAATATATAGAATCTACTTTAGAGTGGAGATATTCTTGAAAACAAATATTAAATATCTTTAATTAAGATATGGAGAACCTCAAATCAGATCCATTTTCTGAACCATAATGGAGCAGAGACCTGAATCTGTGTCTCTTACTTCCTAGAAACCAATTTTTTAAGCACTTGACTAACTAGTTAAAGTGGGAATTTTTCTTTTTTATTAAGCTGAACTAATTACTCAAATTCAGCATAGATTTTTCAGTGAATCTAGCTTTACCCAGACTGATTTATAATTTGGGAGTCTTTCATCAGACAAATTATGTGTTAAAATAGAGGGAGAGAGAACTACCTTTTCCTGTCCTAATTAAAATAACTTCACCAGAGTTCATTTTAGTATTAGTTTTCTAGGTGCTATTTTGTGAAATCCTAAGATACTTTAACACTCTCAGTGAATTATATTTACACTGCATTAGCTGTCATCTTATTTTTCAAATCAAATTCTACTTGGCATATCTTTAACCCTTAGCTTTGTTACCAAGCACACTGCATAAGGTTTGGCAGGCAGAAATAGTATTTTTCTTTTTCTTTTCTTCTTTCTTCCTCCCTCCTCTCCTTTTTTTCTACTTTATTTGAAAAGGAAAAGATTAATAATCCTTGGGAATAAATACTTTCACTATAGCAAAGGGTTTATGTGGAGAAGAAAACAAATGCCATATGTGCAATCTGTAACACGTGACATGTTGGACCAAACTCCTTCACATTACATAATATATCATATGCCAAATAGGGTCAAGATATTTATTGATAACCAGCTTAATTGCTTATCACTCAAAAAAGTTAATTGAGCCACAGTTTAATCTTTTAATTATCACTTAGGCACACCATCCTGATGAAAAATATTCACAATACAAACCTAACTAATTACATTACCTAGAAAGGTAGTAATTTAGAGTTTTGCCACGTATTTCATTACTGTGCATTTGCCAAGATATTTTTTGTTATGCCACTGTTGTCACCCGTCACTCAGTGAAAACGCTTGGCTGGTATTATACAGCATCATTGATCTTTACCTAATGTGAAGGAGGGGACATAACTTACAGCTTCTTCAATCATTTCTTGAATGTAAAAACTTAGGCATGTTCCTTTAGATGTCTAGGTCATCAGAGTGAACATCACACCTCTCATTTGGAAAGCAAGGATATTAGTTCCTACCAGGACATTAACAGCAAAAGAAGGAAGGATTTTCCTATTATAGTAGCATAACTGGGATTTTCCAAAGATGAAAAACTAGTAATATTTTAAAAGAAGAGAGAGTATTCCAGAAGTCTTCTTGAGGGATTTTTATTTAAATAAGAATTAGCTCAAATTCTTTTAAGCACAAAAGGAACCTTTTTCTGGCTTGAATCTATCAAGACTATACTCAAAACACTACTAAGACTTGTATAACTTCACCAGGTTCTCACAGATTTCTTTAGGAAATTCAGTGTTTTGGAGATACAACGTGTTTTCTGTGTCTACGTGTGGCTAGATGTGTTTAAAAACCGTGCACTACATATTTTTTAAATTAAATTGCTTTATCTTAATCTCAAAGGCTGTTACATTTGAACATTTATATTATCATAGTAGATATGAATTTGTTTAATAGCAATATGAAGTCAAGAACTGAGTTAAAATAAGAGCAAGAGCATAAAAGTTCAGTTTCAAAAAATATTTAGAAATTGTTGAAGACAATTCAGTTGATGACCTCCACCACTGTTGCTATGATTTCTAATGTTCATTTGTAAATGAGCATTTTGTATATTTGTCTTTATATGTCATTGATAAAGAAGATTTTGATATCAAGATATTCAATAACTGAAGAAAAGGTTAACCATAGTGAACAAAAATTAAGATCAGAAGTTTATTGAAGTGCAGTAAGATACGAAATGGACACTATGCAAAATTTAAGGTAGTAGGAAAGCAACTATATATTTGCATGTAATACATTGACTTTAAGCTTATTTACATGTATACATGCAGATTACATGCATGTTTCATATATATATATACAAATGTCAATATATATGTCAACATATATGTATATAGTCAGACATATATATATAGATATATATGGGTATAGACTTAAATATTTATACTTATATGATTTTTTCATAAACTGTCTGGTAAATGGGAAAAATACTGATATAAAATAGGCATATATCAATGAAAATGATGAAATAATTTATATCCTAATAGTATCTAAGGGACATTTTAAACAACATCTCTAACAGTACCCCCAAAATCAGAAATTTTTGGAACCTACCTAAAAGTATTCTGAAAATGCTGGCTGAGGAGCACACCAGCTCACTAACACTCTTTTTTTAGTTACTGTTTATAGGACTGGGAAAGTCATAGAATGAGAAGGACGGTAATTCTGGATTAACACTCTAAAAAGAAACAGGATAACCTGTGTCAGCAAATAAGAAGATATCAGCCCTTGCAAAACAATACACTACACTACATGTTATTTAATTAGTAAAGAATTAAAGCCATGTAATTTATTCTACTGGGCATTGGTAACTGATTTTTTGTCTTTCTTTGATAAGACTTCAAATGTGGTATACAAGTTGTCATATATTTTGGATTCTGTAAGGAATCTCACTCATTGCCAAGCATATATGATCAGTATGGTCCAATCCCCATGTGGCATGTTAAATGAATTAAGAGTCAGCCAATGCATTAATGGTATTTGACACTGACAATGAGAGGCAAATGAAGAAGGGGTGGAATTTCCCATGGGTTGGTGATAGTGTGACTGTCTCAGAAGGTTCTGTTCATTCCCTAATCCAAGAAGAGTTGTCGTATGCTGTACATGAAGAATCAAAGTAATACCACACTGTAAGAGATGCATAGTGCTCTGATTTTATCAAAGAATAAATCTACTGAGCGAAATGACCAAAACATTTTCTTTTTTTTCATTATTTTTTTCTTTTTTTTTTTTTTTTCCTAGAGGAATACTCTCATCCAGATTCTTCAAAGTCCTGTTCAGAAGCATATAATATCATACTGATAAATCATTACATATATAATGCATATTGGTCATAAAAATAATTCTGAAAAGGCAAAGGTTTTAAAATCTACAGTGATAACTATAGAAGATAGTTTTCACACAGTACAATTTCACATTTGCTGTACATTGAGTTACAAAAGACAAGACGTAGAGAAGAGAAAGAAGAAAAAATTTCTAACATGACCATGAAAAAACCAGGAAAGATAATATAGGAGAGATAATATTTGAAGAGATGTTGTAAAATATGACAGCTAGAATTTGTGGACCAGATTATCAAAGAATTCCAGATTCTCTAGTGAAAAAGAGTGGTCATGAACCTAAGGGGCAATTTAAACCAGCTTTATGCATTTTTTGAGATGTGCCTGAGGTGTAGAACAGCCACAGGAGATGTAGCTTCTTCATGGCTGAATTTAGCTCTGTGGAATTGTGAGTTCTTTATTCTTTATTATAGTATTTGTCAGAGACATAAGTAATGACAAAAGCTACCTCAGTTTATGCCTACATATTACTAATATCTCCTTTCCAAATGACCAGACATAACTGCCTTCTACCCACATATATCCTACAGAAATTGCGAAGTTTGTTGTCCCTTCATTTAGTCTCAGTCAAAGTGCCAGGTGAGTTGCACACTTCTTTCACTAGTGCAGAGAAGGATCTTGCCATTATTAACTAAAGAATTTAATCCAATGTAAACAACTCTGTACCAAGTCTAACAAAGTAAAACTTAGAATGCATCTACTTGATAAATAATGAAGACCTAGATAATTTTAGAAGCCATTTTTCAAGATGTGTTCTTATTACAGAATTGTACTCGCTCCCAAAACATTTATGCAAGGCAAGCTGTGTGCTTTGCATTCACTCTTTAACTATGTTTAAATTCCTTCCTTTTTATCTTCACTATAACCCCCAGGATCATTGATTGCTAAGGTGCAAGGCACACACTTTCAATATATGATTGTTAGAATATACAGAGAAAGATCTGATTTTCATTCAATGAAGAAGCTATGTGCTGGGATTTGCTCTTGAAATCATGAGGTAGTTTGGAGTCTAATATCATTGAGGAGTGTATTTCATATGCGACATGTATTTTGTTCAGCTACAGCCATCTGGCAAAAGAAAAAGCAATAAAAATTCTTTATTGAAATTCTACTTTAAATTCATCTGTAAATTCTAGCTACCCAAATAGTGAACAAAGAAAAGAAATAATCAAATCTCTTCTCTGATGTTTTTATACTAACCAGAAAATTAAGTTAAAATTACACAGAGAAGCCAGAAACTCCAGAGTCAAAATGCAGTAAAACCAGGTATACACATCCAAAACCATATTCCATGTATATCCAAAACCAAATAAGAGAAGAACATGATAAATTCCTGAGGAGCTGAAACCATATATCCTTAGCCACATTTTCCAAAGTGGCAGGGGTTTCCAAAAAAACTCAAGTGTTCTCCTTATGCGAACAGACATCTGAAATTGAAGCCTCTTTTTGTAGGACAGTCCTTACCCACCAGCAGTCCTGGTTTCTTCCTTGTATTACAGTTCCAGAATGTGCATAAAAATTATTTCTTTCCTCTGAGGTTTGAGAAAAGGGTTAAAGATATACATATCACTGAGTAGGTGAAATAAAAGTTTTCTCAAATACAGTAAATTTCGCATCTGAAATAAAGGTGCTAAAACAGCTGAAGACCCAACTCAGAACACTGGAGGAGGCATAAAAGGGGAGACTGGGATGCAAAAATAGATTTCCAATGTTGCAGGTCCTCTTGAGCAGCCTCTAGCTCTGGCTCCAGAAGGCTGTAACGATTTACACCATGCTGTATCAGCCATCACCATGCAAAAGTTTTGGATGTCTTCAGGCATGTGAAAATATATGCTAGATAACAGGTGGATATATTTATTACCTTAGAAACATGATGGGCTTTGTATTCCAGGACATCTTGACCTGGTTCTGAATGTAATTTGATAAATTGTGTGAGGCTGTATCTTCTGTAATATTTTTATTAACTTATTTTAAGACAGATGTTGGGAAAGAAAGAGATGCCATACAAGGTTCTAACATGTCACAAATATCTTATAGAACTACTGGGCCTACATAGATATACTGTTAAGCTCTAAAATGTAAAACATTCTTGTGGACAGAAAAATGCAATTAGTGCTAAAATGCTGCATGTACTATTCTCTTGAATTGAAAAGCTCTTCAAGCTTTCCTTGCCTTTTATAATTTTATAGATCCTTCTTATTTTATTGTGTTTTTCAGAACAGCTATTGATGGCTAGATAAGCATGAAATATGTTTGATATGACCAGACAATAAAAATTGGGTTTGTATTTTTAATGAGGTTTGAAAATACAAACCAAACCCCAAATTTCTAGAAAACAGCTGTTCCTATATCACAAAAAGAAAGTGAAAAAAAATTAAAAAATTTACCTCTTGTTAAGACCCATACTTCTTTCATTACTTTCTTTATTAATTTAAGGAGAAGCAGTCCACATACATCAAGATATTCTGCAGAAACTCCTGTGTTTTGACCTGCAGTAGTCTCCGTAATTTAACAGGTCTGGTCCATAACAGAAAAACAACATTCTCCTCCATGTTAGCTTTTTAATAGACTGATGTACCAGGAATGTGGAGTAATAGAAGAGATGTTTTGCTCTACTCTGACCTTTGTAGTAGCAGTGATGTGATTAAACCAAATGAAACCTTGATGTCCTAATAGCACAGCTTCAGAGTGGAAATTCTTGCCAAATAGTATCTAATTATCTGCTAAATATATTTCTGTATTAAAACATGTTAAACCTTACAATTTATGGGTTTCTAAGCAGAGAAAAGTTAAGCTGGTAGGGAGAACAAAGGTAAATCTTCAAATAATGTCCCTCAGAAGTGTGCAACAGGGAAATCAGGGCACATAATTTCATAACCAAATAAAGTCCTTTGCTCCTGTTTGTGTTAGAAAAATATTTCATGTTCAACTGTAAACAAATGAATGAAAGCACAATCTTTTTTCTGAAAATTAGTTGATTTGTAAACAGTAAATAAAACTAGTTTCAAAGAACACTAAAAATTCCATGGTTGTTCCATTGGCTTGATTTTCTACTGACCTTGATGCTTTAATTATGTCATTAAATATTTAATATCTTTTTATTTTAAAATTTCCACTTTTACTATTCTATTATGAACTAAAATATATGTATTCCTTTGCTCTCTGGCAGTACTTACATCCCTTATATGTAACTCCACTATTCTGAGGTCTCACAGTCTCTGTCCACAGTTTATAATCTATTTCTGTAGATCCTGCAGACACAAAAAAGAAACATTTATTGAAGTCTCCTGGGAACTTAAAAACTCAGATTTGTATGTTACATAGATGTCCAAGTTCAGTTTTTTTCCTCAAGATGTGTCAAGATGACACATAGATACCATCTGCAGAAGACCTAAAATTGGATTTTCCTAACAGGAGAATTCTAACAGACATGCAAGAAGGCAAAACAAGAGGTTTTGTTCTGCATTGCTCTTCTGTTCTGAACAGATTTCTCTGGATCTGTTCCATGCCATCAGAAGTAATTAAGTACTTATTGATACCAAGATAAACAGTAAGACAAACACTAGGACACTTGTTTGGATGGCTAAACATCTAATATAGGTTTTTACCTCAATTACTGTAGAGAACCAAAGGATAATTATCTGATCTACAATACTCACTTTTGGTTAAGTTAGCAATACAGGCGCTATCTGAAGACGACTCATGTTGCCTTAAATGCCTCTCTAAAAATGGGTTGTCACAACCTCTGAAAGGTCTTCTTTCCATTAATATTCAGGGAGTTTTGATAATTACAGTACAGACATACAGCTTCAGATATCTGAGTTAATTGAAATGAAACCTACCTAAAGACAGATCTCTGATGTAAACTCTTTTGGGGAGTAAGGTCTTCCACCAACTTTCTGTTCATATATCACACTGAATGTTTAATTGCTTGTGCATGGCATTATGACAGAGTACTGCTCTAAGTCTACAGATGTAAGATTCCTTTCCTTTTTGCAGTTTTCTTCTCCTTTAGCTTTTATAGATACAATACAAAGGTAAAAAGGTGGAATCACAAGCAATGCAGATAATGTCTCAATGTTAGATACTGTGATATGAGCACATGAGCTGCAACTCATACTTACACTGTTCTTAAAAAAAATAGGCCAATAATTGACTCTGAAAACAAAGCTGTGTCAACTCTGTTGGATTCTTTTTTTTTAAGCCATTTACCTGAAGTTCATTAAGTTAAATGATAGTGTCCATATTATGGCAAATTATTTCATGCCTCCATGTGTATGAAATTTTCCACATCTATGATAAAAAGGTTGCTATGAAAATTCAAGCTCAAAAATGAAGAAATTTTGTCAACAAGCTGTCCAGAGATCTAAAAAATAAAGAAATTACCTAGCATAGTTCCAAACCTACAAAGATTTTAAGCTGTCTTTAACATCTGATGAACTATTCAGATATTTAATTTTGAATGCATGTTTGTTAAAGCCTATGTTATAACAGTATTGCATAACTGTTCTTTCACATTAAGAAAAGAAAAAAGGTTTATAGCCTTAGGTCATTTGAATATTTTAGAGGCAGGAGAGTGACTTTAACTTTTCCTTGTGATACTCCCTATGCTTCTTTCACAGTGACTTCTATAACAAAATTCAAAGTCAAGTACAAACATAAATATGAAAATCACATTCAAGTCTCCCTTTGATTTTAAATAAATAAGGTAAAAGAGAATTCAATTCTTCTACTTTCTTCTGTCAGTTAAGAAATCTCTTTTTAAAGATATCTGAGGTACAAGGATGACTATGATCACTGCTTTTTTAGGATCAATTTATCTAGTGAAGGTTCTAAAACATAGCCTGATCCTTTACTTTACAATGTTGCAATCAATGCCATGACATTTAATAAATGGTATAATAAATAACATTGATATTTTAAAATCAATAAATATATTCATGGACAATATCTTATGAATTCTCGGATAGATGCTCCATAGTAGAAAGATCAATAACATGACTGAAATTTTCTTATCTAACTTTAGATCTCAAAAATAATATAGGTGAATCATGTACATCCCCTACAGTCACTGAAGATACAGGACATGTACTTGAAAGAAAAATAAATACCACTTGTTACAGGTCCCTGTATAGGGGAAGAGACAGTAAATCACTTCTTTCAGTATATTATTTTGGATAGTTAACTGTAGAAATCCCAGATAGATAGTTTAAACTCTACAGCAATGTTCTTAGTGGTTGCAATGTGGACAGATGAGCTGACACCTTCTGACTGCAGAACTGCCTGGGCTGTAGCACCCTAGTAGTACTGAGTGCTGTTTTCAAGCTAATCAGTTCTGCTGTTTGCAGCTAAACTGTTGCTGCACTGTGTGAATGTATTTGCTCAGGTCAATAGCACTCAGGTCAGGTGCTCCACTGAGCAGTGCAGTCATGCCCAAGTATGTCCTAGGAGAAAATGTTAGTACAGAAAGGACAGTAATTTGATCAGATAGATCAGAATATCTGTAAGAATAACACAGAAAACACCCAAAACAAAACCAACCACCCATAAACAAACAAACAAATAGAAAAACCATCTTCACCCAAAAAGCCAAACCATCACAAAATCCCCAAAACAAACACAACAGTGTTTCTGACTGCTGGAAGAAATAAATTCTGCAGATATTTTCCAGCCTATTTGAAAGCCATTGTTTTATTTCATTTCGGTCAACAATTGTTAAAAACCTTTTTTAATTTAATATTTTAAAGGGTGCTCTTACATGAATTCTGGATGTTTTGAATTAAAAAAATGAATCAACAATATTGCTGTGATATACAGAAATCCTTGTTTCCCAGTGCCATTACAGAAGAAATACACCTTAGAAAATGCTAATTATAAACCACAGAAAAATCTAACAATAGTTAGATGCCTCATTAGCTAAGTGAGGTGCCTTTTAGTAGTCATTATGCTTCCCTGGATAGTAAACAAATTCCTCTTTATATTTAGTAGGCTATACCTTTAACAGCTTACTTTCATTGCAAGCAGTGCCCCTTCCTTCCTTCCTTCCTTCCTTCCTTCCTGCCTTCCGTCCTTCCTTCCTCCCTCCTTCCCTCCCTCCCCTTCTCCCTTTCTCCCTTTCTCCCTCCCCTTCTCCCTTCCTTTTCACTATTTGGAATGGTGTTTTCTCTTAAAGTCTTTGCAAACAAATAGTCTTCAGCTATTTTCTTATCCCTTTATAATTTATCCTAACACTTTTATAATCCAAACTCAATGATTTCTAAGTGAATCAAAACAAAATTAACTTGTTCTTTCTTGCTTCCCTAAAAAAGAAAGCTGAGATGAGCTATAATGCAGGGGTTTTTTATAATGGTATTTTGTAAAGGAAAGAAAAATCCATTTCTGTTTTTAGAGCTTTAGTACAGCACTACACAAATCTTGTTAGCCTCAGTTCAACTATACTGAAAGGTTTTGTTGGGTTGATGTAGAAAGGATTTAGAAGATTGGCACAAATTAAATGTCACAACAGATTTTAGGCAAAGAATACCCACAAAGATAGGTGAGCAACTTGGTGACTACTGAACATCTACAAAATATATACAGTGATATACAGTAATATATCCACCATGAGTGGATAAAGTTTTTTATTTTCTTAATCTAGGTAACTATTTAGTATAAAATATTTGATGTTTTATGGGTATAGTGTATAGGTAAGATATAGGACTGTAGAAAGAGTGAGCTGCCAAGTCAACTTGAAAAGGAATCCCATCTCTAAAGACAATATTGTTCCTTGTTAATATTTGTGATATAGTATTACCTCAAAAAAAAAGTATGTGCAGGTGGGTATGTATCGACCTTCCTTTATGTAGTGTAGCAATAGACACACTTTATTTGGCTAAACACCGCACACTTAGTAACCGATGTGAGCACATGACAGTTTTGACTGCACATTTAGAGATTTGACCATCCTTTTGATTGAAAGAAAAGAAGATCCTATCTGACTAATTCATCCAACAACTACTTTTTCTGAGCTCAATTAAAGTTGGAGTTATATACTTTTTTTTCCTTAGGTGGCCTAAAGAGCGATACTATTGTAAACAGCAGCTGTAAATCTGAACTACAGAGAATTGCCTTTTTGACCTTGGTTGGAACAAGAGCATAACACTGTTCATGAAATTGCAACATGAGATACATTCCCACATAAAGCAGTTCATCTGTCAGTTCCCATTCAATTTGAAAGCAACACTGATGATGAGTCCTCAAAGATGTTTGCCAAGTCCTCAAAGTCAACATTCTTACAAACATAGCAAATCATGTCACATAATTTATGTAGGAAATGAGCCGAGTTATGATTTCATTAATTTAAGACCATCATTGGAGGAAGTTTACCCACAGAAATCATCCTAAATATAATTAATGGATATAACCATAAATAGTATTAATGTGAAGCTGTTCTCCAAGTGTTAAGTGGTTGTTATGGTGATAATATATTAAACTAAAAATTACTTTGAAAGTTACTCAATATTAATTCCAAATTTGCAAAACTATCAAGAGAGTTAGGAAATTAAGATTTAAAAAAAAATTAGTCAATGCACCTGCATGTGTTTCATGTGCAAAATTAATTGCCATATTAAATTAGCAGAATGACATTAACATTAAGGGATCATTAGTATCATTCATAATTATTCATTATCTTTAAGTTGAATCATATGCCATTTCCTTGACATACTGTATTTATTATTTAAAAGGTTGGCTTTTCAAAACTCTAATTATGGGTACAGAACATATGGAAGATACAACATATATAGTAAGGAAACCTAAAGATAAATATTCTAAAGCAATTTTTTTTCTGTAAAGAATGGAATATTTTATCTAGAAACTTAATCTAGTTGGGATCAAAGCTGGGAGAAAGATAGTAAGTTAGGATAAAATATAGTGGTGAAAAATGAAAAAAAAAAAAGGAAAAGCAATGTCATCAAGCAAATCAGTCACTGTTTTCATTAATAGTCTAGATGTTACAACACACATATTTCTTTATATTCTTTGAAGTAGAGTGGGGCAAGTGACCTCAAAATGGTGTTAGATGTATAGCTTAGTTTCAAGTACTAAATCTCTGATTTTTTTTTCACCAATTTAAATATTTCATTGTTTATATGAAGATACTTGCTTCTTTTTGGGACCCTACACATAAACAGTGCAACCTATCTAAAGTGTACTTTGATTCTGTGTTATTAGCTTATAACACACACATAAAAATACAACTAAACATTTATTCTGGCAGAGAGTTCTGCTAGCACAAGCTAGAGGTTTCAGAACCATGGGTTTAACCTTTACTCAAGTGTTCTGTGACAGATGGATTGGCTGCATGGTCCCAGTTCTCTCCTGACACACCCCTAAGTGGCAATTAGTCTGCGTCTTACATAGCCTCAGCTGTTCTGCACTGACAGTGATAAACAATAATAAAAGCTCCACTGTCTTCAGCAGATTCACACCAGCTGAAACCATGATGCTATATTCCCAATATAATACTAGGTACTGACAAAAGCAAAATCATACATGTCAAGATTATCTTTTTTAGGGAAAAAGTACAATGAAATAAGGGAAAAAAAGAAGTAGGTGCTCAAACAGCAGAACCGATTTCCTTGTTTCTACATGTGCAAACAGGTTCAATGTGTTAGGAGACTGGGGTAAAGAATTTTTTCTTCCTTCCAGCCAACTCACATACACACAAACATCTCTAGACACTTGATGTCTAAGCCCTGTCACACTCCTGGAGACATCTCTGACTGTGCCAGTAGACAAATTCCAGAAAATGGTATAAAAGCCTAGCCCAGGAGTCACATTGAGCCTTTTACCTTAAATCTACTCTTTTCACATTTTTCTCTGACAGAGTTAAACACTATTCTTTGATTATTAGGCACTAATACTCTTTAGTGTTTACAGGAGTTCAAAAAGATCAGGAAAGTTTCCAAAACCAATGGATGGACTGCATCTTTCCCAAAATATGCAAGTATATCCACAGAATTCAGCTTTGCACTGTGGGTTGCTTGAAAAAACTGCTTTTTCTTATAAGCTGTTAGTTATGAAAAATGGATGCCAGAACAACATCTATTATTCAGTTTTTCAATTAAAAATAAAAAAATAAAATTCATGGACATCAGTTATTTGGCATTGTTCTTCAACCCTTTCTAGGTAAATCAAAAATACTGCAAATTTAAGGGCAGTCATTGCTGCAAGCAATTCATTTTAATTTAAAGCATTCAACAAGTAGATTATGCTATGTTTGTGTCACTTTTAATGATCTTTTTGAATTTAAAAAATAATAAGTTATTGCTATTTTAAAATAGCAAAACATTGGGCATTGCATCACCTAAAATGGACCAACACCTAAAACGGAATGACAGTCTAATGATCTGCAGTCAGCTCTTGATAGTAGTGGGAAGATAGTGATAATTCATCATACTGATGTTTAACTTCTCAGCCCCCTCTTGCTCCATGCCCTCTCTCTCTTTCCCCAGCAAATACTGGAAAAGAAGATATTTTTCTACCTACCTTCTCTTTCAGAGATGTTCTGCAGCGTGTCCACTGTCTGTCATCTCCCCACTTTAACTCTAAAGGTGGACACACTCTTTTTACTGCCATGTAGCCTCACATGCTGTATGCAGCTGGGCAAGGGAAGTTAGCTATTGCACAATGATCTCGCTCCTAAAATAGCTGGTGTGTTCCTGGTACCCCAGAAATGTGCCTTTGAGAGAACTGACTAACCCATTGAAAATCTGCTCTCTACTTAGTTTTAGTCTCCTTGTTTGGCAGGAGAAAAGCAGCACCATTAATTTGGAATAGCAAGCAACACCCATTCAACAAAATCAATATATGTGGCCCATCACATATGAAGTCCTATTTCCAGCTAATCTCAAGGGCAGAGACAATGTTTTTTGGGTTTTTTTATTTACCTTTTTATCTCTAACTGAAACATCCATCCTTTAATTCATTATTTTTCAAGTTATGCTGTGCACCACAAGATTAAAATTGCAAAACATTAACTCAAGTAAGAATTAAAACCCATAAAAATGAATCTTGAATATTTTTTCTTCAGATATCTGGAGTTTTTCAGATGAAATTGCACCTCCACTCCAACACATAAATTTTGAACTATCTTGTAGTATTTGGATCAATAATTTAGAAAGCTTTCTTTTTTATTCCCCTTAACTTGTACAATTTCTTTCCTTTATTGTGATTGACTCTTCTCTGAAGTACATCTAGGCATTAAGTAAGCCAAGTGCAGTTGGTAAATTGGAATGGAGTCATTGACTGGAGTCAATTGTCTGCACACAATTATCATCTAAATTACTTTGTAAAACCATGTTGCGTGTTTCCTGCTTAAAAGCACAGTTACTTCTTTGTTCTTGACCTTTCTTCTATTACTTTGAATATAATTTCAGGTGATTGAAAATACATTTTTAAGCTCCTGATTTTGTTCACAGTCAACTTGGACACTTTGTGCTTCTATTTTCTCTCAAAATTGGATTCTGAAGAAACAAGACTTCTTAAGACCTCCTAACTCACTAACCCTCCACCCTTTCTTATGGAGAAATCACCTCATACAATCAAACTACCAAATATTCAAACAGAAATGGAATCAGTGTAGTTTGTTTGCATAATAATAGCAATAAAATAGCAATGACAATAATTACTTGTTGTATGACTTGTTCACTGATGACTGAATGACATATTCTTGCTTTCGTGTTAACTATATCAATCAACAGTCCAACCCATTTAATTCTTTCTATCTTTTCCCTACATGACATTGTATTAATTCCTTCAATACTTTAGTAGTTTTTCTTTATAGATAAAATATAGATAAGTTTGGAATGACATTTGTCTTGAAATATGCACAGTTTTGTGGCCTGGGTCTTATCACTGACTTTTAATGGATTATCTCTCTTTTTTTTTTCTTTTTTTTTTTGCTTTATTCGCAAGGGTATCATAAGAAACATTTATAGACAACTAACTTTTCACCCTCAGTTCCCAGTAGAACACTTTTCATGGCATTTCTCCAATTGTTGGATAATATCTTTGACTCCTTTTGTTCTACTGATATCTTATCTTTCTTTGTATGATTTTTTGATGATATCGTTAATAGGGTCGTATTTCTCACTAGTTTTCTTTTATTTGTGTCTTTCATGAGATAATGTATTTCATACAAGCAGTTCTCACTGTTGTTCTTCTAGGTTTCTGTCTAGAAACTATCAATTTCTGTCTAGAAACTAACCGTTCCACTCTCCCTTTACAGAGTACATATTAGTATTGCAAATTCTTCCTTTTAATTTTTTGAGCTTGTATTAACACATAGATGAAGATTTTTTATTCACCAGCTTCTCTGTCTCATTATCATTCATGAGGATCTTACCAATGGTGGTATTGTCTTTCTTCCCAGTGACTTTTATAAAATTATAGGATCAGAGAACTGTTTAGGTTGGAAAAGACCTCTGAGATCATCGGTTCCAACTGTTAACCCAGAATTGCCAAGTCCACCACTAAATCATGTCCCCAGGTGCAACACCTATGTGTCATTTAAATACCTCCAGGGATGACGTCTCTACCACTTCCCTGGGCAGCCCATTTCAATGCCTGACCACCCTTTCAGTGAAGAATGTTTTCCTTATACCCAATCTTCCCTTGGCATAACTTGAGGCCATTTCCTCTTGCCCTTTTACTTGTTACTTGGGAGAAAAGATCAACCCGCACCTGAATACAACCTCCTTTCAAGTAGCTGTGAAGAGCAATAAGGTCATACCTGAGCCTCCTTTTCTCCAGCCCCCTCAGCTGCTCCTCATAAAACTTGTGCTCCAGGAACTTCACCAGCTTTCCTGCCCTTCTCTGGACAGACCCCAGCACCTCAATGACTTCCTTGTAATAAGGGGCCCAAAACTGAATATGGTGTCTGAAGTGTGGCCTCACCAGTGCCAAGTGCAGGGGGACAATCTCTGATCTAGTCCTGCTGGCCACACTATTTCTGATACAAGCCATGATTCCAGTGGTCTTCTTGGCCACCTGGGCACACTGTTGACCAACACCCACAGGGCCATTTCCACCTTTTCAATTTTCTGTTACTGACACTCTCTATCAACTACCGTTCCCTTAAGCAACAATTTTTCTCTCATCGTGAGTATTAATATCAGAATTAAAAGTTTTAATCCTTTTAATCCTTGACGTTTTTCTCATCTCCTGTTCACCTATTTGCTAAACTCCATTATCCTGTCCTAATCAACAAAGACTGAAGACAGTCCAGTGGTCCTTTCCAACCTCTACTTTTCTATGATTCTATCATTCAAACCTCCATCTTCTTCAGCACCTTTCAGAGTGGGCAAGATGCTGGGAATGGACATAATGAGAATAGATGACCCAAACTGACCAAATCTGTATTCCACACCCTGGTGATGTCTGCTTAGCAATAAAAGCTAAGAGGAAGGAGGAAGAAGGGAGAAAAAATTATTATTCTCTTACAGAGCAGCCAGAATGTGTACTGAAGCTCTTGGAAATAGAGAATAAAATTTCTGTTTTCCTTTGCTTCCATGTGTAGCTTTTGTTTTTGCTTTATTAAACTGCCTTTATCTTGACTCATGAGGCTTTTTCCATCTTATTTTGTCTCCCCAACATGCTACTGAAGAGGGAGGTGATAGAGTGGCCTGATAGGTACCTAGCATCCAGCCAAGGTCAACCCACCGCAGTTGCCCAAGAGTCCATTTGCCCCTCAGGACTTGATTCCAAGTAAGACAGGCTTGTATCACTGATGCTACGTTTCAAGAAACTGGGCTAACCGTTTTTGCACAACCCATTAATGGAATAGGCCTGATACCTGTTATGTTATCGTTCTTCTTGCTTCTCAGATTCCAATACCTGAATATCTCACTTTCATCTTTCTGTTATCTCAAGAGTTGGATGCTCTATTCTTATTAATAATCACTCTTCATCTTTTGCTTCTCCCTCATCTTTTCCTTTGAACTACCATGAGTGAAAATAACCTTAAAAAGTCTCTATGTAAGAAACTCTTAAATCAATGAGAATACTGCAGGAATAGAGAATTACTTAATCATCCAAATGTTATTTGGCTGATGTTAAAAAGTCAGCAGGAGGAGCTCACAACATTAATTTTAATCAGTTGTTTAATAATTCTTCAGAACAGTGTCTCTTATATAAAACCTGTTTGCACAAATCCCCTTGGTGTTTGGACACAGCATATATCTGAATATAACTGCACTTGCATTTAAAATTTAACAAATGTGATAGATGTCTCTTGGGGAGGAGCAGCTGGACTTCTGGATGTAAAAGCTGTGAGTACTTATTGCCTGAACTAAATGACCTAGCATTCCTAGCTCAAAGGCTAGATCAGATTAAAAAATGATTTGTAGTCCAGTCACTACGAAGGGAAAGAAAACTATACTAATTGCAAGTTATGTTTGTATTCACATAAAGTTTTCCTTTATTATTTATCCTTGAATATTGCCTGATATAAGCAGGCTAGTCTGAGTATGGCTTCAAAAATCTGTTTAGTGTTTACTACAGAAAAAGCTATTTGTTATTTATTTTGACCTGTGTCAAAAATATTTGAAGGAGTCTGCCCTTAACTTTCTATCTTAGACACAGCTCTAAACTAATCCACTGATCCAAAAATTAGTTTCATGGAGAAACACACTGAGGAGAGAAGTCAGAGATGGGAAAAGTCTTTTAAGGCATCCTCCAGGCATTATATTCATGCATACGCTCACTTGAGGAAAATGCCTGGAGCAGAAAATTGCACAATATAGATTTATAAAGTTCCTGTGTGTAGCAGTAAATAGGCAGGATTTAAATTTAAAACTGATAAAAGGATATACTTTGTTGCACATGCATAATTAACCCACAGAGCTCATTGCCCCAAAAATATCACTGAGGCCTTAAAGATTAGCAGAATTTTAAAAAGGATTAAACATTTATACGGATAATGAAAGCATTTACATTTGCATGGAATTAGAATTATTTCTTGAAAGAAAAGTTACAATTTATCTTATTTCAGGACATGAAATAAAAGGTAGTCATCGGGAATATGAGGAAATTCCTCTTCTCAGTAAAACTATTGCATAATTGTTCATTTCAGCTTCTTTATGAGCATGTCGTTTTAGTCACTGACAGCAACAAGATGCTGGACTACACACAAATATTGCTTGATCCAGAATAACAATTACCAGGCTCCTATTGACTTATGTTAATGACCTCACAGGTACCATGGTGGAAAAAGAAGTGTTTTATCATTCAGATTTGTTCACAAAGAGATAAAGTTGGCATACAGACATAGAAATGCTTTATAAAAAATTCTTATTTCTTTTGCAGGAGAGAATGCTTCTGGATAGGTGTTTCAGGGAGTATTTAATGAGTGAGTGGCATAGAAATAAAATTATTGGCGTGAACAAGTTAATGACCAATTAAGTACAAAAACAAAACTAAATTACTTGCATTGGTACCTAATTTAAAACTGTGATTGTAATCCAGGTAATGGAGCTCTGCTGGAAGTGTTCTTAGCACTCCCATAACAAAAAAGTCATTACTGACTGGCCTGCTGCTTCATATAATTGCTGTGATAAGCCACCACAAATATAATTGGCTTTAGATAAAAAATATTTCATCATAAAGCAAGAACTACATTTGTACTTTGATTTATGTATTTATAGCAACTTAAGGAAGATCATTAACACATTTAGTATTCAGCCATTTTAACTGAGCTCGAAAGTGTAAAGAAAAGATCTTAAATTATCCTTAAGAAACTTTTTAGTTTTCCTTAAATTGTGTTCCTTTTGAACACTGAAATGACTTAAATAAGTGCATTTAGTCTCTTAAAGCCAAAAACGGCTTCAGATTAATTTCTGTATTGTTTTGGCAAGTTTTGCTATTATAGTATTTTCTGAGAAGCTTTCTGGTCCCCAGCAGACTCTGATGAGCTGTGTATATTTCCTGTTCTTTCATGGATGTCCACTAACATTCTCTGTTCTCTTGCTTGTCTAGCTCAAACAAATAAGAATTTGTGGTAGTGATAAATATCTTAAAAATACACAGTGTGAATATTCAACGGAAAACCATAAATCCAAAATTTCGTTCTCTTGATTAAGACCCTCTAATTCCCATTCCTCCAATGCTTGTTCTAACAAAGAAGTTTATCAGTGGGAACTTTCATAGAAACATTCATTTTTGATTGAGTATTAAGCATATTTCTGACAACTTCATTTAAATAATTATGTATACTGAAAACCTAATGAAAAAAAGCTGCAGCCAGCCAGTGAACATCAAATCATATAACACATGGCTTGTTTGTCCAGTGAAAGCTAATCAAGGGCATTCAAAAAAAAAGTCAGTAATGGCTACTACCAATTAGCAATTTAGCTAAACACTTTTGTGTATTTCTATTTCTGTGCTGTCATACAAACACAGATACTAAACATTCCCCTTGTTATTCCAATGACAAATTGTATACACTAGTTGGAGTATTTGGATCTCAGAACCTCAAAATTTCAAATAAACAAACAAAAAAATAAATTCATGCATAAATAGCTACATGTGTGTGTGGTGGCGGAAATCTTGCAAAACTATTTTCTTTCATTTATCTGGCCCTGATTTTACTCTTCATGGGAATAAACCTACAGCAGAAATTGAAGCAAGTAAAATTGATAAATTAAAGTTTAGGAAAAAAATACATCATGATGCTTTGTTTGTTTTTGTTGACACCTTCATTGCGAATATTCATGGGGTTTTTTGACAGAGAAATTACTGCAATTTTATTAATTTTTAAAGTATTGCTTTATTGTTTTGTTTGACAGAATTCCAGCAGAATGAATGAGAAATGGGGATTGTACGATGAGAACAGGTCACTGGGAGTTGAACCCACTAGGAATTAGCAGATGTCCCTCTAACTGATGCATTGACTTAACACAGTGAACAGTGCAGAAGACTCAATAATAATAAGAAAAGGAACCTTGATTTACAGTGTTGTGCTATTTTTATTATCTTTCAAAAGGTGATTTTGTTTGTTTGTTTTTTTAAATTTCAGCTTGCTAATCAATAAAGTGTTTACTTATCAGACACACCTTTAAGAGATCCAAGGTCAGTGAAGGTTACATCACAATACGTGAATCAAATGCTCTTCATTCAAACTAAGCTCTCTAGTCTTTATTTTCTGGGAAGAAAAATAAGGTACTAGTGATTATGTTTTACAAAACTGAAGTAATTTGGAAAATGTTGTTCATGCTTTTGTACGTGTGTGGTGTTTTACCAAGAGGCTGATTACATTTTTTGCTATTTAAAACTCTAAGTGTTCCAGCACTTGCATGAATTTGAACAATTTAGGTATTGCTTTAAATTATGACTCTTGGCCGTGATTCCCCAGGGAATCACACTCTAGCTGGGAATTACCCAAAGAAGTCTCACTCATCTCCAGCTTTTAAACAACCTGATCACATCACAAAACAGGAAAGTATATCTATGTTTTCCTAAAGAAAAAAAAAAAGCTTTTAGAAATGGGTTCTTGCTTAATCTGATGTGCAAAATCACCTTGTTTTCAGTAAAATTACAATAACTGATGACAGTAGAAAATCTGGTCCCAAGAACTCAGCAGCACTGAAAATTTTCAATTTGATTGAATTATGCAATCACTTATTCAATAAATATGTATTATGTGTCTTATCTATGCAATTTCAACGATTCATTTTGTAATCGGTTTGCAGGACTATATTATTCTTCTTTTAGTATGGCACAGATCTTAAACCAATGTAAATATATATTTTCTCCTTAACTTTCATTCCAGTTGATTCTAGCAGAAATATTTCCAGCATTTTTAAAGGACCGAAGGAATACTGGAACAAAAGTCCTCCTTGAAGTTCCTTCGAAAAATAGGCTTCCCTCCCCACCGCTGCTCTCTCCTGTTCTCTCCATTCTCAAGTTTAAAACATCAGGCTCAGTGATATTGGGCAGTTTTGGTTTTCTCTTCCTTTTTCTAGACTTATAAGGAGATCAACGTATTATTTTCCCTGAATACAATTTGCTATCAGAAAGATTGTTACTAAGATTGAAAAAGTTCTGCATATTGCTCCAGAACTTTAATTTCCACAGTGGTTGCCTGGAGTATTTACAGTTTATATATCTTTTCCCTGTGTTGTGTAAGAGCTTTGTATTGTTTCAGTATCCATGAATTCATAATTCTCCATTGTTCTTCTTATCCCCCACAGAGCACAGAGTCTGTGGAATTTCCAATCTCTCATTTTTAAAAGCAACTGAGAGAAAGCAATTTTTCTTCCCCATTATGCACCTCTACACTTCCAAAATCAAAGCTTTTCATCATTAAAAAAATCTGAGGTTCTGCCTCTTGATATGAATAGACTGAAATCCAATATTAGTGGATAGTCTTTGGCAGAGTGTGTGTTTAGACTCTTGGTTTTATTACTTTATTTCCCATTTTAAAGCGCCATGACACATCCTGTGTGAATAGCACTGTAAAAATACTGCTGTTGTTCTAAAACCAGCATTAGGCTCCATGGGTGCCAAACCATGGTAACACATGGAGCTTTCACAGTTCAGTACTCAGAGTCACATTTTTATAAGGGAGAGTTCTAAATGATGCAGAGTTACCAGCTCCCTGAAAAGTGACTGGTTGCCAAAAAAAGCCCTCCTATTAAAGAGACACATATGGTCATGAAATATTTTCCGGTTTTTAAACTTGTCTAGTGATGATTTGAATTCACGAGCTTGAACCATGTAAAAATTGGCTGTTCCTTTTTCTAAGGAATGTTTACATCTTATGTATTCTTTATTTATATTATATTTCCCATTTCAGATAAGATGAAGTTCATATTAGCTTAAACAAAGGACAAGATTAAAGAATCAATATATGTCTTTCCTTCTGTATTCTTTTTTCAAAAATAATAATGTATTCTTGTGCTACTGGTACAATCCTTTCTACTAAACAAGTTTTTGCATTCGCTTATATGCTCTTCGTAGCAGGCAATTCCTTCCTTCTCCTTTCCTTAGCTTTTATACCTGAGCTGATGCCATACGGTATGGAATATGCCTTTGGTTAGTTTGTGTCAGCTGGCTTGATTGTGTCCCTTCCCAGGATCTTGCCCTTGATTGGAAGAGGGGAGAAATGCTGAGACAATGCTGATACTTTGCCAGCACTGCTCAGCAGTAGCCAGAACACTGGTGTGTTATCAACACCTTTCTAGCTAACAATGCAAAGTACAGCACCATGAGGGTTGCTATGGGGAAACAAACTCCATCTCAGCCAGATACAATACAAAAATATAAGACAGGGCAAAATCATTCTCTGCATCTTCACACCTCCTAAAGGTGTCCGTTGTTATGCTTATTAAGTTATGAACACAAGAACTGCCATGCATATATTCATCTTTTCATGCCATTGAATTTTTTGAAGCAGCTGCATATTCCTTGTGTGTGTATCAGCTTTTCTGTAAATCTTTAAGTAAAGCTCTAGCAAACACATCCTCACAGTCTATTCCAATCACTTGTTAAGCTTGATGAGATAATCACTGGTGTTACTTCTGCCAGTTATCTTTGAAAACTGTTTGGTCAGTCAGCTGAAACTGCTAAAAAGATGTAGGATTTAAAATGACACGTAGGTAGGGGCTGCTTTCATAGGAATATATCCTTTTTTTAATGCAGAAAAAATTCAGGTATCTGGTAATTCAGGTATCAAAGAAAGCAATTTATTTTCACCTGAGATCTAATATTTTGAACTGAAGAACCAACAACTTTAATCTGAAAGGCTGAGATTAGAAAGCAGTAATTTATTTTTGTTCCCCAGTGAATTGGTTTGATAGTTTAAGGACACTATTTCTGAACAGATGGGTAAGAATAGAAAGCATTTGTACTTTTTATGCAGAAATCATGACTATATGCATTTGGGCATCATGTGCACTGGTGTAATCCATAGGTGTCTTTATCTGTAATTTAAACAACTAAATTTGAATAACTTTTTTTTTCTTGTCTGCAAGAAAACAATTACCTTCAGGGCTGATTCTTTCCAATTTAAGACTGATTTTTGAGATAAAGTAGATAAATCACTTTCCAGATATGTGTATTTCTTGTTATTGATTGTAAAGGGAAGTGATTGCCTCAGACTTAGGGGTCTGATTGTCAGATACAGTAAGTCAGTTAAAATGAATTCTATCCAAAGGAAAGAAATCCAAGATTTTTTAATTTCAAAAACCTAACCATCTTATCCTCATGTGGTAAAACCAAATTCTTGTCTTACCATATTTTTATTGCAGCTCTACACACTTGTTAGGTGTGTAGTCTAAATGACAGATCAAGCTAATTTTCCATCAGTAGGGGGACAGTGTATGACATTCAGGCATTGTTTCTCCATATATTAGTTGTCTTTTCCTTCTTCATAACAGATATTTCATTTTAACTGTCTTTATGGTGAAATTCCAAAACAGTATACCTGTAGTATTTGAAGAAAGAAGAGGATTGTAATCAGACTGAAAATGAGACCTGTTTCCGTTACGATTTGTATGGTTTGCCTTTTGGGGTTCTAGAAATGTAGCACACTTTGAAAAGTCCGTAATTCCCTCAAAATAAAGAGAATTTTTAATATTTATCTTTCAAGTTATGTCAAGGGTTTCCAGAGTAAAAGAGTGGATATGAAGTCTCAGTAAATTAATTAAAGTTCCTTTAGGAAAATGATCTACATTCCTCCAGAGAGATATTTTGATATTTTTAATACAAACTCATCCTACAATTTTAAAATAAGAAACTCCAGCTTGATGTTAATTTAAAATTTAATAGCGTATTTTGAGAGTGAGAACTTTGCTAGAAACAATGTTCAGTGAAAAGCTACATGACTATGTTTGTCATGTGTCAACCTGCAAACTCCTCACAAGACACGTTTTCTCATCATTAAAGAAGAAATTAACAAGTCAGTAATTCACTTTCTGAACTTCATTACCACATAGCTCACCAACAATTTACCTCAGTATCTGCAGGTCAGGAGACAGACACTGTAGAACAATATCCTCTTTTTATGATGCTTTTAAGTGAAAATATATGCATTCTTGCAATAACATTCACCTCTCTGTTTACATACACAAGGTTGATTCTCCAGGCTATTTTTGTCTGGTCAGAGAGCACAGATTTGTCTTTTGTGGAGGCAAAACCAAAGAAAAAAATGTTATTGGAGAAACTCTTGGGAGAAATACAGATGAAAGGAAGGAAAAAATGAAAAGGGAAAAGAGAAAAGAAAAAGGTTGAGATTAAGGTTGAAGAAGAGGACTAGGAAGAAGAAAGAAGAGGAAAGATAAAGAAAAACAGGTTATACAATGTTTTTGTTTGTTTAGAGGTTGAACTGTTTTTGCTTTGCTAATAGCCATGAAAGAAGAATTTAAATACTGTATTATTTAAGTATGTTTCAGATTCAAACTTTTTTCTTGTTTAATTTATTTCTGTTAATGAAATCCATACCAAGTAAACTTTGAAATTAATTGAGCACATATTCTACACCGAATTTCAAAAGATTGGCATGGCTTTGTGATGATATTCAGTCCAATGAAATTTTAGTCCTGAAAGTTTGAGGAAGTTTTGAGGAGTGGTTGCTTCTTTTAGTTTGTTTAAATTTTTTACTATCTGATCACAGTTTTAAGCGTAATTCTTATTCTAGAAGAAATCTGTCCTATTTGCACTGAACAAGGACAGAGAAGTTGGGTTTTTAATTTCTTAATAAGGACATAATTCTCAGAAGACCAACCTAGCCATATATAATGTAGAAATCAAATAGCAGGTAAGACCCATTGAGAAGTATAAGATTTGTCTCATGATAGTTTTAATAAAAGTTGTAAATATTTATACTTATTTCAGATGAGACGAGGGAGAAAGATCTGTCACTGAAACCAGTATGTAGCAAAATACAACTGCAAATTCCATCGCTAAGTCTCTCTCTGTGTTAATAAATAAGGTAGTCCAGGGACTCTTTGGACCTCAGGCGAACTGGAACAACACAGTAGTTTTCTTTACAGCTAATCTCTCTTTACTTCCTAAATAGACCAGCTGTGTTCAAACTGCTATAGGGAACAATCCTTGGCTCAGGCTTTGACTGGGAGAAAGTTGTTGATCTTAAAAATGACATGTTAGGGACTATGTTAGCAATTTTGTGGTATAGGTGACTGTATGCCAGTGATCAGACCCTTGCTATGTTGTATTAGATAACTGTTACGAGAATATTTAAAAATCACAGATTGCTTGGCTCACAGTACTTGGGGTGGATTAATATCCACGGTGATATCTATCTACAATGCTGAATAGGGTAGGTCTAGACCTATGTAAGTTTGGATCCTGACAAAGCTGACAAGTCTACTAGGACACTTACATGCAAATCTGTTTTATCCATATTTAAATTAAAGTTATGAAAGTTATGAGTGCATTTATCCTATTCCTTTATGCAGACATAAGGAACATTTTTTTTTTCTCCTGAGGGCAGTGTAAACATACTTGGGCTAAACAATGTTTTGAAGTCTAAGTTTGTTTAAAACCTAAGCCAGCTTTTTCATTAATTGCTATGCCTCACTGTGATTAAGGCAAATGGGACAAATCTGGTCCCTGGCAGTCTTTTTAATCCCTGGATCTTGCAGGAATCTAATGCTAAATGGTTCATAATCCTACTTCAGATTAATAGTGTAAAGGAAAAAAAAAGTTGAAAGAATATCTAATTGTAATTGTGTATGTTACATTGTAACTACCTCTGTGTGGTATCCACCCCATTAAGTCTCTCCATGCACTTCAGAAATTCTTCTCATTTCTTAAAACCAGTCAGGGTGGAACTCTGACACTAATGAAGACACCTGTTCTGCTTCAGCCCAGTTTTCCTAGAGGGCATCTAGAAAAGAACCCTCCAAATTTGGATGGCGACATCTGGTCCTCCTTTTTCTCCTTCAAGAACAATGGAATTTGCTGGCTCTACAGAAGGGGCAATCCCCATCACAGTCCTTAAACAAAGGACGGAATGGCATGAATGTATCATGGGCTGGCTGAGGCATATGACCAGGGGGACAGGACAAGGTGTTCAGGCTGCTACAGTGCAGCCTGTGTAGGCACAGTGACGTGTCACCACCTGTCCCTGTGCCCTAACAGGGTTGTGAGAGTTGGAGGGGAAGTGAACACATGGTTATTGCAGTGCGAGGGAACTCATGTAATTTATAAAACCGCATACATCTGTGATTAAATGCTCTGGTGTCTAAGTTTACTTAGTTGCCACATTGCCATTTGGTCCTGAACTGTGACAGATGTGGCAGGAGTGTATGTTTCCTCCTTTCAGCAGTGCTTTGTGATGCTGCAGCAGAGCATAGCTATAAATCTCTTGCCACTTTCCAGTTTCACTCATTGTTAACATTTTTGGCTTTAGTTACAGATTAAAAACAAATCATTATGTTCATGACATGAATGTCTTGTCTGAAGAGTTGGTGAAGCTGAATGGCCGTTTTAGTTTCTTCCACCCTTTGGTAAAAATTTATTCCAGTACACTGAACTTTCTCAGATAAGCAGTGGCTTGAATTGGGATCTCTCCAAAGGCAAATGTCAGAAATAAAACTCTCACAGTGCTATGCAAACACATCTAAAATCACAGACAGATTGAACTAGGCACACAGCTTTTGCCTGAAGTCAGACAAGGTGAATCCATATCTGTATTCTTTGCTTAGATGCCTTAGTTTGTTGCCTAAAAGTAAGTGGAAGAAACCAGGAACCTCATAGTTTTTCCTGATATTTATTTTCAATAACATAGTGATATCAAGACATTATTCTCTTATCACAGAGCTTTCCTCTTCCATTGTCTCTGTTATGAATTTAGAACAGACAACCATACAACTCTGACAAGGAATCCCAAGTTTCTTTTAGGAATGCAGAGTTTAGGTGAGACTATGGGTTGGCCCAAAATCAGTAGAGCCCACGTCTGGGCTGGGCTGGGCTGGGCTGGGCAGGGCAGGGCAGGGCAGGGCAGGGCTGGAGTCTGGCACTCCTACACCATCACTGAGGAATGGACACATGGACCCAAGCTGAGCTGAAATGGGGCTCCTGGGCCAACAAGCAGGGATTATGAAGAGGCCTGGCAGGAGCACAGGATTAGGCAGCACAAGTGAGGCTCATTATAACATTGAGACAGGACCCTGACAATTTTCATCAATGAAAGTTATATGTTCAGAGCAAATATGGAATTATAGACATTTAGAGGAACATTAAACTGTTTCAAAGGAAAATCTTAGAATCATAGAATCATTAAAGTTGGAAAAGACCCTAAGAGCATTGAGCTAACTTGGCCCAGCCCAACACTAAACCATGTTCCTAAGCACCACATCTGCCAGCATTACATCATGATTGCACTGATTTTGTCTTATACTTGGGTTTTCCCAAATGTATTTTATCATCTCATACTGTAATAGTTCAGTGAAAGAATTTATATGTGTGATGTTTTGTCTCTTGATACAGCTGCTTAAAAGTCTCTTTGAACAGCTTCCAACTCACAGATTCAGTGTTGGGGCAGAGTACATAGAAGCAGGTGGCAAGTTTGTGTTTTTTTTTGCCAGGAATGACAGTACAGTAGGTACTTGGAAGAGTTTGGTTTGGGTTTCTTTGGGGTTTTGGTGGGTTTTTTTGGTTGTGGGTTTTTGCCTTTGATTTATTTACTTTGTTGTTGCTGTTGTTTTTGCTGCAGTTCATTCATTGGCATGCATATTCCTGTTAAGGCTTCAGCAGACCTCAGAAGCATGCTTTGTAGTGCCATAGCTGTCAAATGAAGGTTAGTACTTCAGTGGAAGCCCATCAGAAACATGGACAATCTAGAGATGAATTTCACAACACTGAAACAGTTAAACACTGATTGCAATGGCGTGCCAATACAAAGTATAAATGGCTCACAGATTTCTGCTGAGTGCCTACTTATCAAGGAAGTCTGTCGTTAGAGGTAAGGATATTTGTGCCCACAGAACCTCTACTTTCCAATTTAATTCTATTGATTAATAGGTTTATCTACTTCCTTATTACCTGTAGGCATTAGATGATGTGAATTTAAAAAACAGAGAGGAGTAGAAATCTGTAGCTGCATCCACGTATTGTGCTTTTTATTGTATCTTCAAGGAAGACTACGTGTCAGAATCAATACAGGAAGCAAAACTCCACCGGAGAAACTCTTGAAGTAATTGTGCTTGAAGTGAGAATAATTCCTTCTGTAACTTTGAAGACTAGAGAGGAAATGTGGATATCATGCCCTATTTGCTGAAAATTATCATTATAGTCTTTACCCAACAAGCTTTGAAATCTGACACAGGCAGGGTGGGTTGATAGAGCTCACTTTGCAAAAACCAGTGACAATTCCAGGACACACTTGGAATTTAGAAATCTCTTGCTCAAGAAAAAAACAAATACTCACATTTTGTCTGATCTTCATTTGATGAAACTAAATATTTAGGAAAAAACCTTTCTCTTTCACAATCAAAGCAAGGGCATTTGTACCCAAAAATTTTAAGGGAAGCACAAAACTAAATAATCTCTGTCTGTAAATGACACATCAGGTGTTCCATAATATCAACTGCTTTAAAATTAGATCTTTTAATTCCTTTTTGAAGCTAAATGAACCACAGAAAATAGTTCAATTGAAAACATATCAAAATCAAATACAAAATAGATTTTGCCTGCAAGCAGCACACAGCTCATTCCATATTCTGAATTTTTCCCCAAAAAGAAACTAGTTACCATTATATTCTATAACCATGGCAATGGTCTTGCTGTTCTTTCTGATTTATTAATTTACTTGATTAGGTTAAAATGTGTTAGAAGTTAATCTGTGTTATAACTGAGTACCAGATCTCATCCCATTGCTATGATAGCCAAGGTTTTAAGAAAATACACTAGATGCATAGATTTCTCATCCATAGGACAAATAGGTAAGAAAATGTGAATTCTGAACTATGTCTTAGGATGTTGAAAAGTTGTGGCTTCAGAGACTAATGAGAATTTTTAATAACAGTTACTATACATTAGTATCTTCTGAGAAGATTTTTAAGACTTCCAAGAGTGTTTGGTTATGGAAGAAGAACCCAAACAAACAGAACACTCTTCATCCATTAAAATAGCTGTGGCATTTGACCTTCAGTTGAACAGTAAATCTGTAGTCATTTAGGAAATTCAAGGCCCTTTCAGGTGCAATTCCAGTCTCTCTAAAATGGAATCTGATATACGGCTGATGAATGGCACTCTGGTGGTGCTTATTTCTCTTTTTTGACTATAAAAGGACAACTGATGGTGACTTTGACAGCAAACTTTAGACCTCTACAGTGAGTTTAATCCCACCCAAGGAAATTTACCCTTTTACTGATGAGACGCACAGTCATGGCTGTGCCACATTCATCCTTTTTGGTGAAACAACCTAGACTTCAATCATGAAATGAGACCAGCAATCAGGCATCCCAACCTCCATTTTACACATTATACATAATATAACACCAACAATAGGAAAAGGTAGTGTTAAAGTGGAGCAATAGAGTTGCTTTATATTCCTCCTGAGTATTGGTTTTGAGATTTGGGACCACACAAAGAACAAAATACATGAAATATATTATTAACTAGTAATGAAAGCATTCACTTGAAAAGGAAGCAATTGTCTGCTCTAGGTAGAGCTAAAGCATTTACATTAAACATTCACTGTATAAAATCCTAACAGACATTACAGTAAGCTGTCTGCCTTAAGATACTCTTTCACTATAGCCTTTAATGTTCATTTTTATTTTTGTGGTAATTCTTCTTGAACATCTGTATTTTTCTAGCATCCCGTTTTAAAATCTGGACTTCAACATTGTGGAGTATCCTAGCATATGTCTTAGAACACTGACTTTCAGTATAAAATGTTGTTGCTTTTTCATGAGTTACATAGGAAGTAAGTATAGGCGTCTTCCTGGTTAATCCCAATCCAAAATTACCACTTTCTGTTACGACCTTCTATATCCTGCAGTATAACTAAATGTGCCATTGACTACCTGGTCTCTCTTGGACTTCCCATATGAACTGCCCTTTCTCTGAATCATCTCTGCCAAATTTCTTCTTTACTGCCAGAATTGCTTCAGTGTTGCTGATTTACGCATATGCCATTTGGCACTCAACTATCAGAATTTCCAATGTATTGGATGCCCTCTATTTTCCGCTTGGCTCCTCCTCCTAAAATAATACTATGCTCCCTTTTATTGTATTACAGCCACAATCCCGAATGAACTGATGTGAGAGAGAAAAGAGAGGAAATAAGATAAAGAATCTCATTGTGTTATGTACAAGTCTGCTACTCTTAATCTCTCTTTCCAGGCTTCCTATCCTCTTTGGTCAAGTCTCTTATGTCTGTGTTTTCTGTTTTCTATGTCTTGCTTACTTTATTACTTTAATAATCGTGGGTTTCTTTCGGTGTATTTTCCTCAAATAATACAGTATTTTCAGTTTTCAGATCACACGAATAAAAGGCCAGTTTAAATATTTGAAGCTCTTGATGCACTCTTCCAAGTCAGGAATATATGTAATCCGGGTAAGTATATACTCATTCATTAGGCTTTCACACCTGCTAAAGGCAGTTATGTATACAAGCCTCTCTGTTTGAAAATTTGCCTCTTTCTTATATATTAACATGTGGTCTCAGTTGTGGTAATACCAGCTGAGAGAGAATATTTTTTAGTATCCTTGGCAAAGATGTAACCAACAGGGTCAATGATTTGTTATGTCCTGGTAAGACACACACTCGTGTTCACAAACAGGACTTTATTATTAGAATCAAAGGCTAACTGTCTCAGAGTCTAGTTTTAAGATAAGCCACAATAAGCAGCCCTTTAAATGGAAGGATCTCCATGAATAATGGCTTGTCATCTAAGCAGGAGCCAATAGTTATGTACTCAGGAATGACCTTAGTATGTTAATCCATTTTCAAGTAAAGCTGAACAGTCACCTATCTGGGCTGCCTCCAAGGCTGACCCATTTAATTTTCTGCCTGGGAGACATGTCCACATTCTGCCTTCTCTTCCAGACCAAAGTGAATAGTTACTTGCCTGGGAGGCACTGTACCAAGTTTGATGAATTACCTCACATGCTGACCCAAACCTCTGCCTGTCTGGAAGGCACTGTCTTTCTATTGACCTAATTATTAAGCAGACTGTAACAGTTACATATCCTAAGATGTGTAATGTAAATTATATCTAAAAGTGACTGTCTGTAGCTTTAGATTAATAATTCATATTTAAAGTCATCTTGGTTTTTAAAAGCAGCTGTGACTTCTCCTTATGAAAAATGTTAGAACATTGATTTAAGCATTGCAAATAATTTTTTGTTGTTGGTTTGTTTGTTGTTTTTTTTCTTCATCAGTTTCCTGATCTTTATCTTTCAAAATGTAGAAAACCAGGAATTTATATTTCAGGTTTTCAAGGTCATTGTGAAGCTTAATTTATGATCCTAAATTCCCTTGTAATCTTCATTGAAAAGATGTCGTAAATGCAAAATAGCAGTGGTAGTATTTCTTAAATCTGTTCTGAGTTCACAAAATTCTTTAAAAAGGAACCATTTAAATGACAGTGAGATTTATAGATTAACATTGTCAGTGACTAAAGAAGAACACACAGGTGAATTTGATAGTGGATGAGTAATAAAATTTAGTAACAAATTATATGTTAAATAGATAAAGTTAAAAAAAGACAAGTAAAAGATGACTGTGGTAGTAAGACTAATAGAGAACACAAACAAAATTGAAAATGGAAAAATCATGACTTGAGAAACTGTCAGAAGTAGAAAATTAGTAAACAGACCAAAATAAAGTAGTCCAACTAATTAAAATGTATACTGAAATTTTTTAGGCTCATCTGATCTTTTCCTTGTAATATTCAGAGATATCTGCTTAACTATTTTCTTCAACTTTCCATTTAGAAAGAGTATGATTTTGAAGTAAAAATGCCTAAGCAAATTTCCATTTGTGATGAATCAGACATAAATACCTGCATGTGAGCAGTAGGAAGTGTAGAGGGATTTGGACACGCAATAACACAGACAACCTTCAAAGTAAATAATTAATTTTCAAGGTTACGGATGTGCATATCATTACAGAGTACAAGAGGCAGATCAGAGAATGCCTCTGAAATCAGAGAATACGTTAGAGAGAATAAGTTCAAGTCACACAAGGCAGACTATGAGAGAGGACTGAGCTGTAGCTTGTCTCTGTGGGATCCATTAATGAGATAACATTCTGCACTATGGACACAATCTCAAGCAAAATTGCTCCATTCTCTTGCTGCATATCGTGGGTTAGTTTTAAGAGTGCTCAGTAATCTAGGTGCAAAAATCTAGGTGCAAAATCTATCCTAACAACTGACTTCTTTCCCCTGGCTGACAGTGAGACTTCCCACTTTTTTTTGATGTTCTGACTCTCCCAACTCTAAAGGTTCTCTGTCCTCTGTCATGTGAATCTGAGTAAAAAACTGCTGGTGTTTTCTCTACTACCTCATCATGCTACCTCAAACTGTGTAACTATATTACAGTTTTGGATACAGATCAGTATTCATTTTTTATCATTCTGTATTGACAGAGGTAGTAAACACCCTGCTTGTCTGATTAAAGCAGCAATCAAGGTGTTTCATACGTTGGGAATAGTGTTTTATTCTTACTGCCAATGCTGTTACCACTAGAATTATTTATTAAACTGCGCCAGCGGTTTCATAAACGTCCAGAACATCAAATGAAACACATCAAACAGCTTGCCCAGTCATACAAACTTAGTTCAAAGGTAAACCAACTTGACTATTTTGCTATTAACAAAGTCTATGAGAAAAAAAAGAAAAAGAAAAAAAGAAAAGATGTAGTAATATAATGTCCAAATTGCTATGTCTATGAAATCAAATGTCTAAAGATAGACATTTCTGTTCTTCTAATGAACAGAACTGCTGAGAAATTGCAATTTCCATCCCACAAAATTCGTCATATTTAACAGATATCATTTTACTTTGAGTCAGCATATATATCTGAAAAGGTAGCTGTTCCCCTGGAAGGGAAATTTTCAGAAATAATTAAGTTTCTTATTCTGTTCTACTGTAGAATACCAATCATAAGAGGTTTTAGCTTTTTTTTCTAATTTTCTTTCTTTCCTTTTATTTTTTAAAAGCATAGAAAGACATAGAAAAAATATTTTTTATTCCATATTTAAGAAAATCTATTTAAATAGAAAAACTACTCTATAAATTAAACATGGTCTTATTGTTTAAACTGAATACTCTTCTTTGTTGTGTGCCGTGTACTTCATACTCTCATTTTTTTAAATGTTCCAACTGAAAAGTGTCATAGAGGATCTAGATTTTTGAATGATGAAAAGGTGAGTTATGTATTTTTGCATATATATTTCTGTTTAAAAATGCTTTCAGGATTTTTTTATATACTATAATTAAATAAAAATAGATGCATAAGGAAATTATTGAATAAATAGAATTAAAAAAAAAAAATTCAAGTCTACTGGAAAGATTTGTGTTAAAAATGAGTTTCTTTTAAGATGTGGCTAAAAAGCAAAAACCCTGTAGATTTAAAAAAAAAAAAAAGAATCCACTTCACCTTGTTCTTAAAAGCCTGAAGGCTTGCAGTTACAATGTGTCACCTTATCACTCATGCTTGAAGTGCTTTACTGCTTAATCATGTAATACTTTCATCTTGAACAATATCTGAGAGAATGAAGAATCTCTGTCTTCTTCAAATCTCACTAAAGCACAGTGTGTGATAGAGTAGGTTTGGTCAATATGCTTTTGCTTTTTTACTCCTTATTAAAGTTCTGTAAAACTTACTGCAAAATTCTGAAAGTAGTAGTGAGAAAACTCTCCTCCACCAGGATTTCTCTCAGCCCACTTTTAAACATGATCCATAATTTGATCAAATGCTCTTGGGCACTATTAAATAGTAATAATGAACTTCACCTAAAGCCCTTAGTAATTTTGTTCCACATTTCCTTCTCTAATTATCCACTATTCCCTATTTATTATTGCTTCATTCCCTGCCTTGAGGCCTTCTAAAAATACTAAGAATGATAAATTAAACAATACATTTTGGCACCAAGTTAACCAGTGGGGAGGGTTATAATTTAATGGGTTGTCTTCTGAATTAATTATTTCTGAATTATTTAATTGCAGCTTCTAAACAAAATTTCTTACTCAAAGCATGACACTGAAAGCAGAAGTATCTTCCTATATTCGCCAGCAAAAGGTAAAGCAAAACTTTAAAAACATAAATGTTTAAATTAAATTTACAAGGTGTCTCTACACAGATCAATAAAAGCCTTCCATTTGCTTTTATATTTATATTTTTGCTAATCATCAGTGTCTCCTCCCAAGAGTCATAACAGTATTTTTCAGGGTAATCTCACAAGTGTAATCACTAGGCAAATGGCACTCTGGTGTTAACATCTTTTTACTCATCTTTAGTTTTAAGTAAAAGTAGTCATTGGGTTTTATATGACAGTGTTATACTTGTCATTCAGAAACCATTTTAAGTAAAACTCTGGTTTTATTTTTAATATTAGAATTCCCTGTTCACTCATTGTTCTTTTCCAGCTTTATTATTAATTCCTCATATAACTTCTCTTGTTCTTAGTTTCTAAAGTAATTTTTTTTATTATTTTGAGGAATATGACATTTGGAGGAATACTAAGTAAATGGTGGCATTTTTGTCTGTTATCTAAACAAGATCATGTGGATTAACCCATATAAAAACTTTGCTGAGATACTGCAGAGTAAATCTGTCAGTGTCCAGATGCATACCCTAGACACACTTTTCTGCATTGATACTGAAAATTCTTATTATGGAAATAATTAAACATGTTATGCAGCCTGTCACTTGTCTGGGATCGCCAAAAGAAAGCGAAAATCAGGTCATATGATCCATTTATCTTGACGCCCTACATTTTGTAGAACTCTGTTCTTTCCTAAATAAAGGAAGGCCATGGAATTCTTACACTTAGTAGACATATGGAAATCTGAGTTTTACTCCTCATGCTACTAATTAATGTCTGTTATTCAATGTAAAATTTTTAATACCATTGTGTACACAGTTTCCATGGATACACAGTTTTATTTCAGAGTGTTTGTTTTCCTACTATTTCTGATGCTACCGCTATGACGTGCCAAAGCAGTCCATTATTTATCACCCTACAAAAACTGGTACAGAGAAAGAAAGGAAAACATGTCCCAGACACTCAGAAATTCCAGATCATTTTAGCATAAATTCATTGGCTCCTGAGTAGCCACAGATAAGAATATGCTCTAAGAAACCAGTCCTGCTTTCACCACTTAAATATAAATTTACTGAAGCTTTGGTGACATATTTTTCAACATATTAAGCAGGATTGTTCCTTCGAATCCATCATATACCTAATTCTGTTTCTCTATTCTCTATCTTTGGGCATACCTGTGGAGTGATCCAGGTTCACTTTAAGTCATTAACTACCTTTGAATTAAGAAAGTCAAATTTATGTAACATGTTCGCTAAGGGATAGAATGAAAAAGCACAACAGTGTGTAAGATTGGGTGCGTTAAAATTTGACACCTTACCATTTTATTTATGTCTTCACCACTCCCAGACCCATATTTGCCCCCTTTTAATTTACCAGAATACTTCAGGATACATTGCTTCTGTAGGCTATTCAGTCACTCATGTACTGGATGTGAGGCAGAGAAATCCTCTGATCCATCTTTTGTCACATACCACTTTTCTAACTCAAGACTAAGCTGTGAGCACTGGTGTCTGTTGCAGCTGTCTTATTGGTCTAAGAAGAAGATGATGATAAAATGACATAAGCTGTACTTGCCTGGAGGATCCTAAGCTGTAAGGCAAGGTGGCAAATTAAAGCATCTGAATGTGCAGTACCCTGGAAACTTTCTATATGTTACCTGAAGCGAGGTAAGAACCTGTGAGCCAGAGTTCTCCGTACTGTTCTGGCAATTTTTCTCCATCCTACTCTGAATTTCAATCTGAAACTTCTAGAGGAATTTTGGCCCAAGAAGTATGGACAAAAGTCTAACAATTGTCTGCTACTAGAAAAAAAGTATTTGTGCTGATCCCAGGTAAAAACACTCAACATTACACAGCACTGTTGAGTCTCAGGCGAGGCTACGATGGAAAGTGTGATAGATTGCAGAGGTGTTTATGGTACAAGGACTAACTATTTCATGCTTTCTGGATAGGCAGCACTGAAGAAGGCCAGATATTTGCACTACCTCAGTTTCTGAATTTTAGATCAGCAGAATCAGTAAAAGGTAATCTGCAGACTGTGATCTTTTGGCATATGATGAGGTTAGGAAACTCCTGAGAAAAGTGTATTCTCTTGCATCAAACAAGATCCAAGCCTCAGAAATTACAAAAAGAAGGAAATTTTCTGAAGCACCCAAAGATGACTGTATGACTCCTTCTGCTATTCACAAATTCATAGACTGAAAAGCAGTGGAAGATCTGCCTTGTGAAACTGCAGGGATGTAAGTTTATTTTTATTCTATTTGAATCATAGTGACACCTTCAGCTTTCCCTATTTGAAGAATTGTTCTGTTTTAGTATCTTATTTTCCGTTTCAAGTATATCATTGATTTAAAGCCTGGAAGCAAAAGGGAAGGCTTACTGGAACAACTTCATAAACCAACCATTTGCCTATGTTTCTCTGATCTCTATAAGCCATTTAGAGGCAATGGGTTGATGAGTATCTTTTCTTTTGTTGTTAGGTTTGATCATCCAGGACATAATTAGCGATAAAGATGTTCCAAACTGCCAGTCTTCGAAGTCCAGCTGATTAAATCTAGACATAATGGTCTCAATCTCTTTAATAAGCCTGCTTAATACATCTTCCTTAACTTAAAATCTGGAAGCTGTTAGTCATATCTGCATTATGTGTAGGTGATTTTGCTCTCCTTTAGTCATCTTTCTATAAATACTTGGCACATATATGGCAATGAAGTAGCTTGTTTGATGAAAGCATGTAGTCATTTATACTGGCAATAGCATGAAATCTTAATTACAGCCAATAAAAAATTCTCATTTTCTGAAGACCAATAAAATTTATCTAAAACAATAAAATTATTATTAATATGAATATTAATATATTGGATTAACCTGTTAAGAAAATAAAGTAGAAAAAAGTTTTTCTAAAAACAGAAAAAAAGGGATTTATATATTTTTATAGTTTTATTTCACCCTTTGTATTGGACAAAACTATAGGAACAGTGTTTCAGAGCATATTTATGCATTTACTAATAATTTGGATAAGCACACATGCACTAAGATATGTTTCTTAGGAAAAAAAAACTGGTTTGTATTAGAAAATAATGAACATGATAATCCTCAAGTATTCAATAGGTTATACAAAGTCTGAAATAGCCATGTAATTTTTGAACATGAAAACATAATACGGTTTTAAAGAACTTCATGAAAGAATCGCCATTTACAGATACCTATGACCGGGTAGCTCTTTTACGTTTGAAAATTTATTTATAATTCTCTTATCTGATTGTTTTGAAATAGTAGCCACAAAAATACTAGGCTCATTTTATTTATTTTACAAATATCATAAAATACTTTTGTTCAGGTAATCTATCTTTTTTTTTTCCCAATGGACTTTTTACAAGTGCATGTAGTGATAAGGTGAGGGGTAATGGCTTCAGACTGAAAGAGGGTAGGTTTTGATTAGATATTAGGAAATAAATCTTTATTGTGAGTGTGCTGAGGCACTGGCACACGTTGCCCAGAGAAATTGTGGATACCTTGTCCATGGAATGCCAGGTTAGATAGGGTTCTGAGCAACTTGTTCTAGTGAGAGGTGTCCCTGTCCATGGCAGGGAGGGTTGGAACTAGATAATCTTTAATGCTCCTTACAACTGAAACTATTTGATGGTTCTGTCATTTATTATTAAAATGACCCAGAGTTCATAAATACAAAAATAAAATATATTATTATTTTATTTACTTCTAAGAAGCTTTGTGTCTGTGTAAAACTAATTTCTCTTTCTTCAATCCATACCACAATATTTCTGATTAGTCATCTAAATAAAATTTTTAAGCTATGTTTTGGTGCTGTCTTTTTCAAAAGGGAGAATACAGGTTCCGTGTATTTGTTTTTGTAATGTCAAATGAGCTAATGCTACTAAAATATATGCTTGGGGTTTTTTCTTTAATAGAAGAAGATGAGAAAGAACTACCATTCATAGCTGAGTTTTGAAATAAAGATTAGTGTTTCTCATATAATCCATATTTACAAATCTTTCTTACAGTGTGCACAAGATTTTGCTAGTAGCTCTATCAGCACAAGTTTGATTTTCTCCTTTAATTTCATTGCAAGATTCATGAGTTGAAGTTGACTACATTTTCTGTTCTATTTCTGCATTTTTCATTATCCCACTGTCATGTACCTGACATTCTCATGCAAACATACAGTGACCTGTTCTACTCACAGTTTTTCAGAGCTAAGTAGAGTAGTTATTTAGGGTGAATGCAAAAACTGAAGTAGCATTTGAGTCTTAATGTGAATTTTTTAACTGAAATACCACAATAACATAATGTATACTCTTCACTGAACTTCCTATTCCTTTTGTACAAAATTGGAATTAAAGTTTTTTGATAATTTTAAATGTCTCTATTTTTCAGTTCTTGTGAAAAATAATAAAAACCTTTTGAGGAATTAAGTAATTTATTTTTTTTACTGTACCTGTAAAAGCTAAATAATTTGGATACTTTTTCGGAACTCATACTATAATCAACTTTAAGTATTTTATGCACAAAAATAGCTACTTATAGACGAGCGTTAACAATTTTTTCTTTCACTGAGAAAGTGAGCCAGCTCTTCATACATTTTCTGACTTTTCTGTCTTTACAGAGATATAGAGGAATTTTCGATATAATGGTTGTTATTCCAAAAATGTATAAGCTGCACACTTAGAAAATGTTGGTGTGTACATATCTACACCAGAGTTCCTAAGCAAGACTATGTATTCAAGGCCCAAAAAATGCATGTATGTGAAGTGATCCTAACATACCTCTGTAGTAAATACCATGGTCCAGACTGTCCCAGACTTGCTGTAGACTTTAGGCATAAAGTGTGGGACAAAATAAAACACACTAAAAAGGAGTTTGGTTACTACACAATAGCTATTAAAAAAAAAAAGAAAAAAGCAGATAACATGCCCCTTGAGAATATCCCTATCTCAAATATTTATATTTGAGTATCTGTGTTAATTAAAATCAAATACTGTAACCTGATTTTTCCCAAGAACCCCTTGTACTTTTTATGAATGGAGAATAAGAAAGATATTAAGTTAGGAAACTGAATCAATATTCTAAATGCTAGTAAGTTTTCTTCTTAGAGAATATATTTCCTCTTAGACCAATGTGCACATCAGGAGACAAGGATCAATTTTTCTGTCTGTCTATACTTTCTGTCTGATAGGAAACTTCCTTCAATGCTGTGATGAAAATACAGGGAGACCTGCATTTTCTTAAAGCTTAGAAAGGATGGGCTTCTCACAGCACTGCACATCCAGCTCAGATCAATGGCACCCAGCCCAATCAAAACCCTGAACCTAGAGCTGGAGAGGTAGCTGGTGCAGTAGGGATAATGCTGAAGGCATTATTACAGGAAGAGCTAGCATATTTTGACTCTTTCATTATTGCTGAAAATCTTAATAGTGCTCTGCTCTGCAGGCTGCCCTAGAGACACCTCTTTTACTATCTGAAGCTCGACTAGGATTACCCCATGGTGTTTTTCTTCAACCTGTGACACATTGTGACATGTAAGGCAGTTGAGATGTAGGGAAAAAGCAAAGCTAAATTGTTTCTTTGCCCTCCTTTCTGCCATAAGGACCTTGGGAAGTCATAGCTGGTCTCTGAAGTTTAATTTCTTCATCAGTAAATTGGAATGAGCTCCAGTTCTTCCTTGGCAAAGATTTTTTTGTTCCCTGGCTGAAAAAGAAGAAACAGACACTAATTAGGTATTACGGACATATTAAAGTGCTTTAATAGCAAGCACTCCTATGTGTACTACACAGAGAGATAGTTGTATTTATTTATAAAAAGGATACCATATTATGATTTCTAAAATCACCAAGTGAACCTGTTATTGACATGTTTCTGACTTCATTGTATGATTTGAAAGAATCTTTTGCCTATAGTGCTGTTACCTTGAGGGAGATAGAGAAAAAAAGTAATAGAATAAAACTGGCTGTAAATCACTGAGGACTCATGGACTCAGATCTCTTGTAGGGTTCTGCTATGGAGAAAGACCACAGTGGTATTGTTTTATTATCTCTGCTTTCAAGATAACATGTTATGAATACTAATGTTAAGTGGCAACAGTGAACAAAAGATAGGGTGCGGGTATGTAATAAGCAAAAATAGAATGTGTTTGTTAGGTGTTATTTACATCTTGTATAGAATAACTAGGTCTAATCTAAGCTCTTAATTTTGTTGAAAATTGTGTGCATTCACTCTGTAGTGCATTGATTCCAATTTTGTGAGCTGCTCCTGAACTAAATAATTTTTTCATTATGTATGTATAGTGTCTTCAAAGTGAAAACTCACAGCTCTCTTTCAGAGGAAATTTAAGTAGCAATGCAGAAACATCGTACTTCAAAAACTCCTAAAAAACCCCTCACTCCAAAGAAACCAAACTCCTATAATTTCAGCACATCACATAACAATAGTCATGGATAATAGGCTATGTGGCACGATAAGATATGTTACACTATGCTGTTATTAAAATTATGCCACCAAATGAAGTATTAAACGAAAGCAAATATTTCACAATAAACATATAGTACTTTAGACTGGACAGTCATCTGACCTTACCTCCTGCTATACGTTAGATGAGGTTGCTCAGTATCTTCGAGATTATCCAGCCTATCTGGAGAATCTTTTCTGGTGTTTGACTGTCCTCACTGTGAATTTTTTTATCTGTACATGGTCAATTTCCATTATGGGAGCTTTTGACTGTTGCCTCTCAACTTTTCACTTGCAATCCTATTAAGATTCGGTCACCATCCTCTCTCTAACTGCTAAAAGATAGCTGAATGGAACAAACAGGTTGTCTGTCTCTCAATATTCTCCTTTCCGTGTTGAAGAAACACAGCTTTCTTACCCTTTGTTATGTGTTCCTCCTGCCTCTTCATTGTTCAATTTGTCAATCTTTCTCCTGAACTGGGGAGCCCCAAGCTGGAAACAATACTGCAAGTGCAGCCTCAGAAATGCCCCACAGAGGAGTGCAGTGGCTTCACTTTGCCTGCTGGCTATGTTTGTCCTGACGCAGACCAGTAAGTGATTAGCCCTCACTAAAGCAGAGACTCACTGCTGATTCATGCTCAACTTGTTGACAGCTAGGACCATCAGATCTAATCATACAAAATTACTCCCAATCCAGTCAGCATCCACCTATATTGCGGCATGGTGTTACTGCATCACAAGCATAGGACTTTTTGCTTGCATAAGTTGAATTTCATGATGTTTCTGCCAACCCATTCCTCCAGCTCCTGGAATACTCTCTAAATGACAGTGTACTGGTTACTCCCTAAATTTGCTTTCTTCTGCAAACTCACTGTGTTCTTTTCCAGTCTCTAGGTCATTGTCATGGATGAAGCACTTCACTTGTGAGAGAGAAATAGCAGTGTCTTTATTGATACAGAACTAAGTTTGATAGTGAATACAACAGTAGTTCGATAAGATTCAATGGCATGGTTGGCCTTCATTGTTTACTGCATAGAGGACAGGCTCATGAGGTTCAGAAAGGACCTCCTTGGATTCTAAATTCCTTTCTGAGGGGAGTTCAGGTGAGGCTAAATTCACATAGTACCAGACTTGGTCAATGGTTTATGTCTAAAGGACTACATGTGCACAATCAGTCCTTTATATCACTTAGCTAAGATTTCAGAGTTTCAGCATGCTTATTGTAATTCGCATACCAAGTGTCTGATGAGATAAATATTCTCTTAGCCTCGAGAAGTAACCTGGTGAGGTGTCTCTATACGAGGCAAGATCCTGGTGTGCAGCCCACTGCCATGCAGGAGAGCTGGATGAGACCTGGACTGTCCACTATTTATGGAGTAAGATGACTGACTTGTACTCATATCTGCAAACCAGCCATATTTTGTGTTGGTCCATGCCCACCTATCCCTTAGCTGTTGAGCAAGACTTAGGTGTTGAGCAAGATCTGTGGCCCTTAACTATTGTACTGTTACCTATAACCAAGATTCAGCCACCACTACAACCACTGGTGGTTATTGCTCAAGGAGAAAAAGTGAGGGGAGGGATCACACTATCACAGTCAATGATGAAGATCTTAAACGGGATGTGTCCTAGTGTTAATCCCAAAGCAACAACACTCAAAAATATGCTTTTGAACTGCTGATGACCTATAAGCAAGCTTTTTATCAGTCCAGTGAGCCTTACCTACTTTTTCTCCATCTTTTTTAGGCTATTTCTTTGCAGTTATACTACAGAGATTTTACAGCTGACCCTGTTGCACTTGCCCACTCAGCCAGTTAACTCAATGTAGAAGACAATCATATTGAACAGGCATGATTTGCCCTTAGTGAATCCATGCTGGCTGTTTCCAACTACCTTTTTGCTTGGAAATAACTTCCAGAAGGATTTGCTGCATTTTCTGCACAGAGAGCCTGTTATTACCTTGGACCTTCTTTCCATTACAGAAGATGGGCATAATAATTGCCTTTTTCCAGGCTACATGGAACTCCTTTGACAGGTACAACCCTTTGAAGATGACAGAGAGGGACCTTGAAATGACATCTGAAAGGTCTCTCAGAAGTCTTGAATGACTTCAGTCTGTCCCCGTTGAACATTTATATGGTTTATTAACACGATCCCTAACTTAATATTTTCCTGCTGTTAAGCTGTACTTCTTTCCGTCAGATGTGGGAGGCCTGACAGCAAGTACAAACTGACACAAATAAGAAAATTAGTATCTCTGCCTTTCATCATCAGCAATTCACTTTCTTCATTAATAGCAAACATACATTATCTTTGGTTTCTGTTCTTGTTGTTGCCAATGTACTTACAGAAACCTTTCCTGTTGATTTTCACATTTCCAATTTAAACTATGAATTTTAGTTTGTCTAATTACCTAATTCTGTCCATGCATCTCATGTAACATTCCTATTTTCCTCTAGACAAACAATCTAAATTTCTTCCTTCCATAGGCTTCCTATTTGCCTTTGAACTCCATCAGGAGTTTTTAGCCTTATGCCAAATCAGTCTGACTTCATTATAATAGGATGGACTATCCTTGTGCTTTGAGGAGTTTGTCATTTGCAATAACCAGCTCTCTTGGGGTTTGGTTTGTTGTTTTTTGGTTTGTTTTTCTTGTTTTTCTTTTTTTCCCCTTTCAAGCAGCATCCAAGGGATCTTTTCTACAAATTCCCCAAACAAGCACAAGCCTGATCTTCTAAATCCCATGACTTTATTATACCTTCTCTCTTCCTCATTTTCCTGAGGATATTCATTATCATCTGATGGTGTTTGGAATGAAGACTGCTGCTGATGAATCACAGTACTCATTCTTATTCAGAAGTAGCAGTTCTGGCAGATCTGACTTACCAACTTCTATCTGTGCAGAATCTGCATCAAAATATTGTCCTTAATGCAGACAGAAGTCTCCTGGTTTACTTCTATTCAATGATACTGACCTTCCCAAAGATGTTGAAGTAGTTGAAGACCTCCATGATAACTTTGTATTGCAACCATGAACTCCTTCATGTGTTTTGCAGCATTAATCTAAACCTGTTCGATCAGCAGGTCAGTATCCAGTGCCTGCCATAAAGTTTTGCCTGTCTGTCTCTCCTCAAATCCAGTTTCCTAAGCAGCTGATAAGCCTGTTGCATCTTCCATAGCAGAGCTTGATATATTTCATTAATTTATTGACATAAACACAAAATCCCTTGTTTCTTCCCTGATTCTTTTTCCAATATGAACTGAGCCTAACACGCCCCAGATTTCACTACCACATGACTGCAAATTTAGCAAGATTTGTAACAACATTAGAACTAACTTTGTTCCTAAATTATCCATCTGCCACAAAATCTGTTTGTCTCTCCTGATTTCTATTTAATTACACTTCCAATACCATTCTACATTTGTTGGGATTAAGAAGTCAGGTTTTGTGTGTAAAGATGAATCCAACACAGCTCCATAATATCCTTCCCCGAGAAGGATACTTTCTGTAATTTGTTCAGGGTTGTGCATTTTGGAATTCCTTTTTGGTGTTTGACTTTTTTGTTTGTTTGTTTGTTTGTTTTGGTTTTGGTTTTGGTTTTTTATTATTATTATTTTTTGTTTTTGTTGCCAGTTCACATATTCACATCCTCAGATAAACCTGCCTTAGCAGCACAGTATGCTACAGTGGTTTTTTTCTGCAAGTTATCATCAAAAATGTATTAGATTTCCTATATTTCCTGTGTTCATGTTTACATTTAAACTATTCTTAAAGAAGACTTGCACATTTTAATTTATATTTTGACTTAAGGTAAACAATTAGCTGTAACACCATGACTTCAAGCACATAAATTAATTACATGTTTATTATTTGAGAGAATAGTAAGGTGAAAATACCACCCTTCCCAAGTCTTTGAAAACTTCAAAGTGAAGCCCTTTTGAGAAAATGTATATTTCTTGACCAATGTAGTGATCCCTTCATGGTTTTGGTACATCCCACATAGACTTTCCAAAACAATTTATCTGTGTGATTCAGCAGTTAACATGGCTAGGGGACTATTCCAAATCAACAGTTTAAATATTGAGATGTTTTAGAGAGTAAAAGAGTTTAAAAGTATCAACACAATCTAGTCTGTGCCAGTTGCTCTCAGAGATGGATAATGGCCATGTACACACTTACTTTCCTAATACACACACATATAGTAGACAGTTCATTATTGCTTATCAATCAAATTGATGAGTCCTAATTTCAAAAATTTTTTATTATGTATTGTGAAAAGTCTAAAGATTCTGTATTTTATAAATACTGTGTGAGAATCAGTTAATCATGTTAGAGGAATCACTCACAAGTAGGGAAGGGCAAAGTAAATACAAATAAATCATGATGGCACTGCAGATAAATAATTGTTCTCACTGGTTTTCTGTCACATTCATTTATAAAGTCTCTTCTTTTAGCCTTAGGTTTAGGAACATCTTATTTTTAGTCAGCTTGGAGTGGTAACTTTATTTTGAGAATTAATTAAAGCTATCTTATTAAAGTACTTTTAAAAATCATGTAGCATACTGATTGGTGTGGTGGAAAGGTTTTATTGCCCTGATGTTAACTCTTATTGAAAGATGATTAACTGGATTTAGGATATTCTTCAGCTATTCAGATCACAGATTTCTTCCAAGTCATTGCATATTTTCCTTTTGTCAATTCAATGTTTCTATTCCATTTATGAAACTGTACAGGCTGCCACATATTATAAGTCTAATATATTCACAATCTATCCTTTCCTTAAATCAAAAAAGCTTTAAGTTAGACTGGTGGTTAACGTGACTGAAATGAGTTAAAAGATATCAGGATCGGTGTGTTTTGCTTTTATTTTAAATAGAAAGCTATTGAAATGGGTACTAGACAGGTTTCCACAAAAGAGTGAAATTAAGTGCTACCTTCTCTGTTCTAAGATATATGGACATGAAAATTTAGTGTGAAACTGTACCTATCTAAAACCGTACATTTCTTATTTTGCTTCTCATGTCTACTCAAGACTTAATCTGTTTTTTTTTTAATTTTATATAGCTGTTATATCCCATGTCTAGTTTGAGAATTCATTAGTAGTCTGTGTAGCTGCATTGCCTGGTTCATTGGAGGGACAGTATCAATTTTTCTTTTATTACCTTAACCTCTTTTACCATTCCCCTCCAGTCTTAAGGGAAAGGTGAAAGAAATGCGGGGTTTTTTCCATATACATAAATTTTGTGATGCAGGTCAGCAGTGTAGGGTTACAGGGTCCCTTTAGATTTCCTGAAAATGACACAGGAGATAGACTTACATTGAAAAACAAAAGTTCATATTCTGACCTACCTTGACTGGGGCATCTAACAGTTCAATGTCTAACAGATTTACGTCGTGTGCTGCTTTTACACCCAGTAAGATACAGTTAGGCACTTCTAGAAGGTATTTCATGTCATGTTAGGATAGGCAATAAAAACTTCATTAATAGACCTCTGGAGGTTCCTACTTTGTTAACTAGGACATGAAAGAAGACTGAAGATGACTACACTATAGATGTCTAACTTTTAGACATAAAAAAATAGGATGAAAATAATTTTCCCCTATGTCTAATATCTGGTAAAGTTGTCTTACATGTGATAAAGAGAACACTTAGGCAAATTATACAGTCACATAATAACAATTTTTTTTCCCCCTTGAAACACAAATCTGGGACAACAGATTTATATGAAAACTCTTAGCTTTATTTTTAGAAGAAACTTGAAAGTAAGATTTTCTCACAAAAAGACAATCCATACAAGTTTATAATGTAGACAATAATGCTATTTGTTTCTGTGGGGTTTTTTTCTAGGAGAATGAAATTTTAATCCAGTCTTATAACTATTTTTAAAATCTGTGTTTGGTAATATTATTATTTTTTTTTAAATGTTTGGTTATTTCTTAGTTACAGAGAGTCAAAATAGGTGAAGAACTTGCCCTTCAGTGTGAATCTTCTTAAAGAACTCTTTATAACCACTCAGGCACTTAACACAGACAAAATACCAGCAGATTTTATCGTGACTACTACTACTACTATCTATGACACTTTTACTGAGCAGGTTTCTGATAGCCAAATGGAGAAAGAGTGGAACTGATTGTGCTGCACAAGGAACAGTACTAGCCATATCATCTTGCTAAAAGAGTTATCTCAGGGTAGAAGGAGAAAGATAAAAATCAGAGGTAGATAATACCATCTTATTAATTGGTGTGTTAGAGGAAGAAAGATCTAGGAGGCAGTCCATGCTCCCTGAACAGTTTTTTAAAACTTGAATAGTTGTGAAAACCACAGGCTACTGAATCAGGATTTAATTGGAGTTTGATATGATACCATTTTTAATTTTATCAGCATACAAGTATAAACACATACATTTAAGATGCAAGTATTAAGCAATTCAGAGAAGATTTAGCACAAGTCCGCATGATTAGGTTCTATGCATGGTAGTGTCAGTGTGGACATCTATCTTTAATAGAAAGGTTAGATATATTTAACCCCCATCAGAAAGACTCATTTGGCAGTGTACAATAAATGTTGCATGTTGACTAAAACCTCACATCCCTATTCTTTAAGCATAAAGCTTGAGACTACATCAAACCCTGCCTGTGTTATCCCATATTCTCATCCTCCCTGCCTTCTTCTTCTACCCTGAGCCACTTAGGTGCTTGCCATTAACTTTTTTATTCAGGATCTGGAGCTTGTCTTAGTAATCATCTACGGCTTATGTACATGTGCAAAAATAAGTGTTAAAAAATAACCTTGTATATTTTGAATCAGTGTTGGAGTGTATTGAGAGAGAAAATGAGAAGATGACAACAGTGACAGCAGGGTTTTTTTGTCAGAAAACCCGTTTATAGGTATCTAATCCTGGCAGCAGTGTTTTAAGCCTTCATGGCAGGAGAGGAAGAGGCCAAGTCTTAAAACCTAATATCTTAAACGTTGATATCTGTATTGGCAAAAACATTATCATACAAAGATCTAAAATTATTTCTTTGCCTCTGTTAAATGCAGATAAATATCCTTAGCTGCTCTGTGAAAGCACAGTAAAATATCTGGATAGACATACAACCAACTTGTGGAGTATTTTTACATCATAATTTTTTCCAAATGATATTTTAGTGTAGGTTGAATGTGTTCAATAGGATAATAATTTCTACAAATATAGCAAAAAGTGTATTTTCCATGTTAAAAGTAACGAAACTCTTAACACTGTAAGAAGTGTTTTGTCTCTGAAAGGCTAGCTTCCTCTCCCTTACAGAAAGGACCTTAAACCTCAGACCTCAACACTTGTCAGAAACATTCAGACTTAAAATAGGAGAATTAACTTTATTATTCTTATTCACACAGTTTCTGACCTGAAAGAATATTTTCATTGTTTTTAACAAGCTTTTTTAACAAGTTTTTATTTTACTCCTCCACCTGAATTTTTCACCTGTATGTCTGCAGGACAGAAAGGAAGCTAATAGCATTTCAGATTAGAAAAATAAGAAAACCTCCAGAAATTCTTTAGATAGACATGTCACAGTATGATAACCATAAAAAAGAATAACATGGATTTCGTACTGCTATAGCTTTCCTTACATTTCATCAGATTTTAAACAAATGGGATAATATTCAAAAATTCTTACAAGGTATAGCAGAGGTATGGAGAGAAGATTTTATCTCTGGAGTTTGCAATATCATTAAAATATATGGATACATATAGTTCTTTAAATTATAATTGATAAGCTATCTGTGCTAATGAAATCACTTGTCATTATAAGATATTGTCTCTCTACATTTTTGACACTGCATTCTTAACTTATGCCTTTTTCAGATGTTTGGTGAATCACTCTTCCTAAGTGAGTGCATAAACTCTTTGTCAAATCAGTGGAGATGTTCCACTTGTGAGCATTTCACTTAGTACTTCTGCTTTGGATTCAAAGTCATAAATCATGGTGATGAGTTTCCCCCTTAAAAAAAGTACTTACCTCTGGGACAGAATCTTTAACCATAGGGCTCTTAATTGTAAAAAAAAAAAATTATGTTAGCCTTCAGAAACAAGCACACTTCACATCTCTCCAGTAAACTCTGTTTCAGTCCAGTAAACTCTGTATTATTTAAAGATAGTGGATTAGTGATCACTTGAGACTGGGAGGGACTTTTCTGTTTTCTCCCAAGCAACTCAAAGTAAAAAAGATTTTGATAGAACTTCCTGCTACCTGGCACATGAGAGCATATCGAATAAGGTTTATTGCTTTTCAGTCATGAGTTTACTAGGAAAAAAAAATGTTATTTTGACTTTCACAGAATTGTGAGTCTGGCAGTCATTCCACAGAGGCTTCTACCAAATCAGGCTTCAGCAGGGAAGACTGTGGAAAACTTGTAGCCTAATGTAGGATTTAGGCATAGGATGGCTAAACACTGACATTCAGACAGTTTTCATGTCTAATGTTAAACATTAAAGATATCTTACTGACAAACATTGAGGAATTTCAGCCCCATTCATAGTTTAAAAGACATTCTGAAGATCTCAGGACTGTTGTAGGTTGATGTAGTGGGTTGATTTTTGCTGGTTGCCAGTACCCCATTCCAGTCTCCCTCCTAAACAAGATAGGAGGAGAAAATAAAATGGAGAAGAAAAGTGAAAGCTGTGTGCAGAAGCAAATCAAGAAGGAATTTGTTCACTACTTCCCACTAGTTACTAAGTTAATGCTAAAAAAAGAAGGATGAGAACCAAGACCAAATTCAGAGCTATGTGAAGAGCAGAAATTTGGCACAGAACAAGTACAGAGCCCAAAGCCAGAACTGAGAACTGGAAACATGGAGCTTGCTGCATACTCAGCTGCTGAAGAAAAGGGTCCAGTTTATTCATAGTATGCACCTGAAAGTACCCTGAAAAACTCCTGCTCCACACAGGACTGGGATAATTCCCTCTTTTTGTATGATACCAGCTGAGTTGCTTCCTTGATCTTTCCTCTGTGGCCATGAGATATGCAAGCTAGTATTATAAATAGCTGCCTTATTTTGAACAATTTTGTTATCTACAGCTGCTGAAGCTAATGGGATTGTTTATATGTCCTAAAGCATAACTGTGATGAATCAGTGTCTTTAATGATAAACTCTATTGACTGAGAAGTGATGACATACATAATTGCAGAGGAATTTCTCATGATTGTTCTCCTGGTGCAAACTGTCATCTCCAAATGGTGCAGTAAAATCTGTTCACTGAAAAGACTTTGAGAGTTTACCCAGAATTCTTTAACATCAATTATTTGCTGAAATTATGATAGGAAAATTACATTTCTTTTCTCTTCAAAACAGAAACTTATGCTCATAAAAATACTTTCCCTTCAAAATCAGAAGTTTTCCCAAGAGGAATGCTGTATTCCACAAAGATTTGTCACAAAACTAATAACCAATGAAGCTTATACACATAAAACCCTCAAAAGTATTGTGATAAAGAAATAAGACATTTACATCTGCCTGGCATGAGAAGTAGTTTAGCAGAGGAAGCTTCAGGCAGTGTGGTTTTCGCTGGGAAGATGTCAGAGTCAAAGAGAAAGGCTAATATTTACCTTTTTTGAAGTAAGCTACATGGGAAGTTTAGTGTAAGACAATTTTAATTGTGGATTGTTTCCATTTTTTTTGTCTTCCTGGCTTTGAAGTTTAGAAAGATTAATCTTTGTTTCTCAGTAGCTGACTACGTAGAGTGAAAAACTAACCAGAATGACAATAGTTTCTGAAGCATATAATATACCTAAAAATGTGATGTATACTGGCTTGGATTCTAGACAATGTATTGCATTCCTTTTATTCTCTGGACGGAAAGAACAATTAGGTTCTTCATATGAACAGTATAAAATTGTGATGTGTAGTGTATGAAGGTCAGCAAGTTTGATTCAGCTGGCAGTATAAACAAATAGACAAATAAATAGAAAAACAAATAGAAAAATAAAAAAAATAAACCAGAGTTCCTTGCTAAAACTTGCTCTGTAAATTTTTAAATTAGCAAACAAAAATTATCTTTTTCAAGTAGGGAAAAGGAAAAAAAAAACAACCCTGTCTATAGTAGAAATGCTGGATGATCTTTAAAGGCTGGATGATCTTTTTTTTTATTGTGATAATCATCAAACAGTGAAAAAGATTTTCTAGAGAGGCTGTGGGATCTCCTTCAAAACAGGAACAGACATGGTCTTGCTGTGCTGCCCCTGCTTTTAGAAGGGGCTTGGACTAGAATCTGCAGTGCAGTCTGTAACAGTGCCTTTCAGCCTCAGCGACTTTGTGCTTCTGTGATTCTGTTGTTTGGCAAATCTTGCTTGCAAAACTGCTTGTCCAATTCAATACCTCTTGTTCTGTTTATTTGTTTGTTTTCTTGCTTGTTGCAAACATTTAGAAGACAGATTTTGCTCTGTACAAACATTTCAGAAAGAGCTTTAATTAATAGAAGTACAGAGACTGATGTGCAAATGAGTGTTCTTGTGTTTGATTACACATTCTTGAGTGCAATTATGGGTATTCACTTCAAAAGTGCTATCATAGCCCTCCATAATGTATATTCATGTCCACTGGCACAACTCCTATTTCAAACCTTTGAGCAGATCCAATCAGCCCAAGTTTAAAAGAAAAATTTTCTCCCTACTCATGAAGCCTATCATCATTACCAGAATCCAATCCTTAAACCTATAACTGTATCAGCTATACAACAAACTATAGTCCTACCAGGAAAACCTGCTCCAGTGTGCGCTCTTCTCTACATGGGTCAGCAGGTTCCAGCATGGACGTGCCACGGGATCACAACCTTCTTCGGGCATCCACCTGCTCCAGGGTGGGTCTCCTCCATGGGCTGGCTCCAGGTGCATCTTTACACCCCCGTGGTCCTCTATGAACTACAAGGGCACAGCCTGACCCATCATGGTCTGCACCACGGGCTGCCAGGGAACATCAGCTCTGGCATCTGGAGCACCTCCTGCCCCTCCTTCCCCACTGACCCTGGTGTCTGAATAGTTGTTCATATCTTCTCACTCTGCTCTTCTCTGGCTGCAATTCTCATCTGTGCAATAACTTTTTTTTTCCTTCTTAAATATGCCATCACAGAGTTGTTACTATCATTCCTGATTGGCTTGGCCTTGGCCAGTGGCGGGTCTGTCATAGAATGGTTTGGGTTGGAAGGGACCAGCTGGCATGGGCTCTACTGGACATGGGGGAAGCTTCTGGCAGCTTCTCACAAGCCACCCCCATAGTCCTTCCACTACTAAAACTTGGCCACACAAACCCAGTATAGGAAATAGTTGGTATAGAGGCACAACAACAGAAAGTCAAGTTGGAGCCCATCGTGCTTTTCTCATTTCTTACATAACAATCTATGTGTTGATCATGAGTGTGACAGTGACTACTTTGGCAATACTCCATCATCAAATGAAGATGCCTCCATTAAATCTCAGGATAGTCTTTTCAGTCTGTAATGAGAAATTATTTCATATGGGTTAGTAAAACCAGCTGTAGCAGAAGTGACTAGCATATACCATCAAGTTGCCCACTGTCATTTGTGTAAAATATTTAACTGCAAAATTAAAATACAAAATGATGTGCTCTTATATTCGTGCATAGCTGAATTCTACATTTTGGAATGAGTGTTTATTGTCAGTGAAGTATTATTTCCTCTTTAGTTGAAGACTTTGTTTAAAAGGGAGTGGTTGGTAGCACCTCAAACCATGAAAATGTTAAAATGCCTTTGATATGTAAAGAGGGAGATATTTTGATATTTAAGAGGGAAATACACATTTGTCCTCTTGATTGATTTCAAGACAGCAATTACATTGAATATTTGAAAATGTGAGCACTTTACTACAATCAGGTAGCTTGCATCTCCCTTCACTAAAGAGTACTATTTGCATCTTATAATGCTAATGTTAACGTCAGGATAATTATTCTATTACTTAATTGAAAATGCTCCCTTCTAACTGCTGTCCAACTCATTTGCTGCACAGATGCAAAGTAAAATCTGAATAGGTAATCTAATCTTTCAAGCTTTGATAACCTACATGAGACAGAAGGTGAGTGCCTTTCTTCCTTCTACGTAAGTACCTGGGATGGACATGAAAAGCAAATATAAGAAAAATTTTAACCTTAAACTCAGCAAAGTTATGGAAACTTTTTTAAAACTTAAGGTAAGATTAAATTCATTTCCTCCTTAACATAAAACAAATATGATTTCTGAGTTGATCTCGGCTTCCTTCATAGTCATTGGAAAGAAGTAGTTACTTTTAGAGAGCAATTCTGAGACAAGAAACTGCAGTAGGTCAGATGGATCACCTTTAAGGATTTGTGAGACTGCCCTGTTATACAGTTCTGTGGTTATAAAGAGAAACTGTAAAGTCGTCTTAGAGTTGATGGTTAGACGGCTACAGTTAAGTAAGATCAATCCTAGCCTTAGTGTTTTGTATGCTTCCCGTGTTGTTCCAAAGCATGATACAACAAACACAGCCTCAACATGATGACTACAGTATACATTTATTTCAATACTGATCTAATTTTTAGATTATGTTTATGATATTTATTGAGAGCAGGTCATTAAAATTATTGGAGGAGAAAACAGTAGGAGTACCAAACCACAGAGATTTATCCCCATGCCTCTCTGGTTGCACCATATATTAGATCTGCCTTAACAACAGAAACACAAAATTGCTGACTTGCAGCTCTGACCTGTGCTGGTAAGAGCAACGTACAACTCTCACTCTGTGTAATTCACCTTAGAGAGTTGCTCCTCTTGGTCTGAGAATTTTAATAAGGAGATTATAGGATGAAAATACAGAAATAATTTTAAAATAATAGGGAGCAGTTAATGAATTCAAAATGGATAGATAGAGAGTACTGGTGAACCTGTGACTTTGTTTTTAATGACTTGATGTAAAATTTAAATAAGTTTAATATATACTATTCAAATAAGATGCCTGGTGAATAAGTTGCCAAGAGACTTTGCTTACCCTTGCATTTATTTTTTATTTCATTTCTCATCTTGATTAAAACAAATTCTTTAATATTCAAGGCATCTCAATCAGCAAAGAGTATGGTATATTATTAATAGTTTGAGAATACTGCTAAAATGACTTCTAAAAGAAGCAGGCATAATTTCCTCTTAAAAAGCAATACTCTGACTTTTTTTAAAAAGCAATTTGCTGACTATAAGGGGTATTACTAGAGGTCACCATGTTGCATACAATATTTCAAAGGAATGCCCATGCACACACTGCATGAACAAAAAGCTTATTGAATGTTTTGCTTGGGTGAGTGTAGATTAAAAATGTATGATAATAGCATTAGCTAGAAAACACAAACAAGTGTTTTACTGAGGTTTTTCAGACATTTGGAAATCCATCCAGTTTATGCAAGGCTAGTGCCAAATTTAATTATGAAAGGTCCTTGGTCCATCTTAATTTTCCTCAAACTCTGCAAAATTGCTACTGACTCCTGAAAAATTAGAAACTTCAAATATAGTGGTTATTCTCTTTCTTATGGAATAGAAAGCATTCCTTAATTAGTTCTCTTGAAAAGTTATCTTTGTCAGGTCAATAAAGGAGCTTTATTGCTTCTGTCCAGCCTCACCAAGGACCTCCTCAAACCCTACCCACAGACAAACCCTACCATGGACAGCTCCACTTCAGCTTAGCCCAAGGCCATCAGCCCTGGCATCAGCAATGCCACAGGAGTGTTGGTCTCCAGCTCTGCCTCAGTCTTGTCCTGCTTCAAAATGGTATCCTTTGCTCTGAACTCCAACCCTTGGGCTGAGTTCCTGGTCTGATCTCAGCCATCACTGTCCCTACAGACCTGCCTGGTCACTATAAGACTCAGTCCTCTCTCTGACCTATGGATTGGCTTTCTAGCTTGACCTCAGACCTGCCTCTTCACTGTGATATATCATTATAATCCAGACTCTTGTTTGGCTCTGACCATCTTCTCTGAGTGTACCCTATCCACTTCACTGGGTCCTGCTGAACAGGGTCTGCTGGCCTTGGGATTTCCCCCTGGATGCCTGATTCATCTTCCCTGACAGTGTATCAGCAGTACTCATGTTCAGTTCTGACCATATTAGAATGAAGAAATTTTATGCTGGCTTTCAAGATACATTAAGAAACAAAGGACTGCCTTACACCCTTGTAGAGACACCACCAGGAAATTTGAAATAACACATTCCCAAGAGTCTCAGGAGAGCATTCAAAAAAAGCAGAGAAATGAGGAAAAATGTCTTAGGTATTCCTGTTATATTTTCTTCATTGAAAAATGGATAAATAAATGACAATTTCCAGACAGTCAAATCCTCTTTGGAAATGTTCTTGTCCCAGTGACACAGAATAACACATCAATAACAGTTGTTTATATTCTAGAAGGAAATCCATAAGCAGCACTAATCAAATACAAGATGCAAACAAAAAATGCTAAAAAGGATTTATTGATTTTATTCAAAATTCAGAGAAAAATTGGACTGGAAATATGACCTTGTATTCTTCTAATTTTTTTCTATATTAGTATGCAGGCAATACATGACATGAAAATTTTCACCAACTGGGTTTCCAGAAAGCCAAAGAATAAAGAAATAAATTTTAAATTCTGCAATTGAAACATATACTTCCTTTCAGATCTGCTATGTGCATCTTGTTTATGGCTTAACAGATCTTAAAGCAGCTTTCTGCTTTCTGTTCCCCTGTCAAAGGTACATGTGTTTCTACAATCCACCCATTAGTTAGTCATAGTATATAACAATTAGTTTCCACCCTCCAGGAATAAAATATTAATTTAAGATTGTGGCACAATGCTGTGTGCTAGACATGTAAATTTCTTGACTTTGTGTTATTTTTCATCTACTCTGACAATCTCCTCTGAGGAAATATAAGAACTTCCTGCACTTTCTACTTTTAAAAAACACGGAGATAATTGATTCAGGTCATAAAAGTCAGTGAATTAAGAACATTAACCAAGAAAACAACTCTTGCAGATTTATAAATTAATGTGTGCCCTACTGACCATTAAAAACTATGAACCTTGCTTTTATCCTGTTTATAAGGTTGCTGTGAGGTTGAACACAACAAAGTTGATGTATCTGTAATCTACAGTGGGTCTACTAATCCCTCATCCTACTTCTGTGTAGGCATTAACCTGCGACATGACTGGAGATGCAGCTCTCATCACTGCCAACTGTCTGACAGGTACACTACATCTATTCTTTACAGATGAATAGAGTTTTATAATGTTTAATACAAATCCTGCAACTTTTGTATTTACATTCCTTATGTTAATGTGAGAAATCTTTTGACTCATAATGTTGAACTCAAATACATTTTCTTCTGAGCTCTTAAATTCCTAAAAGATTAAACCAAAAGGGATTTGTCCATCACAGCAAATTACATATTTAATATGATAGACAAGGGGAATTTACTAGGATATACTGATTTTTAAAAGCTTTTGGCTCCATAAATCAGGTTTTCTGGTTTTGAAACTAATGTAATATGGGATAACTGATAAAATATTGCCATAGCTTTGTTCCTGTTAGTGTAGGGAAGCAAAATGTAATTGCCATAAACCATGAACTACAATTGTAATTTAAACATCTAGTGATTTCTTTTCTTTCACCATTTCCTTGATTTTATTGCTTTTATTATTCAACGGAGTTTGGAGTGGAACTGAAGTTCTGGTTGAAATGTAGTAAACCGGCGTCCTTCAAATCTCAGAGAAGGCAGGGATGAAAATGAGGGGCTGGGGGGAGACAGGGTGAGGGACATGGGGCAACAAAGCTTAAGAAAATGTGCCTCTCAGACTCCTGTTCAGCTCTTAAAGACCTGCAACCAAAGTGGAGAAAAATCCTCTCCAGATCATGACCCTCATTAGTAGGTGCAGCGAACCAGCTACAAAAAGGAGTTTCTATGTAAACTGATGCAGTATATAATACTCAGGAGAGGAATATTGAAGGCAATGGAGGAATAATGTTAGTGAGCTGTAAATGAAGATGTAGAATAGAACTGCATAGGAAACTCTGTGATCTCTTACCTTCATGACTTGTGCTAGGAAGCAAGACTGAAAGATGCCAGTAATTGTATTTTTGTATATGGAGTTTGACATATTTTATTATCAGAGAGTGAAACTAATCGAAAAAGGAAAATAAAATGTGAGTCCAGAGCAATGAGAGAAAAATTGAATTGCACTCTTCTCCCTAACAATTTTGTCACCGAATTTGTAATTAAAGCTTGAAGAGTTCCCTCCTTTATTTTTCTAGGTTTCTTGAGAACAGGGTAAAAAAAAGAGATGGACTTAAACTACAAAGTTCATTGTCTCCTGCTACTTGCACTAGAACTGTTAATTTAGGCCAAAATTCTTGGTTTGAATCACACCAGGAAACTTTCAGTAAATCTAAGGCACAGCATAGAAACAATGTGCATGTGGACTTCAAATCTGAACCTGTGACTTTGCAGCCTGCGCTTTCCTGGGGTCTGTCTCAGCTTGGAACATTGTTAGCAGCCTGAAATGGGGGCCACTCTGCTGATTGTGTTCTTCTGGAACACAGCAGCCCAAGGAAACAAATTCTAAAGATGGATAGTAGCTTAACTCCCTACATGAACTTTGTTTTGTTTCATCTCATGCATATTGCCTGCTTAACCTGTTTGTTGTAGTACTCAGCCAGGTGTTTAACACATATCTGAGAGACTTCATCCAAGGTTTCTGGATGCTGACACTCCTGGCTCTAACTTCTTCATAACTGTGAAAGCTCCACTGCCTTTTCCTAACATTCCTGATCCTATCTTTTGCTAGAGCTCCTAATTTTCCTGCAATACAGATTTACAGATTGTGCCAACTAAATTCTAGATTTATTTGTCCTTTTGGGGACTGTAACAGAAGTAAAGGAACACAGAGACTTCAAAAGGCTGTCTTAAAATTTTACATCCTATTTTATGCAGGAAAAAAATAAGATTATGTGTAATAAATATACAACATATATTCATGTCACAGCACTTAAATTAATTTCTGTCTTCTACTGAACCACTCTTGGATAAGAGCAAGTTATCTAGGTGGGGTTTTTTTCCTAGATTCTTCATATTTTCTTCTTTTTCTCTGACTTGTATCACAGAATACAATTTTTCTGCCCACTCACTATCTGCCCACTTCCATCGGTAGCAACATTCCTTCCATTCTGTTTCTCTAAATGCAACTTGTGAGTGATGTTTTTTGCAGTTTCCAGGACTCTTAGCAAAGAAAGTCCTTGATGGTTCATCCTCCCTATGTGAACTTCCTGATTCATGTGATTTGGTCTCTTTCTTTTTCCATGACAGACTTATTAATACATCAGTGTATGTCCACATGGAAGACCTGTGGAGGCCACAGGTACCTGAGCTGCACAGTTGTCCATCAGACACATATTTCTTGCATACAGTGAATATCTGGGCAGAAAAAAAAGCTAAAATAAATAATTCAACTAAGAAAATTTATATTTAATAATGTTGGATTTTTTAACAAATTGGATTTTATAAAGCTTAGATTTATTCTTAATTTTAGAGGACGGACTATTTGACACAGTAAAATATCCACTATTTCTTACTCAGTACTGCCTCCAGAATTGGATTACCCATAACTTGGATTTTCTTTCACCTTTAAACTAGAGGTTTCCATAGCTGGCATTAAAGTTTGAACATTTCTGTAGAACAAAACAAAGAAATGCTTTGGAAAGTAGCAATAAGACCACACCAGAATACAGCTGATGATTACTATAAATCAGTTATGTCAGCAGGAAATGAAGAACTGAGGAAGAAAAGCTCTTATAGACAAACTCAGAAACAACATTGTATTTTCTGGATTCACTTTCAATAGGTTATATTCAATCTGGATGCAAGATTTCCTGTCATATTCTAAAACATAAGTGGTTCTGCCCCCAAAAAATAAATCAGCTCTTTAAAATGGAGATTCATAATAATGGGAGAAAGTTGTGGTGCTCAAAAAGCATTGGCTTCTTGTAGTATATGTCAGTGGTACCGTTCAGTTGACAGAATTCAGGGAAAAAACCCAACACTACCATTCTGCACATTAAGCATATTTGGCTTAGGTCAGTACCAGCTGTCCTTGGAGAAGATCCAGCGTCTGTAGAAAATGATGTTACGAGATGTAGTGCTGTTTCAAGGTCTTTGAAAAAAAAAAAGAAAAGTCAAAAATAGTGTTCCTTCTTTCTCCTTTCCCTTTCAAAAAAAACCACTTTTCACATTCATGTTTTAACATAAGAAAAATTGCAATTTCCTTAATGATAGTACTACTTCGAGAGCCCATTCCTGATGACCTAGTAACCTACAGTACTGGAACTTTATTTTTAAAAACCTCCTGGTCAATTAGTCTCAGGACTATTACATTTTTGATGTCTCTTCTGAAGGTACCGGGAAAATTTCATTTCCTCCCACAGATCTGATGTTTATTTCTGGTGTTAATTCAGTCTCATAAACCCTACAGTTATTCAAATGTCTCTGAGTGCATCCTGAGTCTCAAAGGATGAGCAGGCAGGAATGCATTGCTGTTCTTGGATTGTAATAGCTATATACAAGGATCTGAACTTCACAGACATCCAGTCCCATCATACACAGCAAATCAGTTCAGATACCCATGGCTGAAAGTAACTATCTAATTCAACCTAGGTTTTCTTCTAACTTGCCACTGTCTAGTAAATTAAATCATATTGTCTCATGTCAGTATACTAGATGATACTTAAGTCCGGAGGGAGCCCCTGGTGGCCTAGTGGTTCGATTGCGGCACCTTCACCACCGAGGCCAAGGGTTCGATCCCAGCCAGGGACACTCCCCGGGCAGGTGGAGCTCGTTAGCCCTGTAAGGC
>JAWMRA010000001.1:57595465-57626599 GCA_035584735.1 Pseudotriccus pelzelni | reverse complement strand
AAAATCCAATGCGCAGGCTTGAAGGTGTAAAGACCTTCCCTGGATCTTCGTTCGCGAAGACTGGCCATTACTTACTTACTTAAGTTCGGGTGGATAGCAACCACAGTCCTTCCCTCATCACTGAGTTACACTGCCATACAAAAAGACCAGGTTAGTCAGACAGAATCTGCCTGACATAAACCCTTACTAGTTGGGCCTTGTGAAAAGGGAGTCTCCATCTTCTCTATAACCATCTGTTAATATGACACATACTCTCTCACTGATATGACACTATGACATGAGTCAAACACGTCCAGGACCATTTTCTGCTGCAGAGCTCATCTGGTATGGAATGCTGAATCTACATACCATCATATATTTTTGCTACCCAGAACACTGTGGTTGCATAAAAACAGTACACTCAAAAAGTATCTTCAAGCTCTTCCTGGGGATTATGTGGGGCTGTTCTGGCTGGTCTGTGTCAAAATTGTGCCAAAATACAATTCTAACAAATTCACAATACGGATCACCAGTTCCAGTTTCAGGAACAAATTTAGGCACTGTTCAATATCCTAATATAACTGCAACATGTATTTTGTGAGAAAGTGTTTGTCTATAAAACAAAGGGACAATTCAGGACTGTGAACTTTAATTATAGAAAACCACATTTTATTATAAGATACAGACAAACAGGAGAACTGTGAGGATTAAATTACATGTACATAGACTTCACTGCCTCCTGTGATACTAGATGCATACAACACTGGCCAGTCTTAATGGAGGTTTGCTCTCATATTCTTGGCTTTTTTAGATAGATTCACATTCCTAGCATTTGTGGATGCCTTACTTTGGTACAAATGTAGCCATTAAGTGAGGAAAAAAAAGATAGATTTCTTTCACTAAGGCACTGAGGTTACTCAGTTTAAATCAGACTTCTACTCTCAGTGTGTTTACTTTACACTCAACCTCTACAGACTCACTCAGAGCAGAATTCCAAACTATGGGATTTAAGGCTATTTCTGAAAGGCATGCCTCTCCCTCTTTATTGACAACAGAGACCTTTAAGTGAAGAGGTGATAACATCTTCTGAATAAATTAAGTATCTGAAATTGAGTTTAAAAAATCTTATTCTTCACAAAGTATTTTTGCATGAATATCATTAAAGTCAAAATCTGGGAAGCAACTAAAAACTGTTGAGATTCACAAAATTTGGTTGGAAAAAAACCTAAGGGGATTATTTGCGAACCTGCCAGTAGCTCCAGCATTGAGTGATTGTAACCGTCATTAACTACTGGAATATCTGAATAGTAAATACTTGACTTTCAGTTAAATCTACATTCAATTGCATTTTCGAAAACTATTAGGAATTCAATTACAAGAAGAAAAGTATAAGAAAATTTATTTCTTTAAAGATGCAAAAATGCATGACAATTGGATTGCCTGAAAGCAGGGGGCTGGGCTTCCAAGGAACAATATTTAGGAGAAAACATTTTTCCCTGTTTCTCAGGAAACAAGATGTAACTTTCCATCCTATTTGAAAAATGACGTTTAAATGTATAGATATATTTACAAAATAAGTTGAGGCCAAAGCATTGTACCATGACTCATGATATTCAGTCTACTAGTTTTGCTTTGCCACAGACTCATGGTATAGTCTCCGAAAGATGTGATTTCCATTCCATTTGTTTTAATCTGTTATGGGGAATGTAGGACTAATGTGTCCTCTATGAAGAAAGAAAAATTACCAAAGTAACCAATTTTATTCTATTGTATAATAAAAACTGTAATTGTACTCTTAATCAGTCCCTACTTCAGCAAAAATATATATTTTTAAAGAAGAGACATGTAATCTTACTTGATAAATTTCTACTGATATAAAATCTACTTTAGCTATAGCTCAGTAAAATTTCCATTGACATTTCGTAAGTCACTAACTTGAATATTAAAAATCATAGGTTTTTTTAGATGGAGTTACACTGTTATTTCATTTTTATTTTTATGTAAAACTATAGTCATGAAACCTAATGATGCTTTAAAGAATCATGGGAGTCAAAAAATAGACTCACTAGACAATTATTAGTAGAGATAAGAGAACAGGTTCTTTAATGAAGGCCTTCAACCATGGGGAGTACAGACCCGTGTGCCTTGTGTCCAGGGGTTCCACAATTTATGATATTGTCCATCCAATCCCAGATCTATCCACCCCCTGGATCCTCCCCAGTTCTGCCCCCTGCATGCCCCTCTGGAAATTAAGTCATGGCCCTCTAAGACTCCTTCTTCCTCATCTATCTCTTTGTCACAGCATGTACAATCTTTTGGAGCTCCTCCAAGGTCAAGGATTTGAAGGTTGCTTTGCCTATGGTGTATCTTGTTCAAGTCAGGGTGAAAATGTTCTTAAATAGAATAAAGGCCCACCTTGAGTGAAGTCTAAACAAGCTAAAGGAATCCAAAAAAATCCAGAAGCACCACTAATTAGAAAGGAAGTATCTGATTCTGAATGATTCTCTACCCATCCTCTTAACTTTAAAAATTTTGTTGAAGCCTATTGGTTCAACCTCTAAAAACGTCTATATTTGAGGAACCTGGGCACTTCAGAGAAACTTTCTGAGATATAGATGGTTGAAGAAACAGATGATTTATTATCTAACTTCCTTGACTTCAAGAGGAGTTGGGCATCTAGATCACTTGCCCACAAAATTCTGCTCTTCTGTGAGTAAATGATTAAGTTAAAGATCCAGTAGGATTTAAAAAATATGTTAGCTCTGTAAAACTTATTATCAACAGTCTAAAAGTATAAGAAAATATAAATCATTAAGACCTTAGGCCCCCTATGAAATTTATACATAAATACGACAATGCACACAAAGTATATTAAGAACAGATGCAGGAATTTCCTGAATTAAAGTTATATGTCTATAGGTACTAAAATTTCTTCCCATCAATTTTCAAATAAAATAAAAATCCCTTATCATACCCTTTGTGTGTTCCTCCAATAATATTTTGTCCATCTGTTCAGCCTTCTTGCCTTCAGATATACATATACATGCAAACCCAAAATTCCGTATGTCTTTACGTAAGTATTTTATACTACTGATTAGTAACTACCAAATTTAACAGGAAGAAAAATATCAGAAAAAAAATGCAGTAGAAATTTTTTAGTTGAGTAAGGACGAAAAATTAGTAAATCTTATTCCTTATAAATCTACAGTGGAAGAAACTATCAGGGCTAAGCTATAAGGCAATCCATTTGGCAGAGGCCAGATGACCAGCAGGCATGCATGCTATTATAGACTTGACACAAACATGCCATATTTTATTGTTGAAAGTAACATATGTGAAAGGCTGATAATAGTGGAAGATGGAAGTGAAGAACATAAATGTGTAGAAAACCAGGGTTCATTAACTCTACTGTGCATAGAGGTTCTTTGCAGAACAAACCCTGCCCTTAAACCACTTCCGTGAAATAGATACTACTTATCACAAACAATGAAAAAAACAAAACCCAAAAAGCCTCCAAAGAAACAAACCCCAAAACAAAAACAAACAAACAACCCCAAAGCATCAAAATCCTTTCCCACTTCTGAGTTTACCTGCAATGAAAAAGACAGCTGTGTGTTGAAGTACTGGAGACAAAAAGTGAAAGAGCATTCTGATAGCTGCATTCAGTTGAAATACCATACTTATAGTAAGAGGAATTTTTCTCAGCATACAGAGACCTCAAAAGGAAGAATATAATGAAGCATAAGTAGAGAAAAACATCAGAAGGGAACAGATCAAACAATTGCATAAAGTAAGCTGGAGTTGCTCATTTGGTACTATTTCTCTGATCAGCAAATTCAGATATTCTCAGAACAAATATATAGGTAGAAATAAATATATTGTCTAATTTTTACTGAAGGAAATGAATGAACATATGGAGTTTTTATGAGGTAATTGCAGAAGAATGATTGATTTATTTTCCAGTAGGGTATAAGATAAAGTAGGAGTCTCTGACTCAAAATCAGGACAGGTGATAATAAGCAATTAAGTAATGAAATCTTCAATTACTATTATCTGTATTACCACCTGTATATCACTAATATTAGATTAAGAATATTGAATCACAATCATTTCTCATTCTCCCTGCTTTTAAATTAGAAATATCTTCTGTATTTCAGTGATTCTGTTGTTGATGATAGAGATGAAATTTAATTTTTCTTAGTTTATAGAATTTAAGATTAACAAAGAGGATCAGAATTTGTCTGTCACTGAACATCACATCATCTGTTAGCCACATGTTGCCCAAGGAAAGAGGCAAGCTGTTAGCCTGTTACTAATTTTAGTTTGTTTTTATTCAGCTTGGCTTGTTCAGTTGGGTCACTAATTTAAGTTAATGTCCTGTGATTCAAAATTAAAAGTTCTTCTTTTGTCCAGAAAATATTTCTTGTAATGAATAGCTATCTCAATTTCTTATCAAAGTGTTTATCACAGATTGCCAAGTTTTATGTTTTTGCCTTTACAGAAACAGAGAAGTGCACAATATTTTGTAATTTTGATTGATGTAACAGTTCCCATCATAATTCTGGCTGTAAAAAAGTGGTTCCCAATGATGTGAGAAGAGTAATCAACTGTGGGTGCAAATTTTTCTTTAAGAGGAAATTTGAGAAAAACACAATGTTGAATTTTGTGAAGAATAAATTACAGTTTCACACTGTTTTCAAACTGCTATTCAAAAAGCCATTCTGAGACACACAGTGGCAAATTGATCAACCTACAATTGAAGGTAGACTGGACTTTGAATACAAGCAGCATAAAAAATATATTCAACTTTTTCTTCGTTGTACTATATTTTTTCTTCTGGTAATCAACCAAATGATTTGAAAAGTTTCTGTGAATCTTAAAGAAAAGCTATTTCTACTTTTTTTCTCCTTCTTTTAAGCACTGATTACAAACCATAGGATAATTTAAGTCTGAAGGGAACTCAGGAGCTCATATGATCTAACCTCAATAACACTTATCACATTAAACTCTTCAAATAGAATGGAGGATCAGGTCTAGAATTATATACAGAATGTCATGAATAAGATTATCAACATAAACCCCACACTTCTGAAGATAATAAAAAAGCAATGCATAATGATCAAAATCCAGACATTCTCAGTGAGAAACGTGGTGACACGTATTTGCAGACAAACTGCAATTTATGTGACTCTTTTCCCGTATACAGATTTGGAAACTTTTTCACGTGAAGCTACAACATGTTTTAAGTTTTCTATCTATGGAGTGAAAGGCTAAAAGTAAGCAGATTACCATGAAGCTTATTGGTCTGACCTCTCTACTTCATACTGTAATTCTTCCCCATCACCTCAAGCATGATAAACTGGAGAAGGAGGAGAAGTTAGTATTGTTACTGCTGTACTAACCTGCAGAACCATGAAGAGACAGGAGTCATTGATGGGATGAGAAAGTCAACAACCTCCTCTGACACAGCTTCAGACCATTCCCTTGGATCCCGTCACTGGTCACCACAGAGAACAGATCAGTGCCTGCCCCTCCTCTTCCCTTCACAAGGAAGTTGTAGACTGTGATGAGATCTCCCCTCAGTCTCCTCTTCAGGCTGAACGGACCAAGTGCCCTCACCTGCTCCTCATACAGCTTCCCCTCAAGGCCCTTAACCATCCTGATCAATATAATCACCAATAAAATTGGACTATTTTAGACCCAAAGAGCATTTTACCTTCACAAAGCTGGTTTTTTTTGGTCGTTTGTTTGTTTTTAAATACTGCGGAATTAAAATGTTATATATAAATAGCCAAGGCTGCTTTAGTGTTTACATACTAAGAAAATTACCATATGGGACACATTCATTGAAAAACATGAATTTCAGGCAAACCACATAACTAAATATTATGAAGGCATTTAGTTAAATCCAACAGGTAGGTATAAGAAGGAATTATTTACCTAATTTTTTTCCAAAGTTTTTTAGCAGACTTGTTCACTTTTGCATACTCTGCTTCAATCCATGATTTAGAAAAACATTTTATTCACACTGTATATGTTTGAGCATCAGTTCAAACAGGGATTAATTTATGCATATCCCTTCATGCTTTCTTAGTCTTGTATTAGACTCATTAACGCCATATCCTAAATTAATACTATTCTATGAGGGGTTTATTCTGACAGAGGTTTTTTATGTAACTGACCAAATGCACAGATAATATTTAGATCAAATATATCGGATTTTAACAAAATATCTTGCATTCTTTTGTTAGAGACATGTGACTGAATTTTCTCAAAAACTTACATGAAATTTTAAATAGTGGAACCACTGGAAACTAACACATCTTTTGGCAGAAGTAGCACTTTTAATGGATTAGTAAAAAATAGAAGGAATAAACTTGGTGGATAAATGATAAAAAATGAACACCGATTAATATTCTATTCAGCTGAATACGAAAAAATAAATTATATAGAAATTGGTTTTGCTGTTTCAGTGGATTCGGGAATAAAGAAAATATATAGTATGACTAAGAAAAATCCAGTAGTTTGCATCCCCTCAATATCTAAAATCTATTCCAAGAACTAAAAGAAAATCAAAAGCCCCACTCAGTACTCTCTCTGGGATCTTCAGTCCTCTTTCTTTGTTTTCTACCTTACCAATTCCAACCACATCCATCTGGAAACTAATTCCTGCAGTTATGTAAAATGAATGTTACAGAAGTCTAGCAAAAAGCTAAGAATTCTCTTCTATGGAAACTTATTTCCAGACAGTGAATGGTCTTCACATTTCTGTGTCCTCTCTTTTTGCCAAAATCTTCTTTGCACGATGCTGGAGAAAAAAGTACAAACTTTATAGGGTCATATTTTAAAGATTCAGAAGTGATGTGCATGTTTGATTTGTTTAGCTTTTTTATCCCCACTTCTCCAGTCATATAAAATCACAAAGAATAAGGGAAACTGAAGCTGATGATTTTGAATCAATTCTAGAGGGAAGGGTGGCATGCATGCAGGAAGGGAGCTCAACTCCAAAAATACCTTTAAAAAAAATTGTCTTCTTTAAGTTGTTATCCAGTAAAATAAAATATTTTAGTAATAGTCTAGTAAGTATGGATCTTGCTTTTGCTAGGAAGAGCATTACAACTCAGTTTATAAAGCTATAAACTAGTGATTATAGTTCTAAACATCTCAAAACTGGTGTTTTGAGTAACTTATTATTTTAAATTTTACTAGGACAAAGAATAGCTTGCAGTTAAAACGTGCATATTTACAACCATGCTTTCTCTATGCATTGCTGCGAAAAGAAAAAAGGAAAAGTAAGCAACAACATTTTTTCTAACTATAGTTAGGTTCATGCAGAATTGTCCCCAAGAGACTCAGTTGAATGAAATGCCAAGAAATTGAAAGAATCTTAGAACACACATAAACATGCAAGAATCTTTGCTATGTCTTCTTGAGCTGATGTACTTGAGTTCTGAGCAAAGCTGAGGATTAATTGTTTCTGATTCATGATTACAGCCAGAACCTGTAGATTAAAACATGAATGGAGCACACCCTTAAGGCAGAAAGAACTAATTGTGAAAATAAAATGGCCCAGATTAGATTTCACATAACTTAAGTACTAATTCAAAACAAATAAGTTAGGAGACTAATTGAACTTCATAATTCAGGCAGAGATCTTCCGGAAGCCAAATATTCATTCGTTTTTCTTCTTAAACTTGCAGAAGATCCGTGATCCTGTTATAAAAGTGTATAGAGTCATGTTGGGTATTATTGAAGTACCCTGAAAGACAACAAAAAGCTTTAAGCCTGAAGTCAATGATTACACCTCTGTGACATTGGACATGTACACAAATAAGGAAAAGAGTGGTTCTGTTAAAGAATTTTTTTTTCAGTAATTGGAAATCAAGGGGGAAGGGAAATGTCTGTTATCAGCCTTTCTATTTGTGTTCTTGTGGCATAGGGTCTCTTCACCTTTGTTTTAACAAGTGTCAGAAATTTTTTAATGGAAAAAACCCCAAGAATGCAAGTAAAATATTTCTACCAAGATATGCCTCTGAATATTGAAAAATTATTAAATAAGATGTGAAACCTACAAATTCTATTGTTTTATAAATTAATGGAAAAGTTTAAATAAACAGCAAACACAGTAAACAAATTATAGGTAAAATAACGTACAAAAAGAAATTAAATGCTGCTGATAGATGGTAGAATATGGTTGTTCGAGATAAGTCAAAGTTAAAAAGTAAATTATGTAAGTTATTTATCAAAAGATTCACTTGTAAAACTTAGCAGGTCAGAAAACAGCCTAGGCAATTTTTTACAATGGCGTAAAAAATAAGTAACAGTTTTACAATGGTGTCCACTTTCAGTACATGCTCATGCCAAAAGATTTATTTCGGCTCTTCTTTGCATGTGTCACTCCTTGAAGTTGCACTACCACATTGTCAATTATAAGAGCTGTGAAATTTATCTAATATATTTACTGCTCTGAAATATTGTTGTCTCTTTCCAGTCAGTGTTTTGTATTAATCATCTGCTCTCAAAAGGAATACTGGTTTTTTGGTTTGCATCCAGACTTCTACACACTACTACTTCAAACAGAATAACAAGCAAAAGAGACATCTAGGATCAAATTTAATAGTATAAATCAAAGGAGAGAAAAAATAAGAAGAAGTGCTCAAGATTGTCCCAAAGAGTTCTTCAGAACTGCTACCAAGGCAACTCCAGGAAAAAAAAATTCATAATACAAAGTCCAAAGAAGTTACTTATGATCACAGAAAATACAAAACAAATAAACAAAAAAAAAAAGTGATGCAGTCAGTAGGCAAAAATAAAATGTAAACTACATCTAACCAAAATGAGTTTGTTTTTTTCTTGTGTTCTTATTTTTTTCACAGGACCAGGCTTCTCAATAACTTAATTTTCTACATGTTTAAGCAATAAAGAAGCCTAGGATAAATTATGCAGTTTAGCTGGGCATTGCTTCTTCTAAAAAAGAGGTCTGCACATAATGTGCAATCTTGCAGTATAAGCAGGAGTGTAATTGAGTTTTGTTTATCCAATATGTATGCCAATAGGTGGACAGCACAACAGTCTATTGTGTTTGCTGGCAGGTAAATTTCTCATTTAGTGAGAAGATAGCTCTTCTAAAAAATCAAACACAGAACTTAATTGATAGTGAATGTTTAATTCATTTTCATAAAAATCAATAGTGTTTCTCAAGGGGATAAAGGTGAATCAATTCATTTATACAGATCTTTAAAGCTGATGCATAGTAAACATGAGACATTTAACAAAGGTTAAAGAGTGGTTGTTGATAGGCCTTCAACATAGGCCATCAAACAGTTTTGATTTGTTTGAATTCTTAACACTGGGAGGATTATTTATATTAAATTATCACAGTATCATTCCACAGTAGAACAGGTGCTTCCTCATGTCACGGTCCTACTGCTAGTAAATTCATGACACATGCAACACAATCGAAACAGGAAAAAAATATTTTTATGAATATAAGTGAATTAAATTCTTTTTATGTGAAAAGCATTTCAATATATATATACTGGATACTTAGTGCCAGTAATAGTCTGAGTGACATGAACATACATACCCACTTTTACAAGCTGATTAGGCTTCCTATGCTCTGAGATTATTATAGTCTCAGTAATAAAAAAAAGAATGCAGGATAGGAAAATTGCAGGGCTTTCATACAAGTCCATTACTATTAGTTCGATTTTCTATTCCCTCCTTTGATAATTCTATGACACGCTTTTCTGTGGGGGGTTGTTTTGGTCTGTTTTTTTCTACAGTCTTTACTGTCTGCTACAAATCACAAAATTAAAAGATTCAAAAATCAATGAGGCAAGTAAAGAAACAAAGATTACAAAGAAATATACCTCCTTTTGTGGATTTAAATGGCATTCAAAAACATGTATTAAATTCAAATGTATGAAGACCTGTATTTTACAAATTTCTTTGCACAAGAATAAATCCTTCTTTCAGAACATACCTGGAGTTTTCTATTGATAAATACAAAACTGTTGGTACTGAAGAATTGCGAAATTGTCTCCAGCAGAGGAGATGACCTTGTTGAGAGTGAAGAGCTGAAGGTATAATAATGAAAACACAATTTCTCTTCATATTCAAAATAAAGTAAAGTAGACACCTCAGCAACTGGAATTTCTTTAATTATAAAAAAATTTTTGATCTGCCTTCCTTTGAGGTAAGAATTTAATAAATTATTAACAGAGGTCATACAGGTCCTAGTTGTTAACAGCACTAAGTGCACATTACATTCTAAAATCAGTCTGCTTCCTCCAAAACCAGCAAAGGATAAGCAGAACTATTGGTTCAGGTAGGTTTGCTTGTATGTGTAAAAGGCACACTTCCTAATTCTGCCCCACGTATGACTCAGTCACTCAGTTACACTGGTATTTATTTGTTGATGAACATTTGCAACTACAAAGGAGTTGCCTTGGAGGCTACTGATTATAGCAAGTCTTGTGTCTAATTTTTATCAAGAATTGCCAGAAATCTTAGGGTATTAGAAGACTTCATTTCATCAGCTGCAAATCCTCTGAGAAGTGGTGTGACTACTAGACCTTAATGGAACCCAGTAATTGAGAACATGGATGAATACCTCAGTTTTGTCCTTCTGTCCAACACTGAGAGCTAGGACAAATTTGGAATACTTTACATTCAGCTTTGTAAATTGGGTATGATGCCATTTAGTCAGGTTTATGATGATTGATCCAAACATAATGGTCAGTCAATAAGAAAATCAGGAATGAATTGCAAGTTGTAGATGAAGGTCCAGTCAAGGTCTGGCTTTTAGCATGCAGCTACTATAATAACATGAAGTTAGGGAAAGTCTGAATCAATAGCATATTAACTACATTCTATATCTAATTACAAATATAGGAAACTATAGGCAAACCCAACTATATAGTAAATGGGATATAGCTTATTCATCTATGCTTACTGTCCTAGTTACAAAGAAAGGGGGTGGAGTTTTAACACTGTTTGGGTGTCACCAATTTGTTCATTCCTGCCATGGTAGGAATGAGCAATTCCTTCATTCTTGCAATGGAAGAAATTCCTGTCGTTTGTTCATTCTACCACTCATATCATTGCTGGGGCTGTGGTTTTGAAAGGAAAACCTGGGGTCTGGAATGGTAAGTGTGCCATCTTGCCTGGCTCCTTCCAGCAGGAAGGTGTTGGGATCAGCCCCTGCAGACCCGGCCTCTCTGCCAGCCTCTCTGCTCTGCCACCACTGATTCCCTATCTGTTCCTTCAAGTTGCAGCTCCAAGACATGGTGCTGAAGGACAGCAGTGAGCCCGAGATGCTACTACCAGAAAAGTGGCAACAAGCCTGAGCCCATTGGGGTGCACACCCTGCTCTGAGAAAAGTGGTGGTGGTGCATCTGAGCTGAGAAGAGTGTGTGCCCCCAGTACCAGCAGAGTGAAAGCGGCTGCAGCAGGAACAGAGAAGTTGTGGATTGGGAGCAGTAGCAGGGAACAAAATGGCAGTGGACTGAGGCACAAGGAGCCAAGCCGAGCCAAATACTGCCAACACAGCCGAGCACAGCAGTATGGAAAAGTGGGCAGCATGATGCAGACAATCTAGCTTTTTGGGATTTATCTGTCAGTGCTTTCCATTATCTCAGGGTCGGGGATGGGAAACGTTAGCCGTGGGAGCTTCCCCCGCCCTATTGCCTTTGTTCCTGAATAGCAAGTGGCACAGGGTGCTGGAATGGTCACCATATTGCCTTTATCTGGGGACCACGTGGGTGTGGTTTACGAGAAGCATCCACCAATGGGATTTTTTGTTCCTGGTGGTGAATACCCTTTTGTGGGTAAAACCCCTTCTCTTTTGTATAGCTTTGCTATTAATATGGTTGTTGTTACTGTGTGTGTCCCATTCCATTGTTTTATACCTTTAGTAAGTTGTTATTTCAATCCATAATCTCTCCTTTGTTGTCCCTCTGTTACCGGAAGGGGCGAAGGAAAAGGAGTGGCTTATTTAGAGTTTAGACCCCCAATGGTGTTAAAACGAGTAGGCTCGTGTATCAGCTACCTTAAAGAGGATGAAAAATGCATCTGGATGTTGTTAAAGAGTAGTTAGTTGTCTGACGTAATCTTTTGCTGTTGACTACACAGATAGCTTTAAGATATCTTATTATATGCCTATATTTTTATTCACAATATATAGCCTTGTCTGGTGTATTCTTTATCACTGCAGTAAAATAGTCTGCATGTGGTTTGGTTTTGTTTGTTTGTTTTTCCCTAAGGAATGCTATTATTCCAGCTGTTGAAAACTTTTAATTAACTTCCGTCCCAAATAATAAGCAAAAGACCATGTCATAGTTAACAGGTACAGCCACAGATTACATAAAATACCACTCTTTTGATTTAAGTAAATGTGAAGTCAACTCATCTTCATTTAAACCACTCCTAGAAAAATATATGTTGATTCATTGTGTTGAATCTTTCCCATGAGGTTGATGTTTACGTGAAACGCCCTTTCTCAAAGGTTTCTGCTGGAAGCTCATTATCAGACACCACATAATAAATCATTTCAGTATGTGTAAATAAACGCGTTATAATCGGGTGTAGAATAATAGCAAAACTGTTACTGTGGGTTCATAGCCTATACAGATCTATGCTGCATCACTTAGTCCCAGACAGAGATATTAAAGCTACCCCTGCACAGGCTTGAGCTGGAAGTAGAAGCAGTGCTGTTGTGTCAACATTTTGCTGTGCCAGAGCCAAATAATCCTGTTAGGAGGCTGCTCTGATGCCAAGACCCAAGTGTGTATCTGATACTGCATAGTTCTTTATATACATAGGTTGTTTGGACATTCCTCACATAGTACTGCATTGTATGGTGTAGGAATACACAAATATCCTTATTTACTATGCAAAACACAATGGACCTCGATATGCAGGATTTGGTATTATGAAAACTACTTACATTTGCAAAAACTCATTACGTGGCACCAAGATTTCACAGCATCTAAGGTTAAAATTGTTGCAGCTGTACTTCAAAGAAAGGTTGGTACTATTCCAGGCTAGAAGGTGGTGGGTTTTTTTTTTTCACTTCAAAAATGCAACCGAAGTTCGTGTAAACATATGAGGAAAACGCCAAATTACCCAATCCTGGTATTTCTGGCAGTCTACCCATGACAACATAGATGTCAAACTGAGTGCACTATGAAATACTGGATAAGTATTCAGAGGATAATGTCTGATGCATTATAGTCCTAAGTTGCAGAAGTTACACTTGTTCAAGGAAATTAAGAAGGTAAGGCAGTTATTCTTGTATACTGCTATTAGTGTCTAAGCTGACTGCTTTCAAGAGACTTCATGTTTGACTACACAATCTGCAGTGGCACATTTAAACAGCAATATGCTTGTACAGAGTTAGCTATTTTATGTGCATGCCTTAATTATAAAATTAGCCCTGTTCTTGTTAATAAGGAAACATTTGTTTCTCTACATCAGAGAAAAAAATAAAAAAATTTAATGGAGATCTTGCGTGCTCTGAATATATCTACTTTGAATGTTCTCTTTTCCATAGTATCTTGATTCTGCGTGTTGTTGATGCTTCAAGCTGTTAAACGCTGAGTGCAAAATTGTTGTCTCTATATATATCAGTACATGTGCTGCAAGTACTCTTTAAATAGACTATGTAAGAAAGCAAGTACCATTAAGATGAAAAATTGTAAAATACAATCTAGAGTATGAATACCTCAGCTTGAAGTTGTCCCTTTTCTTGCTAACATTGAAAATACACCAGAAACTTCTATGTGTAATGAAACAAAATAAGTTACAGCATATTTTTTTTTTACTTTGGACTTAATTTACCCTAAAAAGAGTAGAGTTCCATAGCTGTACCACTGCAACAGTAACTATAATATATCACATCAGTTAAAGAAAACTAAGGCACATAAGATATGTGCTACCTTGAGTGTCAAAAAGGATCCAGACCATTTGCATGGTGGAGCCATCTACAGCTTTATTTCATATTTTTTCAACTATATGGTCCGATATATCTATAGGATCAACAATGAAATTTTGCTCAATTCTAGAGGTTGATTAAATACTATATACTTGCTCAGATTTCAATAGGATAGAACAATCTTTATGTATGCACCAAGTTTTAAGACCCTGTGCTTGAATATCTGGTTAAGCAATTTTGCCTACACACAGCATGAAATATGTGATCTCTTTTTACAGTAATAAGAATAATCTTTTAAATTAGGTCCATTACAGAGATTGATACAAATAATCACCTTAAAAGGTGCCATGTCTTTAAATTCTCATTGAAGTAAGAAAATGTTTAGAATAAAAATGTTGTGAAACATATTTATTGTAAAGTTTTGTTTGTTTTCTAACTATCATTTCTTCTCTCAGAAAAGTAATAGGAAAAATAGACTTCACTGCACTTTAGTTTTTTTCTTAGTAAAATATTTCTTCCTATTGGATTTTTACTTCATTCTTATGATTTCTCTAATGTAAGGAACATAAATACAGAAGTTGGTACATTATTTAATATGGTTAATTTAAGAAAAAATATTTTTCCACATCGAGCAGTGTAAGGAATATATTGACTAGGGAACCAAAAAATAAGTCTGGAAAACTTTTTTCTTCGATGACACTTAATTTCCAATTGGCTTGTGCTATCTCAGTTTGCTTCCCTGTAGTTTTATGATCAGTGTTGGTCTTGGAGCTTTGTAGAAACCCAAGCTGACAACTCTGCAATCTTTCCTTTTTAATTCCCTTTAATACATGGAACTTTAGCATTTTTTAACCATATGTGAGGAACCCCATCACAACTAGTAGATCTTCAGGACATATTGACATCTCTGGAGAACTACCTTTGATCCTAATCCTGATTTCTCCAACTATTCAGTGGTGTAGTAGCTACTGAATAAATCAGTACCTACCCTGCATCATAGAAAAATGCGACAGTATAGTGAAAAAGGAAATAAGCAATTTCAGTTATACATGAAAGCACATATAAATTAAATATAGTCCAGTAGAGAAATATATATCAAGTAGTAACTTATTTGTTTGCAGCATATACCGTGTTCCTAAGCACATATCTGTCTGGGCTTATTTATCGTCAATAACCACTCAATAATCTGGGGCAAGGGAAGGGTAGGCAATGCAGACTACTTTGCTTCAAATGATTTTTTTGGTGATGGAGTGAACAGAGTGAGAAATGGGACAGAGGGAATGGGCAGGGTGGGGAATTTTAAATTTTGTATGGAGTTTAATAGACAATAGTTTTCCTGTTCCACAGGGATTATGGAGATGTGAACATTTAGGGTTCCCATTAAAATTATAAGAACTTTGAATATTATAAATGGTGCTTCTCTCTTTAGAAAAGACAGAATTAGGCAAATAATTTCATGTAATGTTTTGAAAATATTTTAATTTTTCTCTTTTTTTTTTGACTTGTATAACAAATATTTTAAAAGGTGGTTTTCTTAAAATGAACAATTTTCTTTTCCTATTTGCAAGACATTAAAATGTGGTGGTTCAATAATTTAAAACTTTCTTTAAAAATGCATTTGAAATGTAAAATTCTTTTAAATAGTCTTTTCCTCACAAAGTATTTACAATTTCAATAAATGATTATATATGAGGAAGGATGAGACACTACTTTCAAAAATATGGTAAATTTTGCAACCTGATTTCTAAAAGTGCTGCTAATCTACATCTCTGCAGCATGTGAAAGGGCATTTTCAGAAGCAGGTGAAAAATGACATTGTTATTAAGGCATGAGGCTGTGACTGAGAAGACTAGTAACTATGAGAGTTCAGCTACCAGCTTCCACTGTGATATCTGGTAACTTAGCTGTTCTCTGTCAGCTCTTTGAATGAAATAGATTTACCCTTCAGAGGTGTTATAAGGGTAAAGGTATTAATGCCAAGCTGCTGCAGTGATGAAGATTATCTAACTATCTGCATAAAAATATTGAATGTACTTGGACTGCAGTTCATTCAACAGTTACTGAAAAGGTGTATTTCCTTGTATATAACTATGGTGGAACTATTCAATGCAGTATTATATGCTCAGTATAATATATTATTTATTAAAATATAATTTTTAACTTTAAAATTAAATACTCTCTTCAAATTTGCCCTTTGTGTCCTTAGCTCTCCTCTTAAACACTATGCAAAGGAGTATTTTAAACATCCCAATGTTTACGCTTCTTCGGACTTTAGGAGGTCCTTTAAAATCTTTGTTGTTGCTGCTTGTTTATTCTAATCACACTTGATTGATTTTTTTCCCCTGGAAAGAAATATTTTGTTGCCTTCAAAATAGTCATTAGGACAGACACATGTGATTAGCAGTGTACTGTAGAACCTCTAAGGTCATTTTTTATCAAAACCAAGCTGAATCACAAAGTCAGAAGCTTTTTCTCTACTCCTCCCCACTTCTATGCTGTCGAATTCTACTTTGTCTCAGATGTCATAAACTCCATTTGGGAAGTCAGTCAGTTTCTAGAGTGAAAACCAGACTACTATGTCTCCTTTAGTTCATGCCCACTGAATAGGCACTTATGTATGGCTGTTTCGTTGAGTTTCGAAAAAGATGAAGAGAAAGTAGAAGTGAAGTGAACTTCTCTGCACATTTGTGCTGCACATCAGCCTCTGGAGTTATAGATTATACCAGCAAAGGTCATAATTGATGGCTGACTATGACCCATAGGTAAAACACCAGTCAAAGGTATAAACTCCTATGTGTTCTAAAGTAGTCATGCATTGTTTCTTACATTCAGACTTGGTTATTTTACCTACCCTTCATTGTCATCTTTTGTATGTAAAGTGCAATGCCATCTGAAAGTTATGGCTTATTGCCTTAGATCTATCACACTTAAATTTTGATCTATTTATACTAATTCTAATTCATTTTATCTTATCATATTATGAATAAGAATACTTTGAAATCATTACAAACAAAAATTATTTTTCCTCCCACAATTTTCCAGTGATTAAAAGATATGGTAGTAATTTTCCATTTCTATATGTAAGCATTTCTTAATTCTACAAGGTTGGGAGAATATTGAATTTCATGATCCTTAGAGGTGCCTTCTGTTCCTAACTATTCTGCAATTCTTCAATTTCTTCTCCTAGAAACACTCTGCTTTTTGGGTCACAGTATTTCCTGTAATCCTTGGTCTCACTGACTTCACAAATTCCATAATTGAGCCATCTGCAGAAACTGCTACTGGGTTAATTTGTGTATTATCAAGCATTCTTTTGCTTCAGAGGGTCTAGATATGACCCAGAGATAACATGAACATTAGACAGATTGTAAAACTTAATCTGTGTAAATGGTAACATTTATGGTTGTGCTTAATGTATTTCATTAGGGAGAAACAGTAAACTCATCTCTATATCTCAGCATTTTTCAGTTTCCATAGATTCCAAAATAAAACCTGCCACCAAATATAAAAAAAAAAAAAAAAATCTTTCCTGCAAATATAGCAAATTGCCCTTATCTGTAATGATCAAAGCTGGATACATGGTTTCCCTTACTGAAATTATTTATTCAATAAAATCCACAAAATCATAACCAAGGGCTCTCATTATTAAGCTCTCTTCATTAAGCATTGCATTTTATGGCCTAAAAATATTTTCAGCTGAATTTGCATAAAACGACGACACATATGAGGCTAGTCAAGTTGATCTAGGTTGAAAAGGAAAAACCCACATCAAAAGCCACAGTATTCCCTATGGCTGATCAGCAAATAGTTATCCAACGCCTGTATTCTTCTGGAAGAAGGCATTCTTAGATGTAATTTAATATCATATTCATTAAAGTTTAAAAAATTCCAAATTACATTGTTTTTAACATTACATTTTTCTATAAGCATGTATATACCTTGATTTTTCTCCCACTCCTTTTATTGTCTGCTGCCTTGCCAAATAACTTGTAGTTTTTTAGATAGTTCCTCCAAGTTCTACTTTCCTTATTCTTCTCTCTGACCTTTTACTTCAGACTCTTCTCAACCTGTTTCTCAAATGGGTAGCCTAACTAACTGTTCAGCCTTACACTTCATGCTTTTTTTCTCTCGTCTGAGAACATGACATGGTGGTAGTCCACAATATTCTGTCAGTGACTCAGTTATTGCTCTCTGTGAGAATGTGCACTCCAATTTGGTGTCGTCAAATTAAGCAAAAAAGAGTACTTTCATATGTAGCAATTTTGGAGTTTCAACCAAATCTTTAATAGTTAGCTCTGAATGGCCTGCACTCTGGAAATATGATTCTGTAGATGATTTTCCATGTTATTTATTATACTTTATTTTTAATTTTGCTTTTTCTATATTAAAATATTTTATCTTCCTTAACTGAAGAGAACTTCTTAGTTAAAAATAAACAATAAAAATAAAACTTAAGTAAATGTCCTGCAAACAAAATAAAATAGTATTACAAAATTATCAAATTGCATTTTAAAGTATAATCTAAAGTTTACATGTAGAAATCAGTTTCATTTTTTGTTATTAGTGATAAATTGCAAAATTTGCATTTAATTTTCCAGAAGTCAAGAACAAAGGATGTGTCATTTATAACTCCCACTTCAGTTGTATCTAACCTGCACCTCAGGTACAGTACAACTAGAAGTTGTATAGTACAACTAGAAGTTTCCTCATGATTGTCAAGGAATTATATGTTGACAAAATTCAATAGGTAACTTCAGACAACAAGTAACTTCTTAACAAAAAGAGGTTAGTTTCATGAAATAAGTTTTTATATCCTGAAAGGTGTTTCAGGCCCGGTGGTATTTTATTTTAGGTTTCATAATTCTGCCCTTTCATTCCTGTAGGCTGTGAGCAGCTATGTTATACAGCTCTCTCATACACAAGGACTTGCCTGGCTTAGAAATCTCTCTGACTAAACTAACCTCCTTTACCTGAGATAACTTTGAAATTTATGAAATCAGTTACTGGTGGCCCAATAAAAAGTCTGATTAGTCAAAGCCATAAAATGACAAAAGACGTGTTTTGACACAAACTGTTTCTTTTTTCATAAATAACACTGTAGCTGGTTGCTATTGGAACATTGCAAACAACAGGAAATTGCTTCTAATACAGACTTTTGTGTGTGTGTGAGTTGTTTGGACACAGAAAGAGGATGTGTGTACCACTGAGCTTGTGCAAATTTACTGAGGGTGCACTCGATCCCTTTATCTACACAATTAATGAATGTATTAAGTAAAACTGGTCCCCACATGAAACCCTGAAGGACAGCGCTTGTCACTGGTGTCCATTTGGACTCTGTGCACTAGTGCAGAACACAGCAGGATGATTACCTCCTTTGACTAACTGGTCGTGCTGTGTCTGATGTATCCAAGGGAGCGGTTTGTTCTCCTAGCTGCCATCAACCAGGAACCCCAGGTTCATTTCCATGGTGCTGGTCCCCAGTCTCTCGTTCCCCAGTCTGTATGTACAACCAGGATTGCCCTGTTACAAGGTGCAGAACCTTAGAATAGAGTCAGAATCATCAAGGTTGAAAAGACCTCTAAGATCAAGTCCAGCCTTAGACTGAATACCACCTTCTAAACCAGACCATAGGACTACGTCATGATTAAGCATTAAGCATAGCACTTCCAGTGAATGCTTCCAGAGACGGTGACTCCATCTCCGTGGGCAACTTATTCCAAAGCCTAATCACTTTTTCATTGAATTTTTTTTCTAGCATCTAATCTGTACTTTCCCTGGTGCAACTTGAGGTTGTTTTCTCTTGTGTTGTCACTTGCTGTCTTAGAGAAAAGACCAATCCACACCTGAGCTTTGTTTTCTCCAGGGCAAGAAACCCCAGCTCCCTCAGTCACACCTCATAAGACCTTTCACCAGCTTCACTGCCCTTCTCTGGACTTACTCCAACACCTCGATGTTTTTCTTGTAGTGAGGGGCCCAGAATTGAACACAGCACTCAAGGTGCTGAGTGCAGAGCGAAAACAGCTTTCCCAGTCAAGCCAGCCAAAGTGTTTCTGATACAGGACATTATTAGCTTTCTTGGACACCTGGGAACATTGCTCTCTTGTGTTCAGCCAGCTATCAACCAGTACTCCCAGCTACTTTTCCACTAGGCTGCTTTCCAGTCACTTTTCCCCAAATCTGTAGCAATGCATGGGGTTGTTGTGACCAGCACTTTGCCTTATTGAACTTGATTCAGTTGGCCTCAGCCCATCAATCCAGGCTGTCCAGATCCCTCTTCAGAGCCTTCCTACACTCCAGCAGATCAGCAGTCAGGCCCAACGTAGTGTCATCTGCAAACTGACTGAGGGTAAACTCCATAGTGTTGACCATTAAATGATGTTGAGTCAAAAGATGACCAGGAAGTACCTTGTCTCTATGTGTTCCCAGGAATCAGCTTATATGCATATAATCACCTTGCATAAATTTCCTGTTTGTAAGTTTTTAATTGCAATGCCCCATATTTCACGGATGTGTTGTTATGATAACTGCATTAAATGAAAAAATTAAATGGGGGAGAGTCGAGTATCTATCTTAGAAAAATAAAAACCAAAAATTAAAAGCAAATCTCTTTCTGTGCATGAATCAGAAGAAGACACGAGATTAACAAATAGGAATAGCAAGGAAAGGACAGAAAGAGACAGTATGTGCCATGTCAACAAAAGAAATGCTGATTCAGGAAGGAAAAGGTTTCAGAAAACTAGGTGGGCAGTAGACTAGACCCTAAGGCAAAACTAATTTGCCTGAGTGACACTTGTACAGCAGAAAATGCAACCTGACATTGACCTTGTCAGTATTTCAGTCACAATGTTTTCACAAGGAAAAATGGATTAAAATATGGATTTCAATAGAGTGAAAACACATGGTATCCTTCCACATAGTGCAAATATCTTCTTTTTCTACTCAAACCGGGCATGAGAAACAAAGGGGATTTCCAATTTTCACTTGCTTCAGTTTTCTGCTTTCTTTATAGGAGTGGAGAATTGATGAACACATTTTCATGATGTTTTTTCAAGGTTTCTCTATAGCAGAGGCTTAGGCAATATTTGTCAGTGCTAAGTAACCTCCCACATCTATTTTTTGTGTTCTCTTGTAGGGACACAAATTTTTACCTTTTCTTATTCCTGTACTACAATCATTAAATAATTTTCAAATAGAAGAAATGGAAAAAACAATCAACAAAAATGACAAGAAAACAAAGTTAAAAACAACAACAAAGTCCCCAGAATCTTCAAGAATCTTCAGTATAAAGTTGCAATACTCTGACAGCACTACCACTGCAGTGAGAACGAAACACTGATTGCAAAGCTGAACATTATTGCTGTACTGGACACTGAAAAAGGATAAGCATTTTTCTTGCAAATGAGGTTGTGATAGTACAAGACAGTAAGGACTGTTTCTCTTCAGTCACTTTGTTCTCCTGTCTGTGCTTCTTCTGCACAAACCTTTTCATAATGTCACATTATAAGTAAATGTATTTCAGACCAAGACACTCAGAGTACAATTAGTTATGTAAGCTCTTCGGGGAGTTTACAAATACAGCAAGTGCAGATTTGCTCCCATTGCCCTCACAGCCACGCTTTGAGGCTCAAGGAGAAGAACTGTAAATGGGAAATAGCTCAAGAGGCCAGACTTTGTACTGCTTCTTGGATGGCATTGTAACCAGATAGTTGATATGACAAGTCAGTTCGTTTTTCATATCACCATATAGGGGTGTACATTACAAGAACAACTTGGGGGAAGGGAGGCAGGATTTTTTTGGTTTGCTTCTTTTTTGTTGTGTTATTTCACAATGCAGCTATTGACACTTTACAGATGCCATATTTCCTGTTCAAATCACCTGAAGATCACATCTCAGTAATGTCTAAAATCCACCTGTTTCAAATAGAGATGGGACAGCTCTTCATCATTAGACAATGGCAGGACAGCTTGTCCATGAGGAAAGAGTTTAATGATGAAAGATTTTAACTCTAATTCACCTTTCTTTTGTTTTGTTTGCTTTACCAGTACTAAGGTGGCAACCCTTTATGGCAACCCTTTGTGAATAAGAACATTTTTTTACCTACTAAAATCAGGTTTTCCTACTTAGGTTAGGAAACTTAATTAGGAAATTTCTAATTTTTCCAATTAGGAATTTCTGGTCAGAAATCTCATGGGGGCAAATCACCACAATTTCAACCACAGATACAGTCAAATGTTCAGGGGGAGTCAGGTTATGGATTTGTAACAAAATTAAATGTTTGTGAATACACTAATGTTTAATTAATCTGATCTATAGTTAAGTATCTCTAATATGACCATACATATCTGAGCTAGCTAAACACAGCTGGCTAGATCACTTTGTAAACAAAACAGAGACATGCATTTCTCATCTTGATGAGATTCATCTCATCCTGATCTAGACAGCTACAATAAGATGAAAAACTGCCTATTTCCCTCCTTTAGCTAAGATTGAGATATTCAGCTTAGATGTGGACAGACATTCACTTGTAGAGATCTCAGACAGGATTCATTTCTGTAATATCATACCTTATTTTAAGTCTTTATTTGTGGAAGTCTATGTATGAGACAATGTCTAGGCTACCATGGTTCCATAACAGTGAATGGAAAATTTAATATAATTATTAAAACATAGAAAATAAGCAATAAACATTTAGAGTTTATTTCAGTTGTCCTCAGATAGGCCCATATAGTCCTTTGCATTGTTCATGTATGTGGAATGTAGGTCACGTTAGTAATATTTGATTGGACTGGCAGCTGGAAGCCACATCTGATACATTAGAGGTCTAAAATGTTTTTTAGATGTTTTCATGAAAGCTTTCAGGAAAACCTGGTAAAGAGAAGAGAAGGGTTAGTACTTTACACCAAGGAGCATATAGAATGCATGGGATAGGTGATGAACCAGTTGAGAGCTAATGATGAGGATTAGAGGACAGTGCAACACTGCTACTGCTTTTGTAAATGTCTGATACAGACTATGTGATCAAGAAGAAGTAGATGAAGCCTTCTTTAGATACCTCAAAGAAGTCCCCCTGTTGTCAGCCCTGGTGCTTAATGAGATACTTCAAACACTTTGATATTTGCTGATCTGGCAACAAGGCTAGGCAGGAAGAACTGATCAAAGACATGAACACCAAGGAAAATCTTGACTACAGTGACTGTGAGGTAATAGAGTTTAAGGTCTTGAGATAAATAAGCCAAACAAATAGTAGAAACACAGGACTGTATTTCAGGAGAGTGGATTTTGACTTAGTCAAGGATCTGGTTGGAAAGGTTCCATGGGAGACCTTCCTTGAGGGCAAGGGCCAAAGAGGTATTTTTGGTCATCAAAGAAAGTCTTCTCAGACCAGAAAAGCTGTCTTTTTCTGTGGTCAGAAAATCAAGAAAGCATGGCAAAAATCCAGCCTGGATGCACAGAAAGGAAATAAAGAGTAAATGGAAGCAGTAGACATTTCTTGAATCTGTACAGTTGGAGTTATGAAAGCCAGTGGTCAACTGGAGTGGAAAATAGCAATGAATGTGAACACACGGGACTTTGTGATGATGGACATGGAAAAGAATGAGGTAGCTACTGCATTTCCCATTTTTACCACCTTGTTTTACAATAGTGGGAATGAAGCATTGCTTTTTTTAGAGCAAAACACAATCAGAGAGAACTTAGAATAGTTGAACATACAGATGTCCATGGGACCAGAAGGGGTCCAAAGCTGATGAGAGAGGTGGCTCATGTAGTTGCAACTGCTCTTCAGAGATGGTGATCTCTGAAAAACAAATATTGTTAGCGGAAATTTCTGCTGTTTCAAAAAAGGCTGAGGTGGGCTAACTTTGGTTGGTCCACAGATGTCCACCAAGCTGCTCTATCACTTCTCCTTAGTAAGACAGAGGGACAAAATAGGAAATCCCTTTCCAGTTACCATAATGAGCAAAACAGACTCAGCTTGGGGGAATTAATATAATTTATTGTCAATTAATCAGAGTAGGATAATGAGAAATAAGAGCAAATGTAAAAACACCTTTCCCCACCTTTTCCTTCTTCCCAGGTTCATCTTCACACTTGATTCTCCTACCTTCTCTGGCAGCTGAATTGGAGGGGGAACCTCTAGGGTGTGGGTTTTTCAACCCATTACCTGGGGGGGGAAATACTCCCCCCTCCCCCCCACCACATGGTCCCCATGGAGTCTGACAAGACCCACACAGAGGCCACAGGGAGAGAGAGCTGAGAGAGAGTTTATTGTTAGGGGTACAGGTTTATATGGGTTTTAGGTGGATTCTAAAATCACCAATGAGAACTCTCAGGGGGTTTACAGAATCTTCCAATAGCAGGTATGGGTTAACAACCAATAGAAAGGGGTAAATAAAGGCCAATGAGAAGACTTCCCAGTATCTTCCCAGGACATTCTTGAATAGAGATAACACTTATCCAGGGGGGTTCTGGGAAGGAGACAGTGACCCAGCAGAATTCACAAAAAAACCCATTTTGAAACATGTTTAAACAACATCAAAACCCTCTGTTTTTACAGCACCTGGGCTGCTCTCCTCACCCTCCTCACAAGTTCATCCTTGACAGGACTCTTTCCATCCCAAATACGGTAGATCCATTGCCACAGTTCCCCTACAATAACCTCATGGAAAAATGGATAGAAGTATGGGCTAGATGAACAAACACTGGGGTGGACTGAAAACAGACTAAAGTGTCAACCCCAAAGGTTTATGATCAGCAGTATGAAGTCCAGCTGCAGGCCAGCGATCAGTGGCATACTCCAGGGGCTGATACAGGGGCCAGTACTCTATAAGATCTACATTAATGACCTGGATGACTGGTTAGACTGCATCTTCAGCAAGCCTACTGATAACACAAAACTGAGAAGAGCATGCTGATACACCATATGGTTGTGCTGTCACTAGGAAGGCACTGCCAGCAGGACAAGGAAGGTGATTTTTTTGCCTCTGCTCAGAACTGCTGAGACCTCATCTGCAGTGCTGTGTCCAATTCTGGGCTCCCCATTACAATGGGAGCACTAGAGTGAGTTCAGCAAAGGACCACAAAAATTATTAAAGCACTAGACCATTATTCATTCCGAATAAAAGGTTCAAGGCGGATCTTAACAATAAGCAAAAATATACAGTGGGGGACAGAGGAAAGGAAGAGAGAAGATGGAGCCAGACACTTCTCAGTGATGCCTATGGAAAGAACAAGATGCAACAGGCACTAATTGATATTAGGGGGAAAAAAAGACCTTTTAAAATTTCCACTCTCAAATTACTTATATCTCCCTTACATGAGGTTACTGTACCGATCCTTGTGACAAACAAGAACCAGACATGATCAAGTCAGGCAACAGGAAGAGCCATGTAACTGCACATTCTATAAATGCAACACAATGTCCCTGCCTCTCCTTCCTGGTAAAGAATCCCATATGCCAGCTGAGGTTGTTCCAAGGGGACGGAGGACAATAGCTTTATTTGGCAAATACACTACTCATTTGGGATGCAGTAAAGGGGATGCAAGATGTGGGTCAGAGCAGGAGATTTAAATAAGTTTCAAGTACAGTGCTACTATGAAGTATCCTTTACACCTCCACAACAACTAAGAAGCACTGTGTTCTGCAATTAAATGGAGTCTGCTGCTCACAGAGTAAAAATAGAATGTTACATCTTTAGAAGAGTCCACAAAATAAAGTTTTGAGCAACGAAGATCACATCAGTTATTTAACTTAATAAAGGGCTATGACCTTCTTTTTCAAAAGCCTGACCAGAAGTCCAATGAAATCAATAACTGTTTTCTTCTGAATTTAGCAGGTTTTGTTAGGTCCCTTAAAAGGATGTGAATTTTGCTCTGGAAAGTGCTCTCTTGATAGGAAAGAGCAGAAGGCTGTAAAATACCCAGAGATAGATAATTAGGGAAAGGGACTATCTCAAGCCATATCCGAGACCTCTTCCACCCAAACAAGGAGTAGAATCAATCGTTTCCCAGACAACAGCAGCCCTTTGTCATTGTTGGATTTGGTGTTTAAACTGCAGAGGACGGGCATAGGACAGATGGCCAATGCTTAAGCACAACCATCTTTTTGTGGTGTTCCTTTAAAGAACTCATTTAAGACAGGAGATTAGTCAATTGTCTCATCACACATAAGAAGCCAGTAAACATTAGATAAGCCAGTGCAAGAGAAAATCAGCTTCAAATCTGCGAGGCTTCCCTTACCAGTATCTGTTGGAAGCGGAGTTCAGGTTTTTTGCCAAAGGTAATTTCATAGACAAAATAAGAAACCCTCAAAGCTACTATGTATTATTCCTTAAAGGTGCCAGTTTTATAATTCATTGCACACTGGCAACTTGCTGAGACTGTACAGAAGGTACCCAACAACACACAGCAACGTACACCCCAGAACATATCAGAAAAGATTTATTGTCATTCTTCATATTTAAAGGAAATACTGCATTGTATTCAGATTACACAAAGTATAAAGATGAGCAAGGGAAGAATGCAATTACAAGGTATGTGCCAACCTAAACCCAAAATATTATAACAGTCTAAATACTCCTATTAATTTTACATTGCAATAACGGTATTTCCTATATGAAAAAGTAAAGAGAGCAAGAAAACCCCAAGCCAAACCACTGAATAAGTTGAAAAACATCGTAAAGTATCTTGACTCAGATGCTCAGGGATGGGGACAAGGAAAATATTATTTTAAGAGCTTCCCAAATAAAAATGACTAGTTTATTGTGAACTCAGCACTTAACTTTGTAAACAGATGTGCTTCTTCCAAACTTCCTTCACCCCATCCATTGTTTTATTTATCTGATTTAATACAAGTTTCTCTTACACAAAGCAAAAAAGAATGCAATTGAAACTTCTGTCCTAATTAAAGGTTTCCTTGTTCTATTATGAACCTTACTTGACTGCTCAATATTATTGCCCAGAAGAACAATACATATTTAAATCTCACCCACAAGGGAAGACAGTCCATTTGGAGTTCTGCAGTAACTATAACAACCTTGCCTGGGGACAAAATACTATTAAAAAATGTGTTAATCTACACTTTCTTCCCGACTCTAACACTCCACACCCACTGATCTTTACATTTCTAAGATTTTGTACACTTGCAGTCATGTGCAGCTGCTTCCTGTACCAGCTTGCGAGGTTTGAACTGTGGAGAGAGTGGACATACAGACCATTATGAGACCGAGTTACTCAGAATTAGACACACATCAGTGTCAGAACACACTACAGGATTTGCACTACCACCCATGACACTTTTGGAAACAAAAGAGACCTTCACAAACAGCTGCATATCTCAAACTCTAGCCCTAGTAATCAGTAGCAAGACATTTAGCACAGCAGCTTTCAGATAGGCTATAGATTTTGCACTCCAAGATAAAAAGTGACCAAAAAGTTCATCCCACTCAAAAGAAATGCAAAACTTACTTTCCCAGGTTTGGTTTTTGTAGGCAACCTGCAAATATGAACCTGCAGCTAACTGAGCTATTTAGCCTGCAGGATGATAAAGAACCACAATATCAATACCACTCATAAATTCCATAACTGGGAGCCACTGACCACAACACTGTCAACCTGCTGAACACATCTTGTTAGGGATTTGCAGATGACTACTGAAATGGTGCTGTTCAGTTCTCTTTGGGGACATAATATAGTCTAAGGGGCTCCCAAGGGAAATGCCTTACGGCTCCTCATTCATCTCTTAACCAAGCATATTACCTTCCTACATGTAATTCCAAGTTTGATCATCATACAGGCCAAGTGCACATTCAGTCATGGAACAGCATCTGTAACCAGTCCCCAACCATATAATGTGGTGCACACATACCCCAGTTACGTGACACGCATCTCAGGTCACAAGACAACAGTAAAGGAAGTTGTAACAGAAGGAGGGCATGTAGATTTGTGAGGAACTATGGCAGAGAAAGTAAGAATTTGGTTACACAAAAACAAACAATCAAAAAACCCAAACAAATAAAACAACAACAACCACCTCTATACACATTGTTATAATAACTTGGCCCACAGCTTGCCCCAGAATCCTATTTGGAGCAGCTCTCTGGATGGATGTGACTCCAATAGCCTCGATCTGGTCTAGGTTGGCTAGGTTTGTTCAAGGCTACAGAGTATCATCACTATGGATTCAAGGCGTTGCATTCCAAGTAAAAAAAATCATCACTTTCTGGTGTTACGTATTTTATACACAAACAACGTTCAGCAACATGATCCTGTCACCAAAATACTTTTCCTATGACAATGTTTAGAGAAATAAATAATGTAGGGAATAAATAATACACCTGTAAAGCAACTCAGCAAACTTATTTGAAATACAAACTCTAAGCCTTTTAATATTAACACAACTTTTGTTCAGGAGGCAAAAATCATTCTTGTTCAATATTCTATGGAACCTCCATTCCATCAATACTGCAATTTCACAGCTAAACATATTAATAGGGTCATAAATATTCAGATTATGTAATAAAGACAGTGAAAGCAGATGATAAAATGCTGTTAACATTCATTTACAGCAGCTGGGAAGGCCTTGCCAAATGTTGCTTTACATAACAGGTCGTGACGCTCTGACTGCATTAAGCTTTCTGATCACTCTTCCTTTATCTGCTATGATTCTGAACACAATACAAGATCGAGCAGACTAACCAATGGATTTAGAAGCCCTTTCAAGCATACCAACATTTCAAAGGTTTAAAAGATTAAAACATCAAAAAGGGCCTTGTGGTTACTACATTTGTGCTTTTGCATTTCATAGTGCAGACATGAAAGTGACATTCACATCATTCTCCATTACCTCCACAATTCAGTGCCTCCAATAAATTTTAAAAGCAAGGTTATTTTTATTGAACCATGCTTTAGTTAAGCTATATGCAAAAAGGAAGTAAACATCAGTAAACTGAAAACATCACCACTACAGTTTTCACAAGGCAAATTGAGTACTACTGAAAAGTGCTATAACGTCTGCACACCCCGTCCACGACTTACATTGATTTTATCTTGGGAGTTTCATCTGAGTCAAGTGACAGTTCTTGCTTTGCTCCAGTATATTCTGCATTACATTTCTTTGTTTCAGAATAGTCTCTGCTGCCATTAAGAAGTCAGGATTCCCAAAGCACAGGTCAGATCCTACAAGCTCTCAAGAAAGGATCAGCCAGACACGTTGACTGTGGGACTAGGTCTGAATGTTTTACTGTAAAAAATGATGACTCATAGTTCTATTCATTTGTTTTTGCATATTCCCACGACAAAATTAAGCCCAATCCTGCAGACGTTATGGAGATTAGTAGCCCTAGAAAGGTTAAGAGCTCTAGTGAGGTCAATGAATTCATGTGTGTGAAGTAAACAAGCCTGTGCATAACAGGACACACAGCAGCTACTATTCTGCTTCTAAAAGCAGTACCACTTCATTTATCCCTCCAGTCCTGCATTAGTTAGCAACTATTCAGAGCACTGAATACATTCAAAGCCTAATGCTTTGACTGACTGAAATTTTATTGCAGTGGGTTTCAAGCTTTTCCTGTAGCCCAGGCTCAACAGAGAGCATTGACATGTCTACACACAACTAAGAAGTTTCCTCAGCATTTAAAGGCTCCAGCTCCACCTCATCTATGTAGAGCACTGCTTCAGCAGGGCCCATCTCATCACTTGGAAAACCACCTAATTACCAGATGCTGGCAAAAATCTTAGCCATCATAGGAAAAATAAAATTCACAAACTAAAACACAAGTTTCATCAATGTTTATTTAATGTTGTGAAGTCTGAGGTCACTGCCTTAACTACCAGGCAATGGATTCATAATCACTCTGTAAATAATTAAATATTCATTAAGTCTGGGAAAAAGCAGGAGAGCTTCAACAAACAAGAAATCAGGGATACTTGTACCAGAATACTCAGTTCCTTAGTTCCCAGACCAACGACTTGGAGGGTGAGTGAGCTGTATTCAAGACTCAATTTTGAGTAAGATAAAGGTGTGAGTAAGGTAAAGGTGTGAGTAAGGTTTGAGTAAGATAAAGATGTGAACCCAAATTCCTCATGCAAATGCTCTGATCAATAGGAAGGATGGACTCATCAGATCCCTGATGCCTCTATTCCACATAAATTTTCACGCGGTTCAGCAGAAGTTAAAGTTTTTAGGTCTAGTTTGGTGGCAACTCAGATGACATCAGCATGGACAAAGCTGGCACTTTTGTCTCTCCCAGCTGGAGGCAAGGCAGCTTCTGGTCTATAAATAAGGGAACGATGATAGAGATGCTGTGTTTCAAATTATACTGCAGATTAAACACGTAGGCCAGTATATGCAGTCATATAAACATATCCACAGACACCTCCGAAGTGAGGCAGCAGCCAAAGGGGAACTAAATGCGGCATCTGAAAGGCAAACACATGAGCTAGGGTTCTTTTATGGATTTAATCCCATGGGATATTTTTCACCCTTAGCCTCTTTGAGCCCTCATAGAAGACTGAAAACTGCTACTGTAGCCTGCAAGTCTGTCCTCTTAAGCATGAGCAGAGACTTCCCCTGTGTACAGAGTCCATCCTGGAACAAGACAGAGGTAGACTGAACTGCTTGGAAGGCCACTAGCAAAGCATGTGCTTGGAATCTCCTTGAGCCAACCATCTGACAACCCATCCCCTCTCAGCAGTCACCTGCTACTTTGCTAGTCAGGGTGGTATATATATTGGAGGTATTATACTTTGGCTCTTATTTGCATTGATTTTTACCCTTTTGATATGCAAAAGAGGGTATTTCTTGCTTAAGAAAAATGTTTTTGCAGGTGCCAGGGTCTATCAGCGCTGATCACTTTTTAAACATTACCTCCTAAGGGCACAGGATCAGGCAATTCCCAAATGTCATACGTCATGCAGCTAAGGCAGAAGGATGACCTGGCTGAACAAGAATCTTCTCTTGGAGATAAGGCAAAAAAGGAAGGTGTATGCCCACTGGAAGTAACGTTAAGAACATGGGAAGAATTCACAGATGCTACTTGTTGGTGTAAGGAGAATGTTTGTGCGGCCAAAGATCAATGGGACTTGAAGCTGGCCAGAAATGTGGGGGACAACACAAAGAGTTTTTTCAAATACATTAATGGCAGTAATAAATAATAATGGCCAGTCTTCGCGAACGAAGATCCGGGGAAGGTCTTTACACCTTCCAGCCTGCGCATTGGAT
>JAWMRA010000001.1:57580081-57592718 GCA_035584735.1 Pseudotriccus pelzelni | reverse complement strand
CTAAAAAATCCAATGCGCAGGCTCGAAGGTGTAAAGACCTTCCCCGGATCTTCGTTCGCGAAGACTGGCCATTATTACTATGAGGAAATGATAACACTTTCCTTCTACTTCTCAAATAGTTTTCTGCTTAACTGGAACTGGGATCATACAGAAACAAGTTCAAAGCTTCAAAGAGGAAACAAGGGGGAAATGGATATATTTTCTTAAGGATGTCATTGATAGGAATCAGTGCTGAGCAAAAGAAAGGTTTCTAAGGATGAAGTTTGAAAGAACATGTCTTGCTAGTACTCTCCCTGAAACCTGGGTGTAATAATTCTATAAGTACACATACAATCATTTAATCCTGAGCTGGAAGGGTTTTGATGATCCCACAAGGATCACCAAAACTCAGCTCTTAGCCCTGCACAGGACAACCCCAAGAGTCACACCATGTGCTGTCCAAATGCTTCTTGAAGTCTGGCAGGCTTCATGCTGTGACCACTTCCCTGGGGAGCCTATTCCAGCGCCCAACCACCCTCTGGGTGAAAAACCTTTCCCTAATATCTAAACTAAACCCCACACAACACAGCTTCATGCCAATTTCTCAGGTCACCAGAGAGAAGAGTTGCTGCCCCTCCTCCACCCTAGTGAGGAAACTGTAGACTGTAAGGAGGTTTCCCTTCAGTCTCCCCTTCTCCCAGATGAAGAAACCAAGTGACCTCATATGCTCCTCATACAGCTTCTTCCCTAGGTCCTTTGTTATCTGTCTTCTTTCAGTTATCTCTAACAGCTTAATATCTGTCCTATATTGCAGTGCCCAAAAACTGCCCACAATATTCAAGGTGAGGCCGCACCAGTGGAGAGCAGAGCAGGACAATCCTATCCCTTGACCAGCTGGCGATGCTTTGCCCGATGCCTCCCAGGACATGGTTGGCCCTCCTGGCTGCCAGGGCACTGCTGACTCAGAGTCAATTTGCCATTGACCAGGACCTCCAGGTCCCTTTCCATGGCACTGCTTTCCAGCATCTCATTCCCCAGTCTGTATGTACATCCCTGCTTGCTCCATCCCAGGTGCAGAATCCAGCACTTTCCCTTGTTGAACTTCATATGGCTGCTGAGTGATCAATCCTCTGATTTTTCAAGGTCTCTCTACAGGGTCTCCCTGCCTTCAAAGGAGTCAACAGCTCCTCCCAGTTTTGTGTCATCTGCAAATTTGCTTAATATCCCTTCAAGTTCTGCATCCAAGTCATTTATGAAGATGTTGAAGAGCACAGGACCTGAGATGGAGCCCTGTGGAACCCCACTAATGACAGGTCACCGGTCTGATGTCACCCCATTCACTTTGTGCTCGACCCATGAGCCAATCATTCACCCACCTCATGATGTGTTTATCCAGCTGTGTGCTGGACATTTTGTCCAGAAGGATCCTGTTAGAGACAGTATCAAAAGTTTTACTGAAATCCAAAAAGATTACATCAACTGGCCTCCCTTGATGAACTAGGTGGGTTGTCTTTTCATCAAAGGAAATCAGGTTTGATAAGCAGGACTTTACTCTCATGAAGCCGTGCTGTCTGTGACCAATGACTGTGTTGTTGCTGAGATGTTTTTCAATATCTCACAATAATCCTTTCCATAACTACCAATCACTGAAGTGAAACAGATAGACCTGTAGTGTCCTGGGTCATCCTTCTTGCCCTCCTTGAAAGTCAGGACAACATTCTCCACCTACCAGTCATCTGATATCTCTCCATATTCCCATGACTTTTCAAGATCATTGAGGGAGGTCTCACAATGACATCAGCCAGTTCTTTGAATATTTTCATATGAATCCCATCAGGCCTCATAGACTTTTAGGGATCCAGCTGGAGCAGTAGATCCTACACTAGTTCAGAGTTGACTGGGAGTTTATCATTCACACAGCCACAGTCCTCCAGCTCAGGGTACTAGGACCCCATTAGCCTAGTGTTGAAGACAGAGGCAAAGAAAGCATTAAATACCTCTGCCTTATCGCTGCCCCTGTTTGTGAGGTGACCATCCTCATCCTGTAAAGGGTCAGTGATATTTCTATACTGCCTATTGCCATTAATATATTTGAAAAAACTCTTCTTCTTGTCCCCGACATTTCTGGCCAGCTTCAACTCCAGTGGAGCTTTGGCTGCAAGAACTTTCTCCTTACAGCAGCAAGCAGCATCTTTGTATTCCTCCCATGTCACCTGACCTTGCTTCCACTAGGCATACACCTTTTGGTCTTTTGCCTTATTTCCAAAAGAAGATCCCTGCCCAGCCAAGCCAAACTTCTGCCTTTCCTGCTTGACTTCCAAATTTGGGAGTTGCCTCGTCCTGTGCCCCTAGGAGGTGGTGTTTAACTCCAGCATTTTTGGACCCAGCACCTGCATTATCTCAGGGGACCTTACTCAGTAGTTCCCTGAACCTAACCCTAACCCTGAATTCTGCTCCCCTTGCGTCCACAGTTGAGGTTTTGCTGTCACTTTTCTTCCTCTCAACAGATTTTTTTAAACTAGATCACTTCATGGTCACTGTGGCCAAGAAGGCCGCCAATCTCCACTTCACTCATGAGACCCTCTCCATTAACAAAGCAAGGAGGTTATTTTTCCTGGTTGGCTCCCTTAGTACCTGTACCCTGAATTTGTCTTAGAGGTGTTTTAGGAATCTTATGGACCTGTTTGTGCCAGCTGTGTGATATTCCCAATTAACATCCAGCAAGCTGAATTCCTCCATAAGGACAAGGCCAGTTGATTTCAATCTATGCCTTACTTCTTCAAAGAATTGACATCATCGTCCTGGCTAGGTTATGGATAGTAGATCCCTGTATATATATGATTCCTGTACCATATTTACAGGTTATTATTCATGATTTCAAGAAAAAATAAATCTTTAACCTCAGATTTAGGTTATTTATTTTTAACAGAAGGTATCTTTTGTTCTTTTTATACATAAAGCTTCAGATCTCAGAAAAAAATACAGAAACAATGCATGTGCATACATTCTGTTATGAATAATGTTTTGAATTATGCTAGTGTATTCATGATTAAAATAGTATAACATTTTTCAACAAATACATTTTTATTAGGAAATAAGAAGGCACATGAACACTTATTCTCTTCATTCCAGGGGCAGATAACAAAGCAATATGATTCTCTAGTTGCCTTCAAAAAAACCCTGCAGTATTTACTTTTCCCAAACAAATAAAGATTGGGTATAGCATAATTATGAATTTGTATGACAGCTACATAGCCTGAAGGCTCTGAGGACTAGCTACAAGCAGTGAATAAAGAGGACATTTCAAAAAATTAATTTTTTTCTTGGAAGGATATGGAGATTTTTCTCTGCTTGTTCTGTTTATTAGCTGGTCATATACATTGCTGAAATAGGAAATTCTGAGCTGTAGACTGAACTCTCGGGGAGCACAGTGGCTCCTGCCATTTTTTCCTTTCCATGGAAACTAGGTCAGGTTAGAAAAGATTGTCCTGCGCCCAGATCTCATTCAATATACAATCAAGAGTCAGTAAGCCATGAGAGTAAAACAGACAAGCCTAAGCGTGTCCTTCCAGCAAGCAGGTGGAACTGAGCACAGACAAAGAAACTTGAAATGAGAAGTGTGAGAAAGAAACATGAAAATTCGGTAGAAATTATTTTTAAAATAAATTAATTATAAAAGATTAAAATAATTTGAAAGAGAAAGGCCCAGAAAAACTGGCTGTCATTGTTTGATGTCTTTTACATAACCTTCCTGGATTTTGCAAGTCTTCTACGTCTGCTTATAATTTTTTCATTAATAGTTTACTTTTAACTTAGGTATTGACTAAGTCATTGTGTTTAGTAACTTTAAAACCCCATACACAAAGTCCTGACAGAGATCTTCTTTGTCAGCATAGTTAGTTGCAAAAGCTGCCAGATTAATTGATAAAATATTGTGCTTGACACAGGCAAGTACATCGTGCCTCAGAAGGTTGTTGTTGGCTTACTTCTCTCATGTTGTATGTAAATAGTTTTAAAACACCAGGTGGACCAGTGAAAAGTAGGTGATAAACAATGTTATGTGGAGAAGAAAAGACACAAGGAAAAGTACTGAGTTTTTTTTAATACTTTAATAAATCTGTGTTCACCTTCCTGTTCTGGCTTTTTCTTCCAAAGCTTCCTAGGAACAGCTGCAGCCTGAAATGAAAGGGCATCACAGGTGGCCCTTCCTGCTGTGTCAGTCAGAGTGAGAGGCACGTACAGCTCTGTCCCATTAACTGATGAGTAAAAATATGCAGGTAGAGGTCCCCACAAGAGAGGTACATTCTCCCTGCTGTGTTGTGGGTTTTTTTGGTGTATTTGTTTGTTTGTTTGTTTTTTGGGTTTTTTGTGTGGTGTTTTTTTATTTTAATGGGCTTTGCTCTTAATACAGATTTTGGCACTTGACTTTTGGTAACAAGAGCTAAGAAAGGCAATGGGGAGTTGGGTGAAAGGGAGCCAATCCTTCGTTATCCCCTCCCAGAAAACCTGCAACTAGGTGCTTAGTCTATTTGCATTAATGTTAACCTCTAATGTCATGTTGTCTTTGAGGTCCCATCACTTGCATTTTATTTTAAGAGTTTTTGTTCACTTGACTAAATTTTTATCCCTTTGCAAATTAATAGTATTTCTGGTAATAAGATGAAAACTGAAGCACTAATATGAGTGCTAAGAAATGTTTTTGCACAGATAAATATTTTTTTAATGAACAAAAGGCAGATAAGTATGGATATGTATTCCGTTATGCAAAATTCCCATAGATATAATCACAGAAAAAAGGAGGAATTAATTTGGCTAAGCACATACATTAAGAGTGTGAATGCCTGCACCTGAGCTAATCACTTCAGGCTCCCTGGTAGTCAAAGAAGAGAAACAGGCACTTCTAGGTCACAATTCTCATCCTAAAATAGGCATCTGAAGTAGGTCGGATGAACTGCACCCTGAGAGTGCCTATTATTCTCAACTAACTATAAAGGGAGCCCTGGCTGATTAATTCAGATTCAGTGCAGATGTTTAAGGAAGATGAGGTGAATCCCATTCAGGGAATCCAGGATGACTATTGAGAGACCAACAGCAAGAAGTGAAAGTTCTTGTTTTCCAGATGTAAAGATTCCAAGATAGTTACATACATCTTGACACTGACTTTAGATTCCTAAGTAATTTAGGCATTTTGGAATATTTAATCTTATTTCATGCTTTATTTTCTTTTTGCTCAGAGAAACTACCATCAACTTTTTATTACTGTATTTCAGTCTAATGATGCATGACTTGTATTCTCTTTCATTAATAAAGATGAAAGCCTTCTCCAACCTTAACAGACTTTTATGAATAAAAACTTAACAAAGCAAATCAATTCTCCTTTTCATTTATTAAAAATGTCCTGTACTACCAATAGCTTGGGAAATATAACAATAAAGACAGATCTGCTGTTAGGCTCACCAGTATAACTTGATTTCAGCAGGAGTGCTATGAACATTTTATCAAATGAACATCTGAGTTTCAAATCAAGCCAAAATGGCTTGGGTTTTCTCTTCCAAATTTATGTGGTGAAATAATAGAGTCCAAACATATTTCTCCTCCTTAAATGCGACTTTGTTTCAGTACTGAAAATACTGTCTTATTTAAGAAATCGTTGGTTCAAATGTGAGAACAAAACAGTAGATGATAAAAATGGAATGTTAATGAAAAATATTTTAAAGCAGATGTAGCAATATCTTAACTACACCGTATCACTCAGACCCTTATCCACTTGAACTGTATATGGATAGTTTGGAAGTCCTCTAATCAGTAAATAAGTAAATTTTATAGTGCTAGTGAAAAATTTTTGATCTAAAAGGTTATTTTTTTAGTCTCTAACTATTTATCACAGAAAAGAAAGTATTCCATTCCATTTTATCACTGTCAATGTGGGTCTCTTATGATCATCTTAAAAAGAAAATCTAAATGAAAAAGAAATACAACCCATAAATTTTGTTATTTTTTAAGTTATTTGTTGAAGAGGAACTGAAATAGTAATTTTAGATAACAAATTTTTCTCAGTCTTTGGTATCCCAAACAAGGAAAAAAGCAAAGAAGATAATGGAAGAAATATTAATAGGATTTAAACCTCATTGAATTAATAGGATGCCTTCCATTGACTTTGGGGTTTTGATCAGATTCTAAAGTAATGAAATACATTGAATTACTTCAAGTGTTTGGAGCTTGCTAACAGAAGAATTTCATGAAGGATATGGTGGTTTGAAGAAAAGAAGGAATACAGTAGCCTTTGAGATTTCTCCCAGTTCTGTCATTCAAAATAAAGACACTTTTAATAAGCAAGACACATCTAAGCAGCAAGTTATAAGAGATTAGTGTTACTTAACTTCTACTGTAATGTTAAAAATTTTGATCATCTAAAATTGAAGCATTTCAGCAATTTATGAAGGCTCCTTCTACACAAAATAAGAACATCTAGAAATTATTGCAAATACTTCCACAACTATTTTAAGTTAATCTCACTCTGTTTGGTGCTTCTCTTTACGATGATAGATGAAGTTTAGACATCTAGGGAATACTAATTGCCAAATTCTGAAGAGCTAGAGTTTGTTCACCTCGGCCCTTCTGAAACCCACAAAACCTTGAGCAAGTCAAATCTTAAAATATACTGGTGCATATATATTCTGGTGGGAGAGACCACCAGCAAGAGATCAATGTAGCAAGAGGAGAGAAAATCTATCTTTTTCATTTCCTTTGGAGAATTCAATAAGCAGTACAATTATTTAAGCTCTTTAGCAATGTATTTGTTTAGCGATGTATTTATGGTATTTCATACTTGAATCCTTTGGTGTTTTGGTGTTTGGTTGTTTTTGCTTTTCTTTTGTGATGTCCCTGGGGTGAAAGTGTTCCTAATGATTAACTTTGTCATGTAGATTACTTTGATTCTAAGTAGATTAAAGCTCAGATTTCAACCTTTGCCTCTGTGGAGGCATAATGGAGATTTAACAGCTTCTGTCTCACAACTGAGAGCCGATTTTCATGAGCAGCATATTAATTCCATAGCTTAACCTTTCACAGTTTCACTTAACTGAAATTATACAGGAGGTGTTTAAGTGGTTTACCGAAAGCAGACATACAATAGCAGGAATACATGTGTATGCATAGGGACATATGGATGTTTCACATATCAAAGTTTCATCTTCATTCCAAGTGCTTGAAATGATGCAAGCATGTATTCTGTCCCACAGTACTGGTGTGTTAACAAAGCTAGGGTATGCAATTCATGCCATGACATTTTTGTGATTTGAGAGTCCTGTGAGATAGTGTTGAAGGACTCTGCAAAACAGAGAAAGGAAACAGCAAGAAATCCATTTATCATGGTTTAGAAGCTGTTTTGAATCTGAAAATTAACTGTTCTGAATCCGAGAAAGTCTCCAGGATCTTATCTGTAGAGACAACTGGATAGATGACTGTATCATTGACTCCAAAACACAGTCAGGGGAAAATGAATAGTTATACACAATAGCAAGCCCAATTTAAAGCATTTGGGGAAAAAGTTGTACAGCTATGCTGTTTGACAGTGTAGATATACTTGCTAGGGCTAAAAACCTCACTGTTTGGCACTGCTAAAAACTCAAAGAAATTTGAGCACATTTATGCTATGTAGCAGAAATCGATGCACTATTGAAATTGTCACATAAGCTTAAAGTCCATTGCTTTGTTCAAAACACTTTAACATAGCATTGTGCACATTGTCCTCTATCAGCATTGCTGAGGCCATGCCTGGTACCATATGTCCCATACTGGGCTCCTCAGTCCAGGAGGAGCATGAACATACTGGAGAGAGTAAAGCAAGGGGTCGCAAAGGTAATGAACTGACTGGAACATCTGACATGAAGAAAAGCTGAGAAAGCTGTGACTTTTCAGCCTGGAGAAAAGAAGGCTCAGGGGGAAACTTATCACTGTGCATAAGTTCTTGAAGGGATGATGTGAAGAAGGTAGAGCCAGGCTCTTTTCAGTGATGCTCAATGAAAGGACCAGAAGCAAAGGACACTCACTGAAATTCAGGAGGCTCCATCTGAACATCAGGAAACACTTTTCACTTTGAAAAAAGTAGCGGGGGTCAGAGTGACTGAGCAGTGGCACAGGTTGCCCAGGGAGGTTGTGAAGTCTCCCTGCTTTCATATGTTCAAAAGCCATCTGGACATTGTCCCAGGCAGTCTGCTCTAAGTGGCCTTTCTTGAGCAGGGTGGATGGACCAGGGCAACCTCCAGAGGTTCCTTCCAACCTCAGCCTTTCTGGGATTCTGATAGAGTTTATTTATACTGCTGCAATAATGCAGCTCTGCGGTCTCTGATTCCATAAATGGTTGACTAGGAGCTACCTTAAGCATGTCAACACAGCAAAATGCTTCCTTTAAAAATCAAATCAGATGATTAAGACCACAGATTTATATCTAAGTATTTTAATACGGCACAACACACCCATAGAGAAAATTACACAGTAAAATTGGATACTGTTAGCTAGACAGCAGATTTTTACTTTTAGCTGTTATTAAAAGAAGTGAGTAAGCAGTTGGCAGACTTAGCAGATCATCTGTCTGCATGTCTGTTTCTCCTTCTCTCCTTCTGTTAAACTAAAGTGTCTGTACAGTCTAGCATAGTAGTCACTATGATCAGAAGAGCAATTTCACAATATAGAATAATAATTTTTTTTTCTGAAATGAATACCTGAGAAAAATTCCACAGATTTTTAGAGCACAAGAGGTTACATTTATTTTTACTCTGCTTTCCTTTTTCCTCCCACTCTTCTATTGCTCTCCTATTGTTAAAATAAAAAAAATACATAATCTATTTAAAAGGTAACAAGAATTTCTAGTACTCTTGAACAAACTTCTTGGGAGACAAGTACCAAGGTTACTCAATAATTTGAACAAAAATGTTAGTGGGAGGTTGGAAATGTGAAAATTCTTCGAAGGAGGCAGAGAATGAATCTCCATATTTTGAACAAGATAAATAAAGCTTGTACTCACATCTTCATCCTATTCAAAGGGTATTGAAAATTTCCCTTTCTTTTAAACCAGTCCAGTTTATCTCCACTGGACATAATTTAATTCTAGTATGTATGTATGTTTTCTCCACTCCCATCCATGTGCGCTGGAATATCACACTACGCATTCTCAGGCAGAAATGTGCTTTCTTTTTTGGACAATCACATCACTTATGTTACTGACAGTGCAAAGAATGTACATCAGTGGTTGAATATTTAAGTTCTTCAAAATCCATGGAATAATGAAGACAGTATGTCCATCCAAGGGAACAATTGCTTCATGGGGAGTCTGTGCATCTCAAATTAATTGATTCCTGGACTTTAAATTGGCCCTTGTTCCTGTTGTTTAAAGCCAGCACAGGGTAGCACTGGCAGAAAAGCTGCCTGCCAGAAAAGGGCATTTTCAAAGTCACACAGCATGAACATTTTCTTGTCAAGACCCATTATAAGAAAAAAGTAAGTGGCATTTCAATGAAATCCTAAGGGGGGGGTTCGGTGGTGTGGTTTGATTCTTTTTTGTTGTTGGGGTTTTTTTGGTTAGTTGGTTTGTTGGTTGGTTTTGTTTATTTGCTTGTATTTTTTTATGTTATTTGTAACTATCTGGAGACAAAGTAACTTCTACTGATTCTGAGAACATAAAGGCATCTGTCTATTACAAGAAAGCAGAGATATGTTTGGAATAAGGGGATCTAAGTATTATATTTCTTACTTTCTTGCACTTTTTTAAAATTTTGGGTTAAATTATTCTTTTAAAATTTTGATGCAGACATTGCACTTGTATCGTGTTGCATTAGGTTAAACATATTCTATGATGTGATATAATTTGATGTGACCTAACCAAAGAAGATGAAAATGTCTCATTGTATCACTTACTTAAAGAGAAAGAAATGTCTATAATTCTTTGTAAGTCTATTTTAAAATTATTTCTGAAAGGTTAAACGGGTCCCCTCACATCAATTTCTTACAGTCCTGGGACAGGCAAAGTAACAACAGTCTACTATAAAGTTCAGATCTAGACATTAAAAAACCCTCACTGACTTTATATATAAATGTTGAATTTCCACTTAGTTCACAGACATTCTATAGGATATTGCATTATTTGTGCTTCAACTATTTTCTAAGTTAATAATCAGTGCTTTTTTTTTAGAAGGCTTATTAACTGACAAAAAATTTTGCAATATAAATTCTCAGTCGGAGTTCAAGTGGCAATATCAACTCCTATATAAATTTCTTCACCCTTATTCTTCAAAGTTCTTCTGCCCATATTATAAACATGCCAAGTTTGGACTGTAATCTTTCTTCCAACTCTGGAAAGCTCTATTATGAGTCTGCTGTTAAAGCCTTCTTTCTCATAAATATTCTTATCAAGTAGGAAGATGTTTTACAAATTCCTGCAAGCTGTGTACTTTTCTGCCTAACATTTTAAATCATCCATCAATACTATTTGAGAAGAAAAATACTAAAAAAAGTGGGGAAAGAAATCAGTAGGCGACCCCTTACTGTCAATTAACATTATTGTTTCCTGATCTTTTAATATGTGGGCCACTAAGCATCGCAAAAATAGTAGTTGCTATCCTTGTGATTGTCCAAAGACCAGGACTGCTGTTGTTAGTATTTCTGCAGGCAGCTTGATGAAAACACAGGACTTTTGCAAGATCTGCTGTAAGTAAATAGTGATTTATAAGTGCCCAATTACTCTGTCTACTGCCCAGATACAGCCACAGTCCTTCAGCAGCTCACTTTGAGAGATAATTTAACATTCTAGTCCTATGCATCTGTGGACCCACATCTGTCTACACGGATAGGTAAAAACAGATGAGCTCTCTGAAAAGACATGTCATTCAGCTCTAGTATGGGAGACTTACAACTCTTTAATGAGATTCTTTGGATTTTTTTGGTATTCATATATTCTGATTTTACTACCATCAAGTATAGCACTGCACTGATGAAGACACAAAACAGCAGGTGCTGATTCACATTCTCCAGGTTAGGTACAAGTAGAGGAATTCATGTTTGTCTGAAACCATCCATGCAGATCTGTTTTCCAAAGGCCACAGTGCAGCAGGGAATACAGCATTTACAGTGCATGGAGAGGTTTATAAGGCATGACAATATAGGGGCCAAAGTCAACGTCCAGGGGATTTCGTAAATTCTTTGTATATCACAAAATAATGCTCTGAGAGTCCCTAGGTTGAAAAGTCCTGAATAGTTGATTACACAGTTAGGAGTCTTTCCAGAATATATATCCAAAGGGTTATACATTGGGTGATGTGATCTGCAAGATGTGGTCTGGTTGTCTGAACCGCATGTCCCTGATTACTTGGTTGTGACTAAATGTAACCATGTAGCCTCATAATACAGGATTGCAAGTGCTAGTAGTAGGCTGTGAGCTTTGTACTGAGTTTGCACAGATTCAGGAAAAAGGCTCTTCAGGTCTGTTTTGACTGTGTTTCGCTTGACATGCCTCCAGGTCTTACTTGATTTCACCATGGAAGCATCTCTCTTAACTGACCAGGTACCCATATCTAATTTCGTTTACTGTTATTTATATTTGTGTGGTGGTACTACAGTTTTATATACAGGAAACAAGCTGTTTTTCCAGGTAGAAAGAGTTATTTATGACTCTAATAAAAATATGTAGAGAGAAACATGCCTGGAAAGGCAGCAGAAGCTTCTGGAGTCAGACACAGGATGCAGCACAGACAGTGCAAGTGTGTGGTGATAAGGAATGGGTCACAAGATGGTGTTTGGTTATGTAGGGAAAGCTCATCTGCACTCTACAAAAGAGGACAGAGGCAACAGCAGAAGGGAGAGCTCAAATTCTGCCCTTAGCTCCTCCCAGGCCTGTCAGAGGAGTCATCACCCCATCAGAAGCCCATCTCCACAAGATCCAGGAGTACTGGGACACAGTGGAAGCAGAAATCCAAATTAGACTGGAGACTCTTGAGGAACAAACACTGTGCCCAGGCTTATTGCACTCAGCCTCACTACTGGGAGAGTGGGAGATGTGAAGCTGTGGGAATGGAGCTCCAACAGCCTTACCTCTTTTGAGCTGCCAAATTTGAGTCTCCCCTAGCACTGGAGTCCCCACAGCTATAACCAGCTCAGCAGTGGTCACTTAAAAAATAATGCAGACCTAGAGCTGGACAAAACTGGGTTTAGTGGTAACAGTGAACACAAAGAAACAGCATCTGACTTATTTAAAAGGCACCACACACAGCAAACTTTAATGCAACCTGGATCTGCCGACCACTGAAGAAAAGTAAGTTCTAAAAAGACTCTGTATGGGAAGAAAAAAAAAAAACCAGTCAAAAAAAAGGGAAAGTTGCTTCCAACAAAGGAACTCCAGATGCTGGCAATTTGTTGTAACACTTTCCTCACCACCATGAACACTAGGGTGAAACCACTGACATTGGGACCCTGAGTGGCAGTACAAGGGAGAGCACAGAACCTGGGAAAGGACAGAGACAAAGAAATGTGTGTAATAAATATTTATGTTAATTATATTGCTGCAGATTTGTGCCTTTTTCTGTATTCCACTGCCCTGGTTATGAGGACAGGGGTCAGTTCCAGACCAACGGAGGGTCCTTTTCCTGAGTTGTAGCTTCACGTGTAA
>JAWMRA010000001.1:57515201-57579981 GCA_035584735.1 Pseudotriccus pelzelni | reverse complement strand
TGAATATGTATGTAAAGATGTTGTAATCACACTCAGAAACTGTATAAATTACCTGTCTCTACGCCAAACACTTCGGAGCCCTTTTTGCCAGCATGAGCTGGGGAGCTCCCCGATATCGCTAATAAATACCTTGCTGTTTAAAGGCACAAAACTTTGTCTCTAAGCAGTTTCTATCGGCCTGTTTCTGGGCATCAACCTCATAGCTTATTTTTCAGGATTGCTTCATTTACCCATTCTGAACACATAGAAGAAACTTCAATAGAAAGTAAATGTAGCGATTTGATTTTGAACTCTGATCTCCTTTGCCCTTCATTGCAGAGAGCTTCTTCCTGATTTTTAAAGCAAATTACTGCAAAACCCAGAAGTTATTCAGTAATATTGAAGAGGGGTGGGCCTTTTCTAAGCCCAAGTTTGTCATAATTGCTTCAGGTGTGAAATTCCTTTAAATACTATATGTACCATACATTATATTGTTGGGAAATCATGAAAAAAAGAAAATCTGTAGTGTTATGGAGAAAGCCTCTGGGATCTCGGATGTCAGTTTGAGGAGAGAGATTGCTCTACCTATAAATTCATCTCTCCCAGAACTGACATCCAATGACCCAGAGCCTTTTCCATATCGTTAAAGATTTTTTTCATGCAATTCCAGCAACGTAGTGCATTCCATTCTTTACAAGAAATGTTCAGCTATTCATATTGCAGACAGCCAGACATCCTGCTGACTGTCTTAGTATATTAGAGCTGTTGGGAATGGAGGTACCAAAATACGATCTTGCACTAAATTTTCAATAACCTTTCATAAACTAGAATCCGCTATATATTTCAAATGACAAATGTCATTTTGAGAAAGCAAACAAAATAACCCTAACAAAAAAGAAAAAAGCAAATGAAGTATAACCTATTAAAAATGTTGGATGTTCACATTTTAATTTGTATGCATGTGTGTGTGTCTCTTAAGAGTAAACTAGGAGAAGCACAAATGTATCTCTCACAGGCCATCAGTCTCACTTGGGTGTTATAGCACCTTCCTCTGTGTACTGAAAGCACTCTGCCTTCAGGTAATAACAAATTACAGTCACAGATTAACTGCACTAAGAGAGAAAAGAAATGTACTTTTTTGCCAGTGAGCTTTGGCTCTGTTCAAATTTACTGCTTTAGTTACAATTAGCAAATGCTACAAGGACTTTAAGACAATTTTATTCTTCATATGAATTGTAGGGGAAAGCAATCAGTTGCATTTAAAGCAAGCTAGACGTGTGGTACTAAATGTATCATAAAGCTGTGCTACTAAGAGGTCAGGGATATTAATCTGAGCAATAGTTTTTCCCAGTTAGGAGCATATGGCTTTTAACAAACTCAGAGTAAACAGAGAAGCTTTTCCAGATTCACACTACAGCAGCTGCACATTGAGGGACTCCTGACAGCTGAACAGCTCAGGGGTACCATTACTCTGCTTTTAGGCATTAATAGACCAGAATAGATCTGTTGTTACATGACCACAACATGAGCTTCAAATGTATCATGTGAACAGTACTTATGCTGGTTGGCAGGTGAATAATTTTAAGTACTTTAAAGGGTATTTCTGAGGTTTGATGTGAGTTAATTTAGTGGATAAATTAAACATGAACCTGAATGATATTACAGTCACTTACCTGAGTGCACCCTTTTTTCCAGGGGTGTCAGAGAGGGAGGGAGAAATATAAAAAAAAAAAAAAAGGAAAAAAAAGAAAAAAAGAAAAAGAAAGGGGGGGGAAAAAGAGGAAAAAAAGGGGGAAAAAAAGAAAACAAAAGAAAAAAAAGGAAAAAAAGGAAGAAAGGAAAAAAGAAAAAGAGGAAAAGAAAGAGGAAAAGAAAGAGGAGAAGGAAGAGGAAAAGAGGAGAGGGCTGTGAAACTCCTCTGAAAACCTGTACAAATTGCCCTAAGGACATGAATCTGTGCAACATAACAAATCCCAGCTGAGGTCAGGGGACTTCATGGAGAGTGTAATCATGTGGGTAACTACGACTTCAACTTAGAGGAATTGTAAAAGCAGCTGAGATTTTGATAACAATTAGTTTTATACATTTACAGCTGAAATTTTGGAGGTTTAAGCAATCCAAATAATTATTATCCATACATTCTAGAATCAGAAAAGTCAGAGGATAGGCTTGCCTGAATCAGGTATTTTTGGTTTGATATTAGGTCTTTTGGAAAATTTTTCAGACCCTTCTGCCTGCCTTTCAGAATCACAAGGCCTTATTTTTGTCATGACTGCAGCACAATAGCTGCATCAGCCATCACTTTTGAGAAGATGCACGCTTTCTAGCTGAACTGCAAAAATGCTTATTATTGTTGACAACCACTTAATTTCCAGAAAAAATAGTTTTTCACACTGGAAACAAAAATATTAATTGTTTTAGATGTGATTGTATTTTTTTACAGCAGATTGGGCAGCTCTGCAGTCTGTGAGGCAGCTAAATAGTCTTTTGTTTTCTTTGTACTAGACATGCATAGAAATCTGTCACTTCTGCTGGCAGCAGACTAAATTTCCCTACACTTGGCTTCATGCCCTATGAAGTAAGTTTCTCTCCCTTTAACTTTGGTGTCTTACTTGGATTGTAATTACACAAAGGATAAAAGGTAAGGGGTATGTGAGCATGTTACCTAGGGATGAGTTGGATCTATTCCCTCCATAAACCTCTCTAAAATCTTTCAGTCTTGTTTCTTTGCTTTTTTTTTTCTTTTTCTTTTTTTGAATGAGCTCCAGTCCTAGCAGAGCAACAGACCCAGAAGGAAAGAAGAGGAAGCATATCACACCTTCACAGTAGCAGGATTTCCCTGAATACCACCAAGCTCCAGCCCTGGGCACATGGCAATTTGGGCTCAGCAAAAAAAAAAGTCACAGAATCATAGAATTATTTGGGTCAAAAGAGACCTTGAAGATCATATAGTTCCAAGCACCCCACTACAGGCAGAGATGCCACCCTGTAAATCAGGTTTCTTAGGGCCCCATCCAACGTTGCCTTGAACACTTCCAGGGATGGAAGATCTGGGCAACCTGTTACAGTGCCTCAGTACCTTGACAGTAAAAAAATCTCTTCTCTTTCAATTTAAAAGTGTTCCTCCTTTTCCTACAGTTATCTGCCTGTGTAAAAAGTCATTCTCCCTCCTTTTTATAAGCCCCTTTAGGTACTGGAAGGCTGCAATGAGATCTCTCTAGAGCCTTCTCTTCTCCATGCTGAACAACCCCCTGCTGTCTCAGGGGGTTCACAGGAGAGGTGCTCCAGTTTTCTGATCTACTTCATGGCCTTCATGAATGTTATACACCTGATCAGTTATTATTGGGTCAGAACCACCTTGTGGGGTGTGTGTGTGTGTATGCATGTAGGGGGAATGGATGGGTCAAATCTCACAGAGGAGGGAGTGGGCATTGTATCCCTCATGGCAGGCCCCTGGAGCCCACACAGGGACTCACATACGTGACCCACACAAGCCCAGAATAGCTGTAAATCACAAACAGCCTGGGAAAACTATAACACATCACACCTCCTGGAGCCCCTAATCCAGGCTTATATTAGTAGGAACTGTGAGGACACTGTCCATCACCCTGGCCTGGAACCCTGGAGTGAGTGGTGGGTCAGAGACCCCGCCTGGAGGGGTTGGTCACAGGGACCAGAGCAGATAAAACCAAGGGCATGTGTTTGCCTCATGTCACAGCCCTGCCATTTGGATGTGTGAGAACTGGTCTTCCACAAGGTTCCAGTGGTAGCTATACAGTCTGTCTCTTTCTCTATCTCCTTTTTCTGCTCCCTCTCCTTCTCTTTCTTTGCTCCTTTCTTGCTGCTTTGAGCGGCTTGAAGCTGGAGTGATTGGATCATCACTTAAGTGTTGTGGATCTACTGGATTTTGGCATAAGTGTTGTGGATTGGTTGGATCTAAAGTGTTGTGCATTAACAGTATGTGTGCTGAGTTGGTATTGAGGTGGAACATTTTTGTCTAGCTTGTGTGGTGTCTTTTTGAGCTTTGGCCAATCTCCCTTATTTTCTCCACTAAATTAATAAAGAAACCTCTTGGGAACAAGCCCGTGGCTTATTCTCATAACACCATCTTGAGGTATTAAAACCCCTATATCTATATGTTAAACTCCTAGCTGGCAGCTTCCAGGGCTGGAGTCTTACAATGAAGCAGCAACCCTTGTCTTTATTGTTTTGAGGACCCTAGACCTGGACACAGTACTCCCAGGTGATTTCTCAACTGAGCAGAGAGACAGAATCACCTTCCTCAACCTGCTGGTCACTCCTCTTTTTACGCAGCCTAGGATTCCAGGCTGCAAGCACACACTGCTGGTCAGTGTCCAGCTTTTCATCCACTGGAAACTCCAAGTCCTACATAGGGCTACTCTCAATTACTTCATCTCCCAGTCTGGGAGACTCATATCTGGGATTACCCTGACCCAGGTGCAGCACCTTGCATTTGGATTTGCTGAACTTCATGAGATTCCTGTGAGCCTCATTCTTGAGTTTGTCCAGTTCCCCCTGGATGGCATCCCTTCCCTTTGTTTTCTCAACTGCACCACTCAGCTTCGTGTCATCTACAAACTTGCTGAGGGTGCACTCTATCCCACTGTCTGTGACTGATGAAGATACTGAATGCACCAGTCCAAGCCAGAGCTCTGAGGGACACTGCTTATCACCGGTCTCTGCCTGGACAGAGCCATTGACCACAGCTCTGGCTCCATCCATCCATCCATCCATCCATCCATCCATCCATCCATCCATCCATCCATCCATCCGTCCATCCATCCATCCAACTTCTTATCCACAGAATAGTCCACCCTTGAAATTTATATCTCTCCAATTTAGTGATAAGGATGCTGTGTGGGACTGTGTCCAAGCTCTTACAGAAGTCTAGGTAGTTGACATCACTCAGTATTCCTGCGTAGACCATTGCAGCCACTCCATCATAGAAGGCCATCAGATTGGTCAGGCATGATTTGCCCTCAGTTAAGCCATGCTGGCTGGCTGAGATCACCTTCTTGTCTTAAATATGCCTTAACATTGTTTCATGAGGATACTATTCTAACATAGGAAAGAGTTAAAAAGATGTTTTACAAAGATGGCCATTTTTTCAACATATAAGATGTAAATAGGCTCATTTAGCTAATATCTTCTTGTTGATGATTATCCCATTTTATTTTGTATGACATTACAATTTTAAACTCCAGTGTTTCATGTGTGCATGCCCACACAGGTACATGCACATGTGCACAAGTTTGTTAAAATTTTTCAAAAATAGTTGTAATTTCCTGAGAAACAAAAAGTGTTACTGATAAGGATTGGGCTGAGGTTTCTAAGTTAGAAAAACCTTTAATTGCCTCTATAGTAAATATAGTGGAAAAGACAGCATGAGACAGCAGTTCTTAGGTGGGAAAACTCTAGACTTTACCTAAGACACTGCTGCTCATATGGCAATACCCTGTTCAAACATATTGTCACAATCTGCAGGTAGAATAGAATTACTTTTTCACTTGATCCAAGATCTTACCCCAGCCACAGCATCATACATCTGCTGCATTGGGTTCTGTGTTCTTTGTAGCACCTTCAAGCTGTACGTGGGCACAGCTGGAAACTTTTCACATGATGGTTCCGTAGTTGAGATATGAATAAAATACTTTATTTGGGACGCCATATGGTGGAAAGGAGGTCTGTAAAATAGCTTTATGACAAGAGAAATTCATCCATTTGATAAAGACCTACTCATAACCTAAAAATATCTTACATAGGTAAGACATATGGCCTTTGTTCTGCCTTTCGTCTGCCTAGAGATGTGAAACCCCTCCACACTCAAACAGTAATGAAGGATAGTTAAAAAAGAAGTAATTAATTTTATATAGGAGTAACAGCATTTGCTTTAGCTGCTCCTTTTCCTTGTCTGCAGAGGATTGCTTGTTTTGGCTTTTGTCAGAATTCTCTGAACTTTTTTGAGATTTCCTCAGCCAAAGGTCAACTCTTCTGTATCATCTTTCCCTAAGCAGAAGCCTCAGAATCTAAAGGCAGCTATGCAGACACCTCTTAAAGAACAAAAATAAAACCCAAGGGGAAAAAAACAACAAACTAAAACAAATTAAGGTCTAGTTTAACTTCACCTTCAATATTCATAGAAACATAGCATATGAGAGGAAAAACATTCTTCTTTCTCTTTTTTATTTTAGTCCTGAATGTAGGTGTGTAGGAGAATATCATGTCAAGGTTTTGCTTTCCCAACATTAGGGTGTGCAAAAGGTTAACTAGAAGGAAGAAAATAAAAAAAAAGGCAAAAAACATCCCTAAAACACAGAAAAAGAATGGAGAAGCATAGACAAGGGAGAAAAAAGATTTTATACCAGGAGAAAATGAAAAGTTACAAGGCAACTGCTTGCAAAGGTGTACAGGAGGAACAGCAGAGGTACAATTGAGGGAAGCAGAATCCAAAGGCCTGTGAAGTCACACCAGCCAATAACAATGGTCATGCCCTCAGGCTCATCACTTTGCCATGGTTTTAATAATCTAACATCTCTGGAGTATATATCCATCATCTTTCAGTACCTCCAAGACAGTCCACCAGTGAACATTGGGGGAATTGGTGTTTTACTGAGGAAATAAAAGGAGTATATAAAAATTCAAACCTAGGTTTTGCTATTTGGCATATACAGTAAATGATTAGACTTTATTAATTAATCTGGGCTTTCATAAACCACCAATGTATTTGAGCAGATTTTTTTCACTCTTTTTAGAAAAATAAGTAGCATGCAGACATTTTAATAACCTCACGTCTCAAGTGTATATATTTCTAGTACCTGCAAGCGGCATGATTCATCTGTCGACCACTTAATTTCATAACTTGAAGGATACTAAGCTATTTAAACAGAAGGGGAGAAATGTATGATGAGAAATAAAGAGGTCATTCTATTTTTAATGACTTAGCCTGGTTTTACTTGTTATATATTCTTATCCTTGATAAAATTATAGGCTACCTGCTGTCAAGCAGAAATGAAGATCATATGAGTAAGTATAACCAGGTAAAATGTAACCAGGCAGCTGATCTGTTTCCTGCATCTTCATAGCTTATGGGATTAAATCATGACAAGCAGAAAAGTACAGGGATCACAGTTACACAGATCAATCTTCATTTGGGATTGTTACTTTGATGTGATCCAAGTAAATTCTTTTTAAGAAGGAAGGATGTGGTTTCCACTTATGGTGATTAAGTGTAATCTAGTTTGATTCAATATATTACAATATAACTTACTTTCCAAGTTCTTTTTTGAAGATTCAGGAAATTTCACACTTACAAGTTTCTGCTTACTGGGAACCTATTTCTACAAACTTATTGAAGCAGTAAATTGAATAGGAGAAGGACTTTACGAGTTTTCCTTCTTCAGAAGTATCAGACAAGTGTTATTACAAATAAATTTAAATATTCTGCATCTCTTATGTCTGGCCTACCAAGCAGGTTGATGAAGTCCTACATCTAGTTCAAGTTTCTGAAGGCTTAACAACTTCTCTAGTCCAGACTCTGAAATGAATTGTTGGCAGGACAATGTGAAACAGACCCGAAAACAGATAGCATCAAAGTGGATCTGTTTGAACTTTTCCTCTGAGCAGGTCAGAACCACTCACAAAGCTTAGAATTTGAAAACCTAGTTTAAAAATAAAATTAACTAACACCTTTTTTTTTTTCTTTTGAAATAAAGAAACCACAGGATGAGAGACAATATAAAGAAAAACAATTTGTTAAGAAACCTTTCTCAGAGCATTTGATTCAAAGCAAGGTCTCAGGGCATCAGTCTAGTGACTATAAACTATTAAAATAAACTATTTCCAAGCATATTGCCTTTTAAATCAGTTTCATTTCTAGTCCAGTTGGATCCCATAGAATTATGACAAATATAACCCTGATAAAATTTTCCTCTCTGTATCGTTTCACTCATCCATAAAAGTTCTTTGAAGGTTTGTACTAGCAAGTTACAGTATGGTGAGTGTCTCTGTACAGTTCAATCTCCAAATTCAAGGAACTGCTCACCATGAACTACTTGGTTGACTACTGGCTTACTTGTCGACTTCATATATCAGAATTCAATGGGAGCAGCTCTTTTTTTCTATGACAGAAAAAACTAATGAGCTAGAAAAAACAGTGAAAATCTAAAAATCTTAAAACGTTTTCTCAAAGTTGTTTACCTGGAACTAGTGAGGCTTACAAAAATATACAAATTTCTCAGCAAGGGATAAATTAGAATATGAAGATTTGACAGTCCATGAAGAACTGGGCAATTATATCATCACTTTTTCCCTTTTTCCAGCAGAAAAAGTAATATGCATTTTCTCTAAGACTATGATGGGTGCACTGATCCCATGGATATGTTTGCACTGATAAAAATTTTCTACAAACATGAAAAAAGTAAAGATCTGATATTATCGCACTTAGCATTACCAATCAAATAAGGTACATGAATTTACACCCTGCAAATTGCACTGCGCATATAAATTTTATTGATGTTTGTGGTGAACAGTTTGTGAATTACAGCATGATTAACAGAAACTGGTAGGTTTCAATTCATGCTCTTGCCTGAGATATGAAATAGTCTATGCGGTTGTATATGACTCCTGAAGGCTTGACACTCAGGCAAATAAATGAGTCTGGCAAGCATCTGGCTGCTGCTCATAAATTTGGACTATTCCTTTATCCCTCCTCCCAAGTCAGAGAGACCCCCAGAGAGTTTTAAACTGGGGAGCCTTACATAGTGCTCTTTAAGGTCTGAGTTTTCCAAGTCTGTCTATTTGGAAGTACCCTCCCCATTGGTGCCTATTTCAATATGATTCTTAATGTCATTACTTTGTTGAGAAAATGCTGATATTTAGTGCAGCTCCTTGCACTGAAAATTCTCAGTCTAGTGTCTGAGTGTTTTCCAAATAATATCAGCAATGTAAACTCACAGACCACATGAAAACTCTCATATCCTTTCAAGAAAAATTTCTGCTTGGAGTAAATGATAAAAGAGCATAAGAGACAGCGCAAGCAAAGGGAAAAGGAGTATTGTCAATACTTTTTCTCAATTACAATCAAAGTCCATCTTTAGCTCACCTCCCCTTTTGTTAATCTTTGGTCAATCTCTGAGTCCTTTTTCCCCCTGCAGACTTATTCTTTCTTAACTCTCACATCTTTCACTGCCTGAAGTCTTAACACTTTATAGCTAGAAGCTTTTTCTTCATGGCCTCTCCCCATGATATCACTCTACTACCTGAGTTCTGCACTGGCTTCTGACTTCCTTCCACAATCACTCTTTAAATCTTTATTCTTGTCTTCAAGGTTCTATTCCTGCCTATTTCTCTCTCATCTCTCTCCTATTTTGATGCCTGTGTGTATCTTATATTCTTTCAGCTCAGAAACATAACTTTATTTCACCTGTGAAATTTGTGCTGAAATATCAATGCTCATTCCTCATATTTCAGCATCTGAGATTCCATAGAGAACACAAAAAACCTAAAAACAAAACATGCAATTCTCAACATTGCTCTAATCAAACTTCTGATAAAAATACGTAATAACTAGCTTTACCATAATAAATTGAATGTAACTCCTAGCAGAATTTCAACTTCAACAGAGCAAACCACTTAAAAGTAGTGATGGAAAACACCAGGAGACTGCAACACACTATTCTTTGTCAACATATAGACCTTCATCTCATGCAAATTTAATCATATAACACACCTCCTACACCAGTGCTTTCTGAAGTTATTTCCTAAAATGAAAGAAAATGGAACCAATGCTCTGGTCATTGTTCCCATGAGATCTCTAATGAAAAAAAGGCTTGCCCTGTCTTCTGGACCTGCTCAGGTAGTCTTTGGACTGAATTAGATATTTATGTCCTGCCAGAGCAGGAAAAAAAAAACAACCTACAAATCCTACAAATCACTGAGGCTGAAGAAAAATCACTTATCTTTTCAGAAAGTAAAAAAGGCATCCCCAGCATTAAAACAATAGAACATGAAAGAGATTAAACAGAAAATACAAGTTTTTTTTAAATGTGCTTGAAGAAGATGCATTACTAAAAATAGTTCCTCTGAAAAGGATTAATAATTTTGATTTCCTGTTCAAGATTCAGGAGAAGACAGTGGAGGCACAGCCAATTAAACTTCAGTTGTTGAAATTCCAGCCTGTAAACAATCTAATTTGAAATTCAAGTGCCTCATAAAAAGCTTCCCAAAATCTCCACAGGCATCTGGACAATGAAGATGTAATATCAACCACTGATGAAAATTCCACTGAAAACAAATGCTCTGTCCGAGATATTGAAGATAAAACCCCTGACTTTGTTGAAGTCAACAGCAAATCTCCCATTGGCTTCTCAAGGGCCACAATTTCAAGGAGAATCTTTGTAAGAACTGTGAATCTCAAGATAAGTGGGTTGTTAATGGTTATAATTTTGCATTGAACATGCTATATAGCCTTTCTACATATATATATATTATATATATATTCTCAGGTAAGTACATACACAAATTTCTTTCAGCATTTTAAGAGATAAAAACATCTACTGAAAATATATGGAGGAAGTGGAAAGGTGATTTATGAAAAAAAATCTACAAGTCTCATTTCTCTCTGTCTGTTCTTTTATGTTCTTTCAAACCTCAAAAAATCATTTGTGGAAAAAGAATTTAGATATTTAAGATTCACATTTTCCATTTCTTCTATTTTTTACCCTTGTTTAGCCCTCCTAAAGCTGCCTTCCTGTGAAAAGGACTTTAGGCCTTTCTCAAAAGCACTATGTACTATTTTACTATTTTCAGCAAAAACCTTGAAAAAACACACAGATAAATCTTAAAAGTCTACCTCATAGAAAGGTTGACCCTGAAGACAAAGCCATTTTAAATGGAAAAAAATAGTTTTAAATAATTGCATGAATATTGATCAACTCCACTTATAAAAGCCCTGTAGTACAGAAGGGCCAATATGCTGACTTGTTTGGTGCAAATACAACAAATCCAAAATGCAGGAGTAACACAGTAGCACTAAAAGATGAAGAGATGAAGTCCTGTTTTTATATTTCCAACATTTCATCTCTATCCAAGCAGTGAATGCCTCCATATGAACCTTCAGCATGCTGCCATCCTGGCAAGGCAAGCTACTTCCCAGGGCAGTATGAAGATATACCTCACTCCAACAATTTGACTTTGAGTGAGTAAGGCTCAGACTTTTCTGCAGCTGTGCAAGATGTGTCTGCTGCAGTGTGCTTCCTCGGCCCCCTCAGAAGGAAACAGACTAGAGTATTCATAAATATTGTTCTCCTCTGTCTAACCCACGCAGTGGAAAGTGAGACCTAGGAGACAACCTTGTCCCAAGCTGTCCCTGAGAAGTTCAGTCATCATATGGCTGGTACAGGCAGCTGAACCTAGTAGCCTGGACATCTCTAGGGTCTCACTGTGTACATGGGTCCACCTCATGCCCTCCACTAACACTACCTTTGAAGGTGGGAAATGCTTTTTATGTGATGAGGCCATTTATCTTCAGGGCAGATTCAGGGAACTGCTTTCTGGAAATTAAAGTACCTGTGGTAATTGACAACTTTTGTTGCTACTAAACTGTAGTGGGATGGAACTGTTAACCTGAGTAGAAGCTTTTAGATGCCATTACCATTCCCTTGTGTCATCATTCTTTCAGTCATTCATTGACACAATGTTTCAAGACAACATGCTTGCAGAAATAATTGGACTGTGCCTTACACTCAAATTCAATACAATTTTTTCCTTCAGACTGAAAAAAAATCAGGAATACAGAAACATTCGTTTTGTTTCAGAAGCTGAAGAGACTAATACCTCAAAATTATTTTCTGCAGCATTTCATGAAAATCAGATTTCAAGTGTCTTTGACAAGATTGCAGGAAGTCAGAATCGGAAATATTCAGAGTAGCAATTTAGAATAACCTGCTATGGAAACAAATGTGACAGTAACCATTTTAATGAAAAGGAGAAAGGCTAGAAAACTCAGGTTGTGTTTTCAAAGTCTCTGAAGTCTCCAAATGAGCTATTTGCTGCCTCAATAACAAATGCAAGGTCTGCACTTTCAAAAGGAGATATAACAAAGAAAGAATGATTATTGACCTGACAAAAACCATTAGGCAAAAGTCACAAACTGGTTATGCAGAGAACTTATCATTCTGACCAATGCCACTTGTTTATCATCATGTATATCGTCTGGTTCTATTTTTATTTCTGTTTTATTTTTCTTATTTCCCCTCTTGCACTTTAGTTCTTATGGACAGAGACTTTCTTTTCTATTCCTGTATTGTTCATTAGGGTCATGGTATAGCATTGCAGATTTTAAATCCTCACACATTAAAAAGGAGAATGTATATAAATTACAGAGCCTGGAAGTTATTGCATTGATGTTTGATGAAATGAAGGGACTCTGTGTTGATTTCATGATTCGTGTTGCAAACCTTTCAACCTGTATGAGATATGTGATTTTGTATTATTGCTATTATTGCTAATAGTCTTGTTTTAATCACTTGAAGTGATTATTATTGTTATTGTTGTTACTACGGTCATCATTTTTCAAGTATTTTGTATTACTGACACTGCTTGTCCCAAATCATTGACCAAAGTAGTGAGATAATAACTGCTTGGGAAAAAAAAAAAACAACAACAAAAAAAACAACAAAAAAAGGTTCAAAAATTCACCTGGGGAAAACTAAACCAAACCAAACCACCAAAACAAACAAACATCAACAACAACAACAACAACAAAAAAAACTAAAAAAAAAAAAAATCCACAAAAGAATCAAAAATTCAGGTATTGCTTGGTCTTGTGAATGCCTTTATTTAGAGGAATTGTGATTCTCTGGACAAAACATGTAGTACTATATTTGGGTCTTTTGGGTCCAGAGAACAGAGCAGAGAAGCAAACAAGGGTAGGATGGAATATGACCTAGAAAGTCAGATATGAATGACAAAAAACCAGACAAAACTTACATAAGTAGCCACATAGCTATGGCTGACCATGTTTTATCTCTGATATTCTCTTGAAACTGCTGAAATTTAATCCTTTTTCATGAGATACAGTTCCATAATCTGTAGAGGCCACATACCCTCAGTTTTGCTAAGGTTATTCTCAAAACACAAATGCATTTTTGTCCAGTTGAATATTTGCTTGTATAAACAGTGAGTAAAAGAACCTATTCTGATCAGATATTATTAGTATTTTTGGGGTTTTTTTAACAGTATTATTAGGAAATACGAACTCAAAACATGAGTTTTGAAAAAGAAAAACAGAAGCAATTACAATTGTTTTTTTGAGAAAGTAAATTTTTTTCTCAGGGAATGATTCCTATTTTGATGATCTCTGTAAAGACATAGCTATTGCTTAAAAAGGTAATAACAAGCATCTACTGTCTTTACAAAATTTAAACTGACAATGCATAAATACTTTAATAACCACTTCTGCAGCAGAAAAATATGAGGAGAACCAAAGTAAAGCATAAGAAAAGATACAGTATAGGAGGTTTTATTAAGATATCTGTGGTAGGTTGATCTTGATTGGACACCAAAGCCCCTCTATCAGTCCTCTCCTCACTTGGACAGGGGAGAGATAATACAATGAAAGGCTCGTAGGTGGAGATAAGGACAGGGAGAGATCACTCATCAATTACCATCATGAGTAAAACACACTCCACTTGGGGATATTTGTTTAATTTATTAGCAATCAAATCAGAGTAGCATAATGAGAAACAAGAACTAAATCTTAAAACACCTTCCCCCCACCACTCCCTTCTTCCTGGGTTTCATTTAACTTCACTGTTGATTTCTCTGCCTTCTGTGCCCAGCTGCAGAAGGGAGTAAGAAATGAGGATTTTGATTCAGATCATCACATGTTTCCTCTGCTGCTCCTTTCTCCTCTGGGGAGGACTCCTCACTCTCTTCCCCTGCTCCAGTGTGGGATCCCTCTCATGAGAGGCAGTCCTCCGTGAACTTTTCCAACATGTGTCCGTCTCACAGACTGCAGTTTTTCACAAACTGCTCCAGCATGGGTCCCTTTCTCGGTGTAATAAGTCCTGTCATCAAACCTGCTCCAGTGTGGACTCCTCTCTCCATGGGTCCATAGGTCCTGCCTGCTCCAGCACAAGCTTCCCATGGGGTCACAGCCACCCTTCAGCATCCACCCTTGGGTGTGGGGTTCTCCACAGGCTGCAGGTGGATCTCTGCTCCACTGTGAGCCTCCATGGGCTGCAGGGGGACAGCCAATTTCACTATGGTGTTCACCACAGACTGCAGGGGAATTTTGCTCCAGCACCTGGAACACCTCCTTCCCCTCCTTCATTGTTTGATCCCTTCAGGGCTGTTTCTTTCACACATTCTTACTCCTCTCTTCTTGCCGTTGTTTTGCCACCATTTTTTCCTCCCTTTCTTACCTTCTTCCTCTGATTTGTTATTTGTTATCACTGCCCTGGACAGCATCTTGGAATTGACTGCTTTTGACTCTGTTGGATACGGGGAAAGCCTTCGGCAGCTTCTCACAGAAGCCACCCCTCATCAAAACCTGGTCTTGAAAACTCAATGCAATATCTCTGAGACGAATGCATGAAAATAGTGGAGCCACTGTTAATTCTTGCTTGAGAAATGGTGAGCTATTTTCCAAGGAGAAAAAAAAAAAGCTAATAATTTCTTTTCAAGTGCTTGATTATATAGAGCTAGCAGAGGTGGTATAAAGTCAAAAGCAATGTCTTGTTTGAAGAGCTAAATTGTGCCTGGTTGTATGTGTGCAGAATCAAACTCACCCACACTAGCTAACAAAGTTTCTGCTATCAGTCCTGACCCCCCTCAGCCTTATGAGATCCTTTGGGCACTAAGTCATATAAATAATGAATGAAGAAATCATTGAAGCAGATAAGAGTGGCTAGCAAAGATGCAAATAAATGAATCCCACCCTGAGTATTTTATTACCAAAACAAAGATCACAGACAAAACTGGAAAAGTAAAACACTGCATCTAGATCTTGACATCACAGAATTGTTATCTTTGATTTTAAATGTTCACATTTTACTCTTTTGAATTACATTTTTAAGCTGCTTTGTGGAGCCTGAAATATGTGTGTAAGCCAAAAAGCTCTGCATTGGCCTGAGCTTTGCTCAAGTGATTCATTGCCTGCCCACTGACAAGTCTTCTTTCTCCAGGCTTTGTCTGAACATCGCCCTTCTACTTTTCCACTCTTTCGATGTACATTAATTTTTTTTTCAGTCACCGGTCTTCATCCTTTTGAATGCTGCTCACCGAAGTCTACACCTTTGCCAGTAAGAGGTAATGTTACTTGGCTATACTCCCTCTAGTATTGTTCCTTTGTCACTTTTAAGGCAGACTGCCAACAGCACAGCATGAGTAATAAAGATCAGAATACACTCTTGCATGGCTTAGTTACCACCTTTTGGTTCATTTCACTATCACCTTATAAAAATAATAAATTAAACAACAACAAAACAAACCCCAAAACCTAGAACTAGACATATTCCTCTTCTTTTTTATTTTTATTTTTTCTTCTGAGGCTTCTAAACCAGAAGAATAATTTATCAACCCTTGGATAATTCTTATGAGTCAAAAAACATCAAGGAAAACCACTGTGTCCACCAGAGGAAGCCATATCTCTCATATATATGTTCCTGAGAACTATTGTTTCTGCACAAATTAAAGATAAATGAATAGTAGGTTATCCCATCATAATTTTACATTTTTTTCACTGAGTTACTGTAATTCATGTTAATATTTAATTATCTTTTCCCTCATGTCTAGTAAGCAAAGAAAATTGTCTTGAGCTGCCCACACTTTGCTTGTGCTTCCAGAGCAGAGTGAAAAAAATAATGCAATGATGCTGAGTTTCTATAATATTGGTTGATTTTAACTGAAATGATTAACATGATATTAAAAGTTTTGAAGAGGGCAGATGCTATGACAACTTAACCTTTCCACTTAGGAATACAGAGGTGAGGGAAAACCATCTATTTTCCAGGGAATACAGAAACAATAAAAGAAACACCGTTTCCAAGCTTCACTTGCCTTCCATTAGAAAGGCTGGAATTTGAGAAATATATGTCACCTATCCATATCTCTAACAGAGACATTTTTTCTGCCCACCCATCTATAGTGATGTGTTTGTACAAGAATAAACTCAAGTTAGAGATAATAGATTTGAGAATTTCTAATAAAGCAGCTTTTAGTCAGGATCTGTAAGAGTTTAGAGAAGGTCACTTTGTTGGGTTTTTTTAATGAAAATATTTTTTTTTCTAACCAAATAAGAAAAATAAAAAAGTATAGTAAAAAAAAGTACAAAACTGTTCTAAATGTGCTACAAATATAGTTGTGCATTTATGATTATAAACAAGGGTTTTGTTTAAAAGAGATTAAATCTGAAAAAATTAGTTATGCTTTTGTCCCTACAAATTATGAAAAGCAAAAAAAAAATTAAAACAGAAACAATTTTTAACCATCCTATGTAGTCCATAGTGCATATTTCTAACCATTCTAATATTCATGAAGAATGTCTTTTCTCTTCCAAATGATAAAGAAATTTTATATGCTCAGTATTTACAATGAACTATTGCCTGGCACGCTAAATCTACCTGCATATTCAGCACTAATATCACCCCATGGAGGTGAATAGCTGACCAATCAATGAAGGATCTTGTGTTCTGTAATCCTTAATACAGTAATAATGAAAATCTGTGACAATCTCTGGAAGTGAAATTCACCATTAGTGAATTACTGAGAACCTCTCCTTCAATGGACAATTAAACTGGCATTCGCATCAGAATCACAGAATATTCTGAGCTGGGAGGGACCCACAAGGATAGAGTCCAACTCTCAAGTGAATGTCCCATATGGGGATCAAACCCATAACCTCAGCGTTATTAGTACAATGCTCCAACTGAGCTAATCTCAGGAGTCAGTGTGTGATGTTCAAAGCCATCAAATGTGACAAAGAAAACTACCAACCTTCATCAAGGGTTCCAGAAAGATGGCCTTTTCATAAAATGCAGATTGAAGAAGCCAAAATCTCACATGTTCCTGCTTATTCTGTGATGTAGCCAAATTTTAAATTTCCTACAAGGAAAATCTTTCTTGCACCTCAATTTCTGACAATTTCAGTACTAAAACTTCTCATCAGATGCTACCAGTCATTTTGATTGCAACAACATAATGACCAGCAGATGCTGACATTATCCTTTTAATTTTGTGTTGTAGAAATGCATTTCATCAGAAAGGATATTTCTATTATTTAGATAAAGTTTATATACTGAGTTCAGCTGGGAAGACCCACCAGTTAGGTGGGAAAAAAGTATAAGTGCACTAACATATATCATGTTTCATGGTGAGATGAAATACAACTTTGGAAACAGATTTGACATTTGAGATTTCCCTGTGTTGAAAAGGCAGAATTTGTTGCAGACATAAAAATGCTCAGTATGTACATCTGGAGGAAGTTATGCACACTCCTCCGAAGCACCCCTGGCAGCTGATAATGGAGAGCTGTTGGCAGTGTTTAGAGAGGCAGATGCTTACCTGTGCTCCTACAGTGTGCAGTCTTGGCTTGATGACAAGGTGAGAAGAAGGACAAGCCGTCACAGAGTGGGGGCAATTGGCAGCTGGTACCCTGCTGGGGAAGGGTAAACAGGTCACTAGGGCTTCTTACTCATCTGTAGCAGAGCCATCAATCCATGACAGAATATGCACTTTTCAGAAAATAAAAGAATTCCTCATACGAGAGAATGGAGAGAAATTAAAATGTTGATAATTTAAAGAGAAAGAAACAAACAGTTTTGCAGCTTGGAGTATGATATATTGCGCACTGAAAAAATACCATTTCTACCAAAAAATTGCATTATCTTAACTGTGTGCTAAATGAATGGGGGACTTGTTGAGGCAAGTGGCAGTTGTTGCACTGGCAGTGTTCAATGTCAGCTGGATGCTGCTGAAACTCCAGAGAGGTCACTTCCTTACAAAGTGCTTCTTCATAACTTTCTATTGTTCAAGCTGCAGGGCAGGTTGTCTTTTTTGCCCTTCTTATGGAAACAGATTATAGTTCATGAGTTGTTCATCATGACTCACTAGTAGTGTGGAAGGTCAAAAACAGGAAAGTGTACAGTAAAAGAGAAAACAAAGAACCTCTTTACCCACACAAAAACCTCCCAAACAACAATAGAAAAAAAATAAACAGATCACATGAACCTTTTCCTCTCAGCAGTGTTACTTCGTGTCATCTTGGTGTGGTAGAGTGCATTTGCATTAAGGGCACCACACCAGATCATGATATTCTGATGTTGAAAGATCTGTGGCAATTAAGAATGAATAGGGCATATTTATTTCATGCTTAGTCAGCCAGTTTATTCAGAAGTTCACTGTAATTTTAACAATGGCAAAAAGGTTTTTTAAAACATTTGTAAAAACAGAGTACCAAATACTGCGGTACCTTATAATTTAAATTTATTTAAAACTGAATAACAGTGGAAACATTAGGCAAGAGGAACACGAGGTATCATTTTTCTTTTCCTTGGCTGAAGATGAAACCACCTCAAGCACTGGTATTCAATATGTGTTTAAATCTGAGAATGGCCAAGCCTGTATAGTGAGATAAATGTCATTTGCATTAATGAACTGAGAGTCCATGATGCACTGGTTGGATAACACGTGAAAACACCAAGACCATTCATTTGTCATATCCATGAGATTTTTTCATACTCTCTTCACTGGAAAAAGAGTCAAGGTGTTTTGATCAAAAGACTAGAGTCTTTTGGCATGTCATAAGCATTTGTGAAGTCTAAAAATTGGATTCATCTGTTAAGTTTTGCTGAAGGTAATTTTCATCAAAAGGCACTAGCTCCATAATCTGCTCTCAGAAATTAAACTCAGTAAGGTAAAGTAAACTCAGAAAATCAGTATACTTTTCAGACTAAACAGGGTTTCCAGTCATATGCATTGCGAATTACATATTCTGGTGCCTTTAAACATCCAGACAGCATTGATATTGGCCAATGTATTGAAGTTTTTCTCTTAGCAAAAATAAAAGCTGACATCTGATGCAAGCATATAATAAACTGACCTGTGGGCTGTGTCATCATCTGGATATAGTATCTAAAGATAGGTGAAATTTACCCACTGGTGAGATGAAGCACACTACCTTGCCATTAATGATGATAAGAGAAACACTTCTAGATGTAAAATCTAATGATTACTCTTTGTATAATGGTTCTGGATACCCTGAAGCAGCACTGTAGCTATTACAATCATTCACATAAACTTATGATTGGACCAGACCGGGCAGCATTTGCTCTTGCCAGTTAACACATAAAGGCTTGTTCAGACTTACAGTCAGAATGCCCCAAACCTGATTGACTTTGCGAAAGCTAGAAAGTGTCACTTCAATGATAAACTTTACAGGAAATGTTAATGACAATCAAAACTACCGGTGTTTTAATTTATTAGACATCTACCCTAGATTTAAGAAGTGATCCTTAGAGATTTTATTTCCATTTAGGCAGTGCCTTTCTATACCTATTACAATTTTTTTGCCTTTTAATGCTAATAACTTACCATATGATTCAAAGCTAGCTTTGATCAAAATGGTGAGGTATGCATCACTTGTAAAAATGACTCAACCTTGTAATAATGCCTAAATCAGAACCAAAAAATGCTAAATCTGAGAATGTTGTTCTATAGACTTCTGCCAAATTTTCACTAAGTCAGTTTTGATCCAGTTCTTCCTCTTACACTAGTGGGAAAGAAAGCTTAGAGTATAATGCTGCAAAGGTTGTATCTAGAAATGTATGGGTGTCTTCCTTGTTTATGTTCCAGAGCAACTTATGCCATTATGAGAAAAAGGCTTATTTTCTTATTTTGAATAAGTGAAAATGTAGGTTCCTATATTTGGGAAGTTCAACCTAGATGTTTGTACTAAATAAGATATAGTTCAATACATAATGTCTTTACAGTATTCCTAAGAGGGAGATATTTACACTCTATCAATACTATTTTTTCAATTTGGCATAACCATTTTCATATAGTTATTTCCTACACCTATCAGTGCTCCGTCCACAGGCATGTAAGTGTTTTCTGGACAGTTCTGGAATTTTAAAGTGTCAATCATCTCTCCTAAAATGTAGAGTCTTTTTAAATAACTTTAAAATTTATAATGTCTTCACTGCACATTATTTCTTGGAATGACCAATGCTTCTCTAAATTGTGGCTCTCCCATCACAAGTTAAAAAAAAAAAAGAACAATAAAACCACACATTGTTAAAAATCACAGAAAAAGAACATCAACTTTCCCTGAAGAATCATTGCTCTTCATAGCTACAGTAATATCTCAACAAACCAAATATTTTCAAAGCCCTGTTAGGACTTTTTACTGATCTGTAATATTTTGCATTAGTTGTTTCAAGCTTATAGAGATCAGGTGAATGTCATAGTATAAATAGATGTGGTGCTTTTCTCAGAATTCCTGATAACCCTATATCTCTGACTTAGATTCAGCACAATTCTAGGTGTATGTAAACCATGATTTTCAAAGTGAAATAGTTATGCAATATCTTTACTATTTTGAACAAATTTCACATTCTGTTTCCATTTGCTTTCTAATGCAGAATGAAAAGTGTCAGTATTTTTGCGGGTCATTCATGTATCCAAAACATAAGGGTAGATATGTATGCAGTGCCTTAACACAGTCTGACCTTTCTTGATAATTACTGCACTATGTTTGATCTTAATATCACATACCTTTTGTCTTACACCACTGGTTATGACATAAAACAGGACTACTGTGGCTTGGCTTTTCACTGCCACACATGAAATCCCACTATAATTAATTAGAGTTGTTATAGCAACACCTTTTATGACATTGCTTGACACTCAAGGGAGGGAGTGACACAGGGGTGAACTGTATGAGAAATCATGTCGTAAATTTCGTTCTCAAACTCCCTGACTTCATTGCTTTTCTTTTTTTTTTTGTTTAAATAATTTTCACCCTCAGATTGGTTCCCTGCTGTATTGAAGCCATTGAGCAGTAAAATCTCAGCATTAATCTTATATTGGTCTTACTCATGTGAATCCTCAGAGGGTCATGCTAAAATTTGCTATTAAAAAGTACAAATACAGGACATGTTTTATTTCAGAGTAGTTTTTTTTTATTATTGTTATTTATAGTGACTGCATGCGGGATAGAAACTTCTTGCTGTACTTCGCTATCGGTAATGGATACTCCTCACTTACACGGACAGTATTGAAGAGGTTTTCTTTGAAAAAAAGCTTATGTCCTAACAAAACATTTTCACTGTGCATCACTTACTGCTGTGGAAATGATTTAAACTCTCATAAAGTATTAGGAAGTAAATACAGCTTCGACTATTAAAAAAAGAAAAAAAAAAAAGGCTTTATGGCAGTTTTGGTAAAGGTGGTCCCAACCTTTTATTTGGGAATGATACACACCATTAAGTCACTGCTTTTAGCTGTCAAGCAGAGCTTCATGTAAGGGAACATTCTCCAACTAACATGATTCTGCATTTTTATTTCTGGAGTGAAAAACATACATGGTGAATTATCTCTTAAATATTGTGAAAGCCTCACCAGTGATGCAGCTGTAGAAGCAGTTCTGTTGGGACACAACAGCTCCTGTCACCACAACTGAGGTGAGTTGCCCAAAACATCCTGCTAGCACAACAGTACTTTTGGAACAGGCAGTTCCCATACTGCCCCTTTCCTGTTCCCTTCCCCCACATCCCACCACAAACACACAATGTATCTGCTTGTTCTTCCTTTCTACCTGGAGCCAACACACTCAGGCAGCAGACACTGCCAGCTCTTTGATCAAGGTGAGTAATTTGGCTGTTGCTCATCTTCTCTGAAAAGGACCAGTTAGGAGCTCCTGCTGCTGCCTCTACAGTGTAGAGTCCTTTGGGTTTTGCTCTGTGATGCTCTTGTGCCATTACCAGGACATTACAGCAAAATGAGAGATGAAAGACATCTTAAAACAAATGGTCATTAAGATTCAAAAAAAATCCAATATTTTTGTATACATTTATTACACACTTTATAAACAATGAACACTGTTGTTATTGCCATTACTATTATTTTTATTACTAAATATTACATTTAATATAAAAGCATCATATTTGATAAGGGATAATATGGTGAAAGAAGTATTCATCCCATAGCTTACACTGTAGAAGCAAGCACCCATAAATCCCCAAGTGATTTCTGGAACTCATTCCCCATATCATTAAAATCTGAAAAAAAGAAGCCACTTGAATGTTTAAGAGAGAGTAAAAACAAGCTTTTGTCTTCAGAGAAATCAACTAGGAGGTCAGGAAAGTCTAATCTAAAATGATAAACAGTCCTTGAAAACAAGGATTCACACAGTAACTGTTATTCTATAGATTCTTTTATTCCTTCTTTCTGGCCAAATGAATTAAGTCTGAATTTTGTCATGGCTTCTACAAAGAAAAGGATAAGGTGATTTTCTCACCTGCTGTGTTATCTAGCCTGCTTCACTAAGCTGAGAAATGGAAATACAGGATCTGTCAAGGACAATGGGGAACAAAGCAGCCTGGTGAAATTTCTGATCAGTATATAAAAACTAAAGCACTCTTTTCCACCAGCGCTTCAAAGGAAAGTGTTAACAAGACAGTTTGAAACATATCGGTTCTGGGTCTCCTGTACTATGCATATCCTGAGATTGCCTCCAAAAGTCAACTCCAGAGGGGTTTAGGCAGAGGAATACCTAATTTCTGCATCCCAAGAAAACTCAGACACTGAACTGAAATATGTGAGTATTTAGGAACTTCCGGGTATATATATCTGGTGCCCAGAAAAGTTTACATTTGAATAACAACATGCCTGCAGAGGTTGTATGGGGCTTTTCAGTACCACACTCATCATTACACGTATCTGCAGAGTAAGTCCCACTTCAGATAACTCAGTCCTTTTTTTAATATGGCCCTTAGGCACTTCTGAAAATTTCATGTTATGTGTCAAAAGCTGACAAGAGAAAAAAAAAAAGAGAACTGACTGGAAGTGGAAAGGCAAACTAACAAAACTGTTTAGCAAAAATTTTCATTGCTCTTTTGTTCTTCCTTGGATATCACAGTACTGCTGGAAATAAAATTGTTATGAGTAAGACTGAGATCCTGATCACAGCTGATATGGAAATGGGCTGAGCATCAGACAATTATTTTTTCTGTACCTATATTGCATTCAACAGTGTGTTGTCACCATAAGAACTGACAGAGATATTGCTGGAAACCTCAATTAACAAACTGCAGGTTTATTAGAACAACACCATATAAATACATTTCCACTCTAGTCTGAATTTCATTTTTCCAGTGGAAAAATAGATGTGAAGTTATACTAGCAGCCATTTGTAATTATGTAGTTCATAAATGGAACTAGATACACTATTTTTTCCTTAGGCTATCTTAAAATGTCTCTTAATTACAATGAGACTCATTCAAGTTTTGTTTACACTACATAACATAGTATGTGACAATACCAAATATTCTTTCAAATGTCACTAATACCAAAGTGGAGAGTACACTGGAGAGTCATACCAGTGATCCTTTGAAATGTGTGAATAATTATGCAGGAGAGCACCACTGATGACAATAACTTACAAACATGATGATAGATGAATGGGACACAGCAAAATGGGTTTAAAAAAAATAACAAATCAGAAGTACTTCTGAGCTTTAAATCTGTCAATAAAGCAAAGCATAACACACACTAGTTCTGGACAGTAGAATAGGGATTTACACCTGAGAGAAAAAGTCTGTATTTTCTTTTAAAGTCTATTTTAAACTGTCGTTTAACTCTTCATTTTTTTTTCTTTGAAAGAATCTTCATGTGTACATTATTAAAAATAAAAACAAACTGGCAGGATATTTTATACAGTTTGTTCCTTGAGCTTACAAATATCCACTTCAACAAAACAAATAAAGCACCAGGAGTTAAAGATTTCTATATAAAGATGAGCTCATCTATTCCTGAATTCAAATCTACATTATGCACTGTAGCTCCCTCTGCAAGTACAATGTCCACCTTGCCAAAACCCAACTGTCTGATGCTGCCCTTTATATTCTTTTTGTTGACTGCCAATGCAGCTGTAGGATGACTAATTCAGATGATGTAAGCTGCACAGTAGGAGTCTAAAGCTAGGTTAGAGGAGTCCTTCTGTTTGAATCTACCTGGAACATATTCTTTGAGCAGAAATACTGATTCTTCCAAACGTGTTAAGAGAGACAAGCACTTTTCTGATGCTGTCATAAGAGACATAGGGTGTTCAAACTAACTTTAAAGAATTTGTTGTAGATGAAATTTCTCTGAGGGAAGTCTTACAAGTTTCTTCCTTCAGATTTGTTTAGTTTAATTAAATGAATACCCTAACAAAGTTAATCCTTATTGGGTCTCTGTTTTTTATTCTTTTTTCATTACAAGCAACATTTTCATAGCAAAGAAAGGGGAGCTGCATTGAGTAAAAACAGATGAAAATAATTAATTTTTTTCTATTAATTATATTTAAATGCTTTAATCACAAAGGACTGGTCAGCATACTCTCTGTCACTACCAGAAGTCTGTAGTCAAGATGTTAATAACAAAAATCCAGGATTTAATGAACATTATTGATTGACCACAATTCTAAAACTGTAGCAGAGAAGTAGCAGCACAATTGTACCGCTACATGATTATTGCTGATATTTTTCTCTAAAAATTTGCACTGACAGATGTATTAATAGAATACACCTCGGTTCACCGTAACATCATGTTCCCTTTTCATATAAATATATATTTTTAATATTAACTCTACAGAACCCCTCATAGCTTTTTTATAGTGGCTGATCTCTGGCTTCTGAAAATACTTGTTAGCACTAGTAAGTTGTTCTGTAGAGGAATGAAAATAATAATTTTTTTCTTTGGTTTTCATTGCTTAGCACTTGTATTTCCTACCCATTTTCTCTCTTTGAGGAATTAAAAGAATATAACTGGAGAATTTTCTTTATTACCTTTTTTTCCATTATCCTTCACACTGGAGTAAGGAATACGGGATATTCTAGGGATTCAGGGAGCAGTATGCTGAACTGATTTAGCATTCATGGAAAACACTCTATTTCTTACATTTGAAACAGCTTTTTGTTTTAGCAGTTTGATGTAAGAAGCTGTCTCTGTCACTAGCTGTTCAGTAGCATGTCTATGTCCAATGAGCCAAACCATCAAAACTATAAATGCTCTGTCATATAAATAGTAACTAGTTTTAAGGAAAATCATGATAAAATATTATCCTAAAGGTAGACCATTTACTGAGATCCTGATAAAATGCCTGAAGCCCAAGACTGAAGACTATTATTGCACAATAAAAGTAACACCTCTCTCTAGGGAAAATATTTTCATACAGCTATAGCTCAGAAAAGTCACCACCTCATTTATTACAATTTTCTCTTTCTGTCCTTTAAAATGAATGGTGTAAATCTTTTCTGGACAATTCTCTTAAATAGACTTGGTTGAATTACTCATTCTGAGTAATATTAGTTGTCAATTTGGACTTTTTTTTTAATTCAGAAACTTCTGCAAGCTGATCTGGAAATGAAATCTTGTCCTCAGTGAAGTTAGAGGGACGTTTGCTATGTACTTCAAAAAGGCCAATCTTCATCTTTTATACTGATGATATGTTCAAATTAAAGTATCCTGTTGATGTGTATGAGACTTTGAGAAGGTACAGAGTTTGTCTTACCCTGAATTAGAATTTTTCTTAAAAAAAAAACCCAAAATTATGTTAGTTTGATTACTCTAAAGCAATGATAAATACTAGGGAGTAACTCAACCTGACAAGTCTTTAGCCCATCATCCCAAAAACATATTCAAGCAGAAAGAGACAAAATAATGGAGAAAAAAAAAAAAAAAACACAACACATCAAAAGCTTTGTACAGGTTAAAACCAGCTCTCCAGAGTTTAGTGTTGATGGTTAAATTGCCACTGTGAATTTATCACAATTCTCTAAATTTTAGCAGACTGTAAGAAAAGGTCAAATTTAAAAGAAAAGATCATCAGTAAAAAGAATGTGATCATTAACAGAAAACAGGAGCTAATGATTTTAATGCACCATTATCCAGAATGAAAAAAAAATAAACCCACACTACACAATTATTACAAAGAAGGAAACATCACAGCCCAAAAGGGAGGAGATTACCAACACATTAGAGAACTTGATGCAAGCCAGACTATGCATGAGATACAGTTTTAACCTCATATCCCAGGAGACCAGAAAAGGCAAAGAGGAGAGAAGGCAAGAGATCATCTCACGGTGTCAGAGACGGGCAGTAATAATTCTTCCCGTTAATGAGACCATAATGTTGTGAATGCAAACTTAAAGTTACATGGAATCTGTTCAAAACTGGTGTCATATAGAATACTTTTAATAATAATAATAATAATAATAATAATAATAATAACCGTCTCCCCCCAAAAAAACACCCTAAACAAAAATATTTAGTTTTTTTTAAAGTAGATATTCAAAATTTCAGTTGGTGAATAGATCAACTGTAAAAAGACTGTTTTAATTTTCTAAAACATCTACAAGTTAATCAATTTTCTTAAGAAATTATGTGTCAGCAACAGTCATATGAGCCATCTCAAGTATTGTTCCACCAATTTATTCTCTATGAAACATCCCAAGCTCTTGAGGTTTTGTGTTTCTTTTCATTCTGCAGTAAAAATACAGGTTCTGAACTATCATACTGAATTAATGTAAATGCTTATCATAAGCAATGTTTGTAATTAGACAGATTTGTAAAACTTATACTTGCTTTTAATTTCACAAGTATTTCTTTGCAGATTATTTGAATTTTATTTTAAAAAATCAAAACTAACAACAAATAATAAAATCCATCTGTAAACAGTGATATTCTCTATAAAGATAGGTATAAATTCACAAAAATATGTATTTTCTGGTATAGAATTCTTTCTCTGAGATTAAAGGTCATGTTATAAGAATTTGCCAATAGTGAGTTCAAAACTAAAAAAGTCATAGCAAACATACATTTTCTAATTTTTTTTTATTTTCCTTTAAATGTTGAGATATTATTGAAGCAAATAAAATACTACTTCCATTTCATTTTTAAGAAATGGATGATTAGAGCATCTGTTCTTCCCATTAAGTTGGATCAGATGAGGGCAGATTCAGTATAATACTATTTAGTGAAGCAATGCTGTTTCGGAAAAGAAAGCCCACCATTGGACTTTAGGGCATAATTGGGTCTGTGATCCAACAGAAGATCACTTGAACCTGAACATCTTGGCTCCTGGTGCAGAGGCATTTTTACAAAATTCAGCATAAGAAGAAACCTACTAATGACAGAAACCTTAAGAGAAATCTGGTGGCTGCTCAAAATAAATCTCAGTAAATGGGTGATCTTGAAAACCGTATACTTGATGATGGAAGCATTTGGGATATGCTACTTAAATGAGCATAAGTTCATTCAGCCTGTTTAGCTGCCACTTTTCAATTTAGCCATATGGGAGGTTTCCAGTTGAGACATTTAATAGCCCTAACAACTTGCTGTTCTAGAGAAATTTGATTACAGTGAATACAGCACTGGCATGCTGCTTACATAGCTGGCAAGGATGTGGAACATTGAAAAGCTGTTAGAGACTGAACTTTTCTTCTTGGCTTATCACCTGACAACCATCAGGATTACCTAAGTGTATACCATTTGACTTCTATGGTCCAACTTCACTGAGTCATGTTGTTATTTTAAACACAAAATATGCTACATTCTGAAGTGAAAAATTAAGTTCTTGACTTTCAAGGTGATGATGTTTATTTACCACTACCATATGAAAACATAACATAATATATATTATATCATGACATCATATGTGCTTCTGAAAAAGTGCATTATTTCTTTTATTTAATTCTGGCTTTGTGTTTTTTCATATTTTCATTAGAGACTATCCAGTTACCTCATATAGTAATTAAAAAGGCTCAGCATCTTCCAGGTAGGAACAAATTATTTGGTCTTCCTTTGGTGAGTCTAATTAGACAGGAAGAAAGACAAATATCTTTTCTGTCTTTAAGGTATAAATTAATGTATTTGTTAACTTCGATTTGCACATTAATAGTTTTCAGTTCATTCTTTTAATTGTTCCTTTGCTGCCTTATCTGCTTCAGAGCTATATTGTTTGCAATATTCTGGCATTGTTTATGGTTCTTACAGTCAGACTCAATTCAGAGAAAATCAGAAGTAAAAAGGGAGACACAAAGACATAAAGCTTAGGATTAATCTGTAGAACTCTGTAGTAATTTATTAAGTGACAGCTATACAACAATTGACAGCATGATCAGTTCTGATATTGACAGTTCCATGGTCATCAAACAGCCATAATCTTCTCCATTGTAATTTTTAATGATTATTTAGATGTTGCAAAGAGAATGTGACAAAGTTCTGTGGCATTTTAGAAACAGCTGCTTCTTGCATCCTGCTCTCTTCACTGTAGTGTTGGGGGGTTTTGGTGTGGATTTTTTTATATTGTTTATTTATTTCTCATTAATATTTTGTCATAATCTTTCAACTATAAGATCAAATATTTTCTTCCTCAGGTCAAACAATATTTTTTCTTCATTACCTATTAAAAAAACCTCACCAAAACAACAACATACTCCCCCCAGTTCAAAATCAGAAGTGTATACCTTATTTTAGGACGAAGGATGTTCCAAAAAAAAACTTTGCAAATGATATCCATGTCATCCAACTTTAGATGAAAGCAAGCTGGTGACTAGGGTAAGTTAGTTATCTAGGGCTTCTTGATACTCAGCGATAAATAGGTACCTCTAGAGGGCATTTCATCCCATTACCTTAAACGCCTAACAATCTCTGTTTTGTAATGGTTTTAATCGCTGTATCCTAGAGGCTTTTTCCAACTAGCAGCTCCTGCCAACAGTGTCGCTCATTAATTTTACTCAAGACACGATTCTTTCAAAAAATTATTGACAAGCTAAGTGAAAAAGAAATGAAGAAATAAAAGACAGAGAAGAGGAAATGTATTTTTTAAGGGAAAGGAAGGAATGGTTTTCTGTTGATTTTTAAATGCTCTGTAATTTTTGGATTATTATTACTATGGGAAAAAATGTTCAAAGAAAACTGGCACTTAATTAACACTTGAAGCAAGTGGTTTTATAAGATTTCTACACACCATTCCTGTTTCTGCAAAAGAAATACTTTCTGTAAACAAGGACAACAAAACATGCAACTAAATAAGCTGTATTCTTAATTGTGTTATTTTTTTATTTGTTTACATGCTTTTTCTGTTATGACACCTACACCCGCTTAACCTTATGAAGACACTCAGGGCAAAAAAGGAAAGAAGTAGGCATTTCCAGTGTTTAATTAAAATGGAAAAACACTTCCTACACAGAGGGCAGAACATCTAATATACTTGTCTATACATCTGGCCTGAGGAAATGTAGCTAAATATAAATTATTCCATTGCATCAAAGTGGTTTTCATTTAGGTGAAAGTGGGGACCATGAGGGGCCATATTATTGCTGCAGTTCCTAAAACATCACTAAAAGTAGAAGAAAATTATGTCTGCAAACTGTGGATTAGGGCTGGGTGAGCCAGTTTAAGAAAACAATTTGTATCTACCCTGGAGAAAGAAACCCTAGAGGAAGTTTATTAAGGCTGCAGCATTAGGGGACTTATACATGCATTTTTCTCCTTATTTAGTATGCTTTCCAGCAAGATAGAAAAAACCTTTTATTCTCTCATGAGGGAAAGAAACAAATTGTGTCTAATTAATTTGTTAATTAATGCTTCTTATTGACAGCATCATATTCCTGGTCATGCATCATTTTATATCATTATTTTTGTCTAAGACAAAAAGAAAGGAATTCTGCTGGGACCAAAAATGTTAAAAGTTAATAAATATTGCTTTGAGAAAATCATTTAAAAAAAAAGAAGGAAAGTGAAGTATGTTGTTCTGTCTCGTTATTTGTTCAAAAGGGTCCAGTAATTTTGTGTACTACTGTAATTAAAGCATTTTTTGCAGCTGAGTACATTAATGTCTGAAAAAATAGTGTAATCCTATGATATAGTGCAAGATAATAAAAAAGAGTAGAGAACCTTGAAACATTTTCTGCATATTTTTGCTGCACCATCACTTAGGCAGCACTGAATTTGAGGAATACCTTGTTCCTCTCCATATCCCAGCCTCAGACTGTCTACAGCATTGTAATCATCACCATTTGAATTGTCCCTCTCAAAAAAAACTGTAGCAAACCAAGTCAAAAGTCCAGGACAAGGGGATTTCAATAAGATATTTTTATATAATTTTGTCATCTGCAATGGCCCTTAATCAGAAATCCACCCTGTTCAAGGAGTTTTGTACATTTCAAATAACTTTGAAAGAAAAAATTAGATCTACATTTTCCAAAGTTTGAAAGTGCCAGATTAAAGTCATAGCTTCCTTTGATAAAATTTTCTGAACTAGAAATGCAATAGGTCTTATCTAGTCAGACATTTAGAGAAAAGCTGTTGTGGTCTCGTTCATGAAATTGTGTATAAATCTAGGGAAGAAAGAATGGATGCCCTCATTATGAAATGTCTAATGAATGAAGTTAGAAGTAAAAGGGGATTGTATTGAGAACATCTGTGGTAAAACCTCCAGGGATGTTACATGCAAAACTCTTCAGGACAATGTCATATCTAGTTTTATCTAGCATTTATCTGTGATCTATAGCAAAAGTTATAGGCTTCTGACACAACAACTATAAAGAGTCTATGAGGCTATAAATAATCCATGAATCAGGGTGTAAAATTAGAGGGCTTTAGTGATGACAACAGCAAGCTTTTGAAACAGAAACAGAAGGTTTACTTTTTTGAAGTCAGAGCTTGATCAACCTACACAATAGGCCATGTGATGCTATTACCTGTTTTACCAGGGCCCTGGGGCTGATGAGTCATATTGACTTTCCTAGACATTTACTTAGTCTTACTTAGAAAATACAGTTGCCCACTCTGTTTCTTTTGTGATTTACTGGAGAATTGGACATTCAAGGAGTGTTTATCTGCTCTGATTGTTCACTATATCACAGCAAAAGGATTTTAAAGTGTCAGCTTTTCAGTTGATGCAGAAAGGTGAAAAAAAAATCCTTTTAAGTGACAATTAGATAAGGGCTTCAAAGAGTTGGACATGGTAATACTGCAACAGTTAAACCTATCTTGAAATAACCATTTGAAAACAGAATATCAAAAATAAATACACAGAGTCTTAAAGCTTGTGTTGTACAAGATGTAGTATAATCATTAATCTTATGCTGAATTCATCAACTATGCCTTTTTTCTTCAACACAGAGGAAAAGGGACAAGGTGACACACGGAGAACTAAGTGTTTGCTTCTTTAATCTGAAAAGGGTCATATGGTCTGTTGGAACGTGTCCCCACCCATGTGGGGGGATTGAAACGAGATGATCTTCAAGGTCCCTTCCAACCCAAAACATTCTGATTCTATGATAATACATGGTTGCCTTTAACAGATAAGAAAATATACCTGATTACTAAGAAGTCCCATTCTAAGATTTTCCTCAAGGATTCTTTTGCACCCTGTGTTAGCTTCCAGCTTAAATACCCATTAGCAGTAAATTAAGGGGATAGGAAGGTCCAAGGGACAGGGAGGAATTCCTTAAGGAATGAAGATAGCAGCATTCCTGAGCAAGAGCTCATAGGATGCTCAGCATTGCAGATCACACTACAGTTACTGCTAGGTGTGGTAGCTGCTGGTTTTTGTATAAAAACACATTATAGAAATATGTAAAACAAAATAGAAGGGAGAAAGACCACACAAAACTTTGTGAGCCTGTACAGTACTTTATTGTGGCTGAGTATTTCTTACCTTACCATCTGCTTTTTCCTTAGCTTTCCTATCTTCTTATTTTTTGGCAATTTATTTATGCAACAGCACACTCGTAGAGAAGGGACAAAATATTCCCAAGAAAAGAAAATGGGATTAATTTAGCTTTCCAGTGAAATACCGTCAGACTGAAAAAACTGAGGCACTGCACTGCACAATCCCCCTTATGAACATTTATTTTACAGGCACACATGAATTCTCTGAGGAGACCTGGAAGGAAAAAACCTAAGACACATCTGTGGAGATCTCTGAAGTCTGTAGAGAATACAGTGAAATCAAGCAGATGTATTATAAGTCCTCTGAAGTTAGGAACTATTCTGGTAATATGTACTTCTTTTTTTCTTCCTTTTTTTTTAAATTTATTTTATTTCTAGGTATCTGCATCTTCCTTCTGTATTGCATACTTCTTCTTTCTTCACAGAGATATAGTAATTTACTTCTAAAAGAAGAAAAGCCCCAAGTGAATCACAGATTATGAATGTAGAAAGAAATTTTGGTTGGAAAACAGTAGTTTGACATTTAACTTTCCTCTCATTAGAAATTGAAACAAATAGGAAAATGTTGAAATCTACCATTACAAGGTGATGGCTGTATCAGGTTGCTTGGTTATTAGCCTTGGAAATATGGATGTAGTAGTTACTGAGATTCTGACAGTTGGGACATAAATATTCCTATGTTTAAGGAGTACAAGCTCTGGAAATACCAACAAGAGAATAATATTCACAACAACTTCTATAGGCTTCATGAGAATAGTGTAACTGACTGGCTGATGTGGAAGCCTGAGTTTTGCTGGAGCTGTCAAGATGGTGACAAACGCTGGAAATTTACTTGGCAGGAACTACTTATAAATGTACGTTGGTTGGATCTCCGGCTTTAGATGTTTGATCATTGTCTAATGCTCTGATTTCCTCAGACTGATGAGTTCTGGCAAAGCCATATTTCTTCCTTTGCCACTAATCCAAATACTTCATGATTATTTACTTGCAAAGTCTTTGTTCTTCTTGGGGGTAGAGGATCCTACTTCTCATGCCCCTCCTCATATACATATCAGAGTAACTGCAGGGGGGTCAGTGTCAGCCTGAGGCCCAGTCTGTTATGATTGGATCTATCCCAGTTGCCTTTCACTCTGAATGAAAGAGACCAACAAGTTCATAAGTAAAGCCATTGTGAGAATTCTCAAACAGGCACAAACAGAGAAATGAGGAAAAAGGTTTCTGCAATTTCCATAGATCAGAGAGCATCACCTCTCTGAAAGAAGGATCTGTCACTGACTCTTCCATAATTACCATCTGCACTGTAGTTTTAATGACATTAGGAAAGCCGTTGCTTGTCCCTGAACTCTGAAGGAATTGTAATAAAAAACTCCCAAACGTCTATTATGTAACTAGGGGGGGGAAAAAAAAAGAAAAAAAAAAGAAAAAGTGAAAACAATCAAAAAATAATAGGTAGTAGGAGAATTAGTAGAGGAATACAAAATAAGGGAGAAGTATGGACATGAGGCGAAGTGAAAAAATGGCAATATTACAGGAGGAAATTATGTTTACCAAATTTATTAGAATTATTTTAAAGATCTCAAGAAGCATGGTGAGGTTATTCACATGGATTTAGTGTACTTGGATGTTCAAAAGCTTTCAAGAGATCTGTTGTAATAGGCTTTTAAAGAAATTAAGCTGCCTCAAAATAAAAGGAAAAATCCTCTCATGCACTAAGCAATGGTTAAGAGAGAGAAAATAAACCATAAGAATAAACTGCTATTTCATCAGTGAAGGATGGCAGCCAGTTCCAGCTATCTGTGCTGTTATTTGCATTGTTCAGAATATTCTAAAACGTAGGGATAATGAAGTAATAGACTTTGCTGATTATAAAAAATTTGCATGAGGAAAAATGCATTTCTGATTGAAAAGTTACAACTGGATATCACAACACTCAGTAAGCTGTTAAAAGAATTCTGTTGTGCAGAATAAATTCCATATCTGTAAAAGCCATGTAATAATTATGAAGAGAAGATCAATGCTTACGTAATTTTAATGGTACTCATTTTTTTATTGGAAATCATAGGTTGCCAAAGATAACTAATAGAGTTGGTCAGAGCTATTCGAATGTCTGATGCAGACATTTTGGGATATGATAATGGTGCTTCCTTGGAGCAGAGAGAAATGATATAGTACAAGGGAAACTGAAGATAAAGCATGAGAAACTAATAAGATGTACCTAGATAAAAGGAGAATTAGGAACTACTTAGAAAGTGGGAGGTTTTAGAGGAAACTTACTATGTCAGAAATATAAATCAATACAATACATAGTGTATTTTCCAGTACTTACTTATTTGTTATCAGTAGAGGTTGTGGAGGCTGAAATTAAAAATTAATTTTAAAAGGGATTAGACAAATAATTGAGGCATAGGACAATCAGTGTCTTTTAAAAACAATAATTTCAATGCAATTTTCAAAGTAGGCAGCCTTTAAGAGATGACCGTTGGAAGTTGTGAAGGTATGCCAGAGAGACATTATACATGATCTGTTTTTTCAGTTTAGGATAAAAATGGAACTTCCAACTAACTTAGCAGAGCAAGCTTTATATTATGGTGCAATAAGATGTCTAAAAGAACTTCCCCTTGTCTTTCATTTGTGCACACAAGAAATCACTGCAAAATTGCACTATATAAATCATATCTGTCCCTCTGTTTGCAATAAAAAATGGGAATTCTTAATAAAAATATGCTTTAAAATCCATGGTTTGTAGGCAGAAGAAATAGATAAAAATAAAAAACCATATTAACCTTAAGTCTAGAGATACCCACATTTGTTTTATTTCCATACTTTTTTTGTAGTAAGAAAATTACTACTGTCATAGATTTTATATAAAATGTTTTAAAATATATGTAGTTGAGACATATGCAAGCCACAGTGTTTGTGAAACCACAGGATCTACAGATTTTTATTTTAAATTAGAACAGTGCACCATTTTGAATTGATAGTTTAAAATTATCTTTGACAAGCAGAAAAATTTCAGAAAGTTGATTACTTACAGCAACACAACACTTTTAGTTTTATTTAGGTCCAGATATTTTTCTACAATTTCTCTAATTACTGAGAACATTCCTCTGTAGGAAAAAGCCCCACAACATTTATTTTATCTTTGGCATAAATAATAATATAATAGATGCATTACTTTCTGAAATATTATTTAATTTCTTAAGTTTAAGTAACTATGTCAATATATTAAAAAGCGCTTTTTATCACAGTCTTCTCATTAAAAATACTTATTTTCTCTAATTTTATTTCTAAATTTAAAAATTTTCATTAATCCCATATTATAATAGTTATAATTATATGAATAGCTATATGTATAATTATATGTGTAAATATGTATAATAGTAAGGACATTTTTAAATCACTACATATGTTATTATATGTTATATATCATATAAGGTATTGAAGAAACCTCTTTGCTTCCAAGAACATTTAAACAGTGAATTTGGGTTCACATTAATTTTTGTTTTTCTTTGCTTATGATATGTAGTCTAAGCAGACATGATTTTTGATGTTAAACAGTTCAGCTCCTCCTAACAAAACTCTGGAGAATACAATACTAGAAAAGGCACTAGTTTTAATTTGTGTCCTCTGCAGGATGATACTGAACTTTGAGGTAATTTTGGTATGTCAATACAGTGCAGATACTTACTGAAATTGTGCCATCATCTAAAGTGTTTTCATTTACTTGGAAAATACCCTGATCTTAAAGAACTAATTTAGAGACAAGTTTATTTTTCCTACAGAGATCTGCCTAAAATGGGTTTCTTACAAATTCATATTTAGAGGCCTAAGGTAAAACATCTAATTATTCATGGTATGACACAATACTCAGGATATATGCACACTCATTTATGAAGGACATTTATATAAATAGTCAAAACAACTCCAAAAAATTAAGCAATGTGGTTTTCTCTCAGATGGCCTCAGAGGCAGATCTCTGAACATCACTACACTCTGCATGTATAGAATGAATTTTACCAGGATAACTGAGACATAAGGGGGCTCAACAGCATGTCACAACACAGGGCAGAGCTCATGATCCTCAGAGTAGAGGAATCTTGTACCTCAGAATAGACTTAAAGGCTGGATGCAGTATTGGGACAGACTTATCTTAGGAAATGCCAGTGAAAAAATCTTTCAAGTTGTGAGTACTAAATAACTTTGAAAATCAGGCCATTTCTTGCTGCTTATAAACCAGAAGGATTGTAGATAGCAAAAGGAAAACATGGTGGAAGTTGGGCTGGCGGCTGTTTTCTTCAGAGAGATGAGTTGGCCAGGAGGCAACATGATCTGTAAGGAAGCCTTGTCCTTAAATGGGTTCCCTGCCTTCAGACAGCCCATGAAGCCCACCATTCTTGCCTACATTTATTCTGTGGCTTTTCAAGGCAGCAAACCTGCTCTGTTTGTATTCCTGATAAGTAAGCCTTTCATTTTTGTTTTAGTAAATTTATGAGGATGTAGATTTTTCACAAAGTTCTAAGATACAGTAAAACAGTGCATTTTGTCCACTATCAGGACTCCTTGTGACTCCTTTCACTGCATTTTAATCCTATTCATTATATATGCATTTTTAGTTTCAGCTTGATATAAAAATATTTATGGCAATTTTTGCAGGACTGAAAAACACTTCTGACAATAAAAATTACTATTTTATGTTCATTTTTAAATTAGGAATTCGATTAATTTGCTTATCTACACATGCAAACAAACATACTTGCATGTGTATATACACATACAGATCTGTACACAAATATATGGAAATAAAAACTGGCAAAAGTAACATATAAAATATGTAATATTTTCCCTATGTAACTGTAGTGTCCCAAATGAAATATTTCTTCCTTCACATTTTATAATGCAAACATATGTTTATGTTTAACCATAACTCAATGAATAGTTGTTTTAGAACCTGTCATTGTGATAAACTTTCTTGGTGACTGAAATAACATTTTCCAGAACACACTTTAATTGCTAATATTGTGAGAGATGAAAACTTAAGCCAAACACAACTCATTTTCTTCTCACTTCCCCTAATGTAAAATAGTATATTATTTTAAGTAGTAAGTCTCAACTCAAACTTGATGCCTTCACCTGTATTTTAAGTAAGTGTGGTCATTTCCATGGTAAATTAAAAAGAAACACCTACCCCACATTATCATGTACAACAGCTATAAAAGCCATTAGGAATTCAAGATAAAGGCCATGAGTTTCACCTCTATTTCAGCTTAAAAGATAGAGAATGAGACAAAAACTGACCTGAAAATACAGGTATGCTAAGTATCTTACACCTCATTAACTCAGATATTATACCCATGTAAGGATTGTAGGACAACTATTTTTACATTTGTTTTTTAGTTTTCTGACCAGTTTTTTGTTGGCAGTTTCTATTGGACTTTTCTGATATCTATATATTTCATGTAACATTGTTACCTTTTTATTTAAATCCTTTCACTGCATGTTTAAAAGGTAGAATTTTTATAGTTGTGAAATGTGCATGAACGATTTGCAAAAGCCATAAATAAAAGAATTTCAAAAGGATGCATCTTTCTTTTGCTTTCTTTAATTACTCATTACTTGTCTCATAATATTTGATGATCTTTCTATTTAAGAGACACTGTGCAAACAGTGGAGGCCAGGGACTATAAAAACTGTATTAGTGTTCATTAGTACCGTGCCTCTCCTAGAAGTCTAAAGAAGACATCTGGAGTAAAGCTAGAAAATGGCTCAATGAAGATCACAATTCAGAACAGCAGAGCAGTTTTTGTGAATTCTCATGGACGCAAAATATCTATGATGTTTATAATAAAATGCATGTAAGCCAACAAAACAACTTCAAACCCACCTTTTAATGACTAATTTAGGGGGGAAAAAAATTGAAAGAGAAGGAAATTTTTAAAATCACTTTAATATAACCTGGGACAACAGACTACTATGTTATAGCCAGGACTGCCACTACGGAGCAGCATTAATGATATTTGTCTTCCCTAATTGTTCATTGTTATGTTTAAACACATTTATATTTCTCTTAAATTTAACTTTAAAATTATATATGCTTTTCAGTGATTGGTGGGGAGGGATTATTGTTGAATTCCTATTAATTTTACTCTTAGAAATTAAATATATAGGAAATCTGAACTTCATTTTATTGCGGGGGTTTTTTGCCAGAAAAATAACTGCTACAGCATTTTGCATATACTGGGGAGACATATTCATTTTTCAAGCTGACTATAACAATTTATTCTAACAAATATCAAAAACCCTCTAAATTTTTAGGATCTTCTGGTCCTAAAAAACTCACCACTATCAATGGTGATTAAAGAGATGAGAATATAGAATTAAATACTTATTTGGCTTTCTTGTGTCACTGATGGAGGGTGCTGAAGGGTATTTTTTTTCAGAAGAAAATAACCCATTTGGCAACAGCAAAAACACCTTTTAACACTTAAGTCTTGAAAAGGCTAATTCTGATAAAAGCTAGCCATTTTATGGAAGGACCACATTAGCAGTACAATTGCTTGGTGCTTTTGCTTCTGAAAGCGTGATTACAGCAACTGAAGACATTAAGTAAAGAAACCCAAACAGTGAACTACTGAAGCATAGACTGCAAAATAGAAGTACTGATTTTTTTTCTCCCTCTTTTTCTCACTGCACATGTATTTCCCAGTGCGTAATCTACACACTTCCTTAAGGCACTGTTAAAGTTTCTCCAGGGATAATGTTTGTGGGCCACCAAGACCCATGTTATATTTACTATATAAACTCAGTTTGAAAGGCATGAGGAACCTTCACCATAGATTTCAAACTGAATTAGCATGATAAATACAGGATAGGCTTTAAATCTGCCTTTTAGGTGAATATGACAGATGTGTAAGCCATTTCTACATTAAGTCTACTCTGAATAATTAGAACTGCTCAGGAGCTCAAAATTGAGGTCATAGGAGGATGTATAATAGCCAAATATGAAGAGAAATAAAATCTGTCTATATCCTTTAGTCATTTTACACATCAAAAAAATACATTGTTTATGCTAATAATTGCAATAAGTTCCTTGGTCCATGGAAATCAATGAAAACTTTAGCATTGACTACAATGCAGTCAGATTTTCACCCTATGTACTGTAGTTTATGACATTTTGTTTGGGACCTTTGCCAATGTTTGGAGGACCCAGATGGTGCTTTACACAGAAAGATTAAATTTTAATCTGATCATCTTCTGTGATTCTTCATGGGAAACAATGCTAGATACACAGAAATAGCATCAAGGATCATCTTGATATTTAGTTTCCTAAGAAAGGCAGTCTTGTATTATCACCCAATTTATCCCAACCCACAATCTTGTCAGTAGATTGCAATTTTAATAAAAAAAAAAAAAAGAGAAAGAAGTTATTGTAGTGGTTTAAAAGATGTTAAATGAGAATCAGTGGGAAAATACAGAGACGTTAAGATGTTGAATAAGGAACTGATATAGCATGAGGATATACACAATACACAAAGGTATCAACGTTCACACTATCTCAGTGTTCACACAAATAGGAAAGCATGCTTTACAGTTTCCTTTGTTTAAACTTCTGTTTGGGTTTAGATGAAGAACACATTAATAATTTTCATAATGAAACAATATATTTGCATTTTCATTCTGTAAGTAATAGAACTGTGAGGTTTTGTGCTTTTTAAGGCTACATCACTTTATGATTCTACCAAAATATATGAGAGTGTTTGTAAATTATGACTTTTGCCTTGATGTATCTAGTCTAGGCCAGTCTTAACATATAGCCAATGCAGGAAGAACAGGATTCATTGCTTTTAACCCAGAAGCCTTAATTCAATTCTGTAAACTGATTTGATGTCTAAACCTCCTGTGAAAAAAACAGAAGTAATCATTTAATCTGATAATGTAAACCATTAACCTGATCTTCAAACACCCAAATATTTTCTCACATCTATATTCTAACTTTCCCAGTACTGTCTTTGCTTGACCTCTCTTTAATTTTTATTTACAGTCAATGAACTACCTTTGTCTTAGCCCTCACTGAAGAACTAAATTTCATTTTGTTAGAATGCTAAATTTCATGCTGAGGTACATTTTTGAAATGCAATATTGAATTGAAATTTATGCCACTGATTAGTTATGTAATTCAGATTTTGCTCTTGGCAACTGAGCGTTCAAGATGAAGGTATCTTTCATTAATTTGATCACTACTAAAGCTTGATCACTGCAATATTGACAGGAAATATGCACAAAGTAGGCATGAAAATAGTTGGAATGAACCCACTTAAAAAGAGGAATTAATATTCTTGCAAATGCTTTACAATATTCTCCCACCTCTATTTTGGTACAAACAAAAGGGAGTATCTGAGAGTGAGTTATACATTTTTCATTGGATTAAAAATGAAGCACAGAAAAGTACATGACTCACGTTAGAGGAAATTTTCAGTGGCACGGGGGAAGTCGCACTCCCACCTTTTTATTTTCAGTGGCAATCTGGAGCTAAAAATCACTGACAGGCTTTTGGAAAGCTTCCTCAAAACACATAAGCTGTTCATGTTTCTGAGATAGGAAAAAACTCACATTAAATAGCTATGTTTGTCAGATAAACTTTTTGTTTGTTTGTTTGACAGTGATTGATAATGCTGAGCAGTTTTGTCCTATTTTGTGCCATCAGCATGATTTATACGACAGTGACGGTATTATGCCTTTGTAGCTACACAACAAAATATCAGTTTCTCAAAGCACACAAAATCTTACGAGCTAGAAAAAACTGACACTTGAACAGCTTGGAGTCATGGTGGGTGAAAACACTGGAGAAGATTTTTAGTCCAATTTGAATTAAACCTGGGACCTCAACAGTGGAAAATTCTCATTCTTTTTTCTTAGGTACAGGAGTCAGGCAACTAAGGAGAAAACAATCTATTACTTGTCCTAACACAATGTTTCAATGGAATGGCAATTTTCTTGCTACCTTTTCCTACCTCAAGATAATAGACAGGTCTTACTTCAACTCCCAATTTGAAAGCAGTTTTAAAGAAATCCTTTTCAGTGTCTTTCAGTCAGGCCTCAGTCTTGTCATTCAGCTCCCGCTTTATGCTACTTTCTGAAATACTTTTACAGTAATGCCTAGAAACATGTTGTGCTAGGAACTATTATCAATGGAGTTGACAATCCTCCTTAGATTTGAACACTCACGAATAGTGATACAAGGGAGGCCCCTTTTAGTTTGCTTTGTGACTTCAGCATAAACTGTTTTTCTGTTGTATATCTGTCACAAAACTTCATGCAATGATATCTGTAGCAGTGTCAACCTCACCATTTCATGTTGACAAGTTAGGTGTGTCAAGATACGCTCTTCTGATTCAGTTTGAATGACTTATATAGTTGAGTCCTAACAGAGCTGACTGGAAGTCCTTTTCTCCCAGTGAGTTGTGATATTTGAATAAATCAACTCTGTTAGCCATTTTAGTGCAAATTGAAGTATTTTATCTGATGTAACCTGCTCTATATTGCAGAACTGTAGAAACACTCAGGCACCACTGGGAAAGTGGTGACTTGTGAATGAAGTATTAATTTTACAAATTATTCAAATTTGAATGAAAGAGCTCATCTAATTATGTCTTTATTCATCTTTTCAACAAGGGCTTAACATATTTCAGGAAAGAAAAAATAGTACACTTGCACTAGGAAAAAAGGAGATAAAAGTTACACACAGAACAGGTTCTGTGATGTGTAAGGTGTATACCATGTGCCATAACGTTACAAAATTCAAAACCTTTTTTTCATCCCTGAAAATAATTAGATTTCTGATGAATTTTCTTTTCATAATGAAAAGAATGCTACTGAAATACTTGAAATTATAGCCTAAGTGTAGCAAAAAAGAAGAGTAATTTTGTGGATGGATTGATGAAAGTGGGGGATATGAAACAATATACACATTCTACATTAGTAAACAATGGAAACACATCAGCATTTTCAAAGAACACCAAAGGAAGCAAAAAGGTGGGAAGCAACACACAGATGCAGTTTCAGTAAGGACACACAGAAATAGCCTAAAACTTTTGAGGAGAAACTCACTAAATCAATCAAAGATCATGACAGTCTATGAACAGTCCAATTGTAATTTTTGTGGGAAAGTAGATATTAATGAAGTTAAATGAAAAAAAAATCAGAATAAGGCAGTTCTGAAGTTTATGCACATTGTCAAACTACTAGAGGTAAACAAAAAAACATCCTATAAGCCATGACAGTTTTTTGTGTGTGAGCATTTCTAGTCCCTGAAAAACACAATGTATTTTCATGTTATTTGTACTCTTTCAATTACATGCTGGCACTAGTTGAATGACATTGCATTTGTTTCAGGCTTACAACACATAGGCAGCTCCTACACAGTAGCTGATGATCACTAACTTCATAACCCAAAACAACAGGACTATGGATCCAGAGTCTATAAAGACAGAACAGGCAAACAGTAAAGGGAAGGAAAAATAAAAGAAATAATAAAAGAATTATGCAAGAAAAAGAAGGACCTTTCTTTTCTTAACCTCTTCCTTAGCATTTTTTATTCTGTTTGCTATAACTAAAGCCACTGACATAGCTACTGACTTTGTTAAAATTTACTGGTACATGGATCTGATGATCTCAGACTGATTGCACTGTCAACTTAGAGCTCTTAATATGCAGACATACCTTCAGTTGTTGTTCGGTGGTGTTAGTCACAAAAAAGCAACTTTTCAGGACTGAACCACAGATGTGTTGTACATTGAGACATTTTGCTTGGTTTAAAGAACGTACACCAGTGTTTATCTTGAATATGATGGGACTAGAGTTATTGTGAAGGTCACAGGGTGCTTTATAAAAGTTATATTATTCTTTGCTTGTAAAGGACTGGGAACTGCCAGAGTCAACTAGAGAAGTTTATGAAAGACCAGTAACCAGAAAGTGACATGAAAAACTATAGTATAAAACAGAAGAGCTGACATCTTTCACGAACTTACAAAATAACTCGCATAAGTCTTTCAAAGCATTTATAATGTTTGGAAAAATATTGTTTCTCAGCTGTTATATTTTTTCTGTTAGATAATGCAAGATGTCATTGAGCTATAGCATTTAAAGGTGGGGTTTTGGTTGAGGTTTTTTTTTTGTTTATTTTGGTTTGGGGGTTTTCTGTTGAGGGGCTGATGGGTTGTTGGTGTTTTTTGGGGTTTTTTTGTTTACTTTAAAACCCTGAAAGCTTTTGCATTTCAAGGAAGTGCTGCTGATTGACAGAGGAACCAAAGAATTTTTTAAAATAAAAGAACATTTATCCATGGTATTAAACAAGGCTGAGTCATTTAATTCTATTTGCAGAAAAGTGTTAGCAAGTATTATTCTTTGTTCTTTGTTATTTAGACAGCAGATAGATATACAGTTGCAAATGCAGTATTGTGCACAGAGGTACAGCCCAATTATTTTGTTTGGCTCTTCAATATATGATTGGGCAGTTGTTGTGAAATGAACACCGTACAATTGATGATAGATTAATTTTGCTCTAGACTAATTTATGTCTCTATTAGAGTACCTAGACAATTGGTTCACATGTAGATATCTGCAATGTGGGCATCTAAAGTGAACTGGGATGAATAGAAACTATTTAATTGCTTATGATATGTATTCACTACTCGTTCCTTTCATCGAGGTCCTTCTGAAGAGCCACACAGCACTCTGGGGTATGGGCCCCTCCTCCCAGCTCTGAGTCATCAGCAAGCTTGCTGAGGAGGCATCTGCCCCTTCATCCAGGTCATTGATGAATAAGTTAAACAGTACTAGGCTCAACATTGAACCTTGGGGGTGACAGGCCTTTAACTAGACCATATGTCACTGATTACAAACTTTTGGCATCTGTCATTCAGCCAGTTCTCTATTGCTTCAGAATATTCCATGTGTGTCTTATCTTTTGAAAAAATACAGCTACTTAAAAAGTTGTCTTGTTCAGATCTTTGGCTGCATGCTGAGAATCAATCTTTAGAAAGCTTCCGTTAGATAATCACTGACTGGACAGAGAAGAATCTATGATAAGGAACTAAAAAAATAGAATGCAATAGCGTGTTTTGACACAAGCTGGATAAAAGAGCATTTAGTAAAAGGATGCAAGGTAAAAGTTCATTTTTGATTTCCATATTGTCACAGAAGATAAACAAGATGATGTTGTGTGGGTACCATGGAACTGTTTCCAAGGTCAAATCCACAGAGATATGATGATGGCTTGAATTCCTTCATCAATTGTTTTCTGCTTGTTCAGAAACATCCAAATGTTATTTTCCTCCAATTGTTCTCCACTGATATAACATTCTCAGACCCTGATCTAGTTTGCAGGGCACTACTGTTATTATACAAAAGCAATACCTGCCCATATATCCCACATATCTTCCCACAGGATGAGTTTAAAACTTTATTTAGATTTTTATATTCATTTGTTGTTGTTTGTGGAATTTTTTTGTTTGTTTTGCTTCATAGAATCTCAGAATCATCTACATTGGAAAAGACCTTCAAGATCATCTAGTCCAACTGTCATCATAGCATCATCATATCCCCCAAGAGGCACATTCAGATGCCTCTTCAACACTTCCAGAGAAGGTGACTCCACATCTCCCTACGCAGCTTATACCAATACCTAACCACTCTTTCAGTGGTTTGTGGTTTTTGTGTTTGTTTTTTTCTCTAATATTTAATGTGAACTTCCACTAGCACAACTGAAGGCCATTTTCTCTCATCCTTTCACTTGGGACATGGCAAAAGAGAACAACACACACCTTTCTACCACTTCCTTTCAGGTAGCTGTGGAGAGAAATGAGGTCCCCCCTGAGCCTCCTCTTTTCCAGGCTAAACCACCCCAGTTCCCTCAGCTGCTCCTCATAAGACATGCTCCAGCTTCTTCACCAGCTTCATCAGCCTTCTCTGGACATGCTCCAGCACTTTAATGTAGGTTTTGAAGTGAGTGGTCCAGAACTGGGCACAGTACTTGAGGTGCAGCCTCATAAGTGCCAAGTACAGAGGGACAATCACTTCCCTGGACCTGTTTGCCACACTGTTCATAATATAGTCCAGGATGCTCTTGGCCTTCTTGACCATCTGGGCACACTGCTGGTTTATATCCAGTCACCTGTCAGCCAGCAACCCCAGCCTCTTCTGGCTGAGCAGTTCTCGAGATACTCTTCCCCAAGCCTGGAGCATTGCACAGGGTTGTTGAAACTGAGGTGCAGGACCTGGCACTTGATCTTATAGAACGTCATGCGATTGTCCTCAGCCCACTGATCCAGTTCGTCAAGATCTCTCTGTAGAGCCTTCCTGCTCTCAAGCTGATCAGCAGTTTGTTTACTTTAACAAATTAAATTATGTCTGATAGTCTCTAGCACCTTCTTTTACTTTTCACTGTATTCACTGTGATTCTCAGCTGGTATCATCTTTTCTTCAAAATCAGAATGCCTTGGTATCTGCCTGTAAAACATTAGTACAATCGTCATTTTGTATAATTGCTATATTTCTATAGTTATTTCATATAAGCCAAATGTGGGGTTTGTTAGCCTTTTTTTCCAAAACACAATGTAACTGTAGTATAGCAAGTACTCTGTTGGCAAATTTTGACATCTTTGTCAAGACAAGAATCTTCCGTTTCTTACACTGAACAGATCAGAGGCAGTTCTACATCTTAGGAAGTCCAGCACAGTTTAGTTGCTCAGCTCATGGACCTCAAGAGTCCTGTTCTCTTAGACTGGACTTTTGCAGAGTGATATACCTTCATTTCTTCGTGGCATCATTCAGAATTGTGGATGATTTTTTATTCTGGGTAACTGTTTCCAAGCCTCAGAAGCTGTACACATAAAATGTCAACACTGTCTCAGTTGGCTAAACATTACACACGCTTGACTTTTTATGTCTACAAATGAATTTTTCCTTTTTTTTTTTTCCCTACTCCTTTCACTGTCCATAGTCTTTGAAATATGTTGTGTCAGGTTATTTATTGAATGCACACAGATATATTTGGAGAATAATAATATAAACATATGTAAGTTATAATTCCCTAAAAAAAGTTGTTTTGTTTGGGGTTTTTTAATGATGTTCCAGGATAGCTTTATTTATCGTATGTAAGTGACCACATATTTAGAGTAGGGTTCAATCTGTTCAAGTCAGGTAATTAAGTTACACCCATGTTTTCTGTACCTTGGAATACACTAATAAGTCTTCTATGGGACAAGGAAGAAAGACAGGTGTGCTACTGATTTTAGCTTCTGGCTGAAGCTCATGGCCTCACATCCCTGAAGTTTAATGCATAAACTATAAAAAAAGTAATGCTAGACATTGGATTACAATGATACACTTTATCTGGAAAGGTATTTAATTGTTTCTGAAAACAAGAACTATAGCCACATCCTGACATCCAAGATAATTCATCTGACCTTTCCTAAAGGAGCCTAGAGTAATTCAAATATTGAGTTGAGTTGTAGATGAATTGTGCTGTTAATTAGAGACCTTATCTCAGGTACTAGTAAGCAGTGAGGAAAGATTTACTTTATATGTTCTTGCTGTAGAAAATACCCTCATACTTCTGGTAAATGTTGGGTCTAGTACACATGGACCTATCTGCTGTATACAGGTGGGACAGGCTGACCCAAACCAGCAGCCAAACACATACCCTACAATTTGTTCATTATCCTCTCTCACAGGATGGGAAGAAAATAGAAGGATGGCAAGAAGACGTGAGTATCAAAATAATGGCAGTGTAACAGAGAAAGCAAAGCAAAACAATAAAATTATTCACCTCTTCCCATCAGCAGGCAGATGCTCAACCATTCCCTGGGAAACAGGGCCTCAGCGTGTATAATGGTTACTTGAGAAGACAAATGGCATAACCATGAACATTTCCCCTCCTTCTTCTTTTCTCTGAGTTTTTACTGGTGAACACAAAGATCATACAACATGGAATATCCCTTCCCTTTTTGGGTCATCTGTCCCTCCTGTATGCCTTCCTGGCCTCTTGTCCACCCCAGCATTTTAGGATTTAGCAGGGGAACGGGAGAGAAAGATGTGTCTTGATGCTGTACAAAGGCTGTTTATCAATAGTCAGAACACTGTTGTGATTTAGTCACAAATGCAAAGTACACCACCATATGGGCTGCTATGGAAGAAAGTTAACTCCATCTCATCCAGACACTGCAGAATATGCAATCCCTTGGAGATGCAGAAGGGAAAGGATCCTAGCCAAAATCTCTTGGTTGACTGCAGAAGGGATAATGAGATCTACTAGAACAGGAAAACTGGTCAGGTGAAGTCAATCTTATAGCATGACAGAACCTTCTACAGTATAACAGTATTTTACAGTTACGAACATTCCAGCTTCTACTGTGGGAACAATAATGATAGTATCTTCCTGTGGTTTAGCTTGTGGAACATATGATAGAGTGGTTAATGCCTCTTATTACACATCCAGAAGTCTGGTTTCACTATTTTTTCTTCCTGAAGAAGCAAGCAATAAAAGATGTCCAAGATGTTTTTCACTCTTTTATATTTTCATATATGTTTTTTATGCCTTATACTGCTTCCCTTGAGATCAGAGTGTGGTGAATTAACTTTGGAGGATGGCCAGGCTCCCAGCAGAATAGAGTTGGGGGCAGTGGGGAATAGGATAAGAAATGGACAAGAGATTGCTTATCAGATACTGCCTAAGACAAAACTCATTTGTAGAAAAAAAATTCAACTTATTGCCACATAAAATAGATTTGGATAGTGAGAAGCAAAACCACAAGCATTAAAATGGCACATTTCCTCCCCATTTTCCAAAGCTCAGCTTTACTCTTTCTCTCCTTACACCTTCAATCATCCCACTTAGTGGTACAGGAGGGAGTGGGACTGTCATTATTACATAAGGATTCCTCTCTGGTGATCCTTTATCGTCAGACCTTCTTTCTGCTCCCATCTCCACATGAGCTGAACTTCTTAAGAAAATATCTACCTGCAGGGTCCTCCATGGGCTGCAGGGAAATCCCTGCTCCAGTGACTGGAATACCTTCTTCTCTCACCTTGATATTCTCTCTGCTGTTTCTCACTCTTTTGGTCTCTACACCTGTCTCCATCTTGCATGTTCTGCCCTTTCTTAAGTATATTTTCCCCAAGGAGCCATCATTTCGGTTCAGTGGCTCAGCTGTGTTGTGCAGTGCGTTGCTTGGAGCTGGCAGGAACTGGCTGTGTCCCACAGAGGCCACCCTAGCCGCACATGCAGCCAACACCTGCAACCAGTATGCAGGGAAAAAGCAAAATTATGGTCTTCAGAATTAGGCAAGGTAATTTAGTCCTCCCATCTGCATAAGTCAAGAGACCAGGGAAGGATTTATTTTGTCAGATTTATTTTGTTTATGGGACACTTCTGGACAGAAGCCTATTACAGTGGATTCAGCTCCATATCTAGTAGACCTCAACTTCTACTTCTACTTTTTGTTAATATTGTTTTGACATTATGTATTTTCATATGTAGGATCCTACAAATAATACTATATTAATGGTAAAATTAACTTCATACAAGTTGGGAAAATAAGGTTCAGACCTTATTACTAGTGTTCACTCTTCTGCTGTGGTCTTCCATCTTTTTTTCTCAAGTGGTGTGGAGAAATAGATGAGATGTCAACTGTTTAAGACTAGTCAGTGTCCAGCAAATCGACATTCAACCTGATACTTACATTCAGTTTTGGCAAAGATCTGAATATAATAAACAAATCTTCCTAAAACTTTTAGTAATTAACTTTCCAGTAGAAAATTGACCAGATCTTTCTAGTTTTTCATGTGAAACTCAAAATATTTTTCTGGGGAAAGAGGAGATCATTATATGGGAAAAAAAAAATTATTGTTAGTCTTTATAAACTATGAAGAGCCTTTATAAACTATGAAAACCCTTTATACTGGAACAAAAATAGAGTAGAGCTACTGTTATTAGTTACTATGATACTATTGCTCTCGCAGTCTTAAATGCAAAACAAACTTCATTAACAATACAAGGGGGAAAAAACATTATAAAAGAAAAATTTACAGTTCCTATTGTTTTCAGATGAGGGTGAGAAACATTATGTAAGTTATCAGCATTTTAAAGTGTTTACTTGGACAAATATGATGATAATAATGTGGTGTCTTATGTTGTTGTTGATAGTTTCTTCCCTCTTCCTACAAAGTTTTATTGAGAACATTGCTGTATTTTCTACCACAGTTTACATCTTGATCTTTCTTCAGTGATCTGAAACTCTACACATACATATAGTTCACTGTATATGTTGTTATGGTTTAGGAGCAGTACTCCATAATTTAGTGCCATCCTCCTACCCCTGCTCCCCTGCCCACTCTGGTGGGAGTTACAACAGTGGGAGATTATGGGCTAAGAACTATTTACTGGAGACAGCAATGAGGTAAGACAATGAACAATAACATCAACAATCCTAATAACAACAGTGCATAAAAGAGAGAGTGTTTAACATGCAAAATACTCACTAACATAACGAGACCCCAAGACAAATGAACAAAATGGCACATGGACCATTTGCCCCTACACTTTCACTCCATCTGAAGCCACACTCCTTCTTCTCAGGAGTGAGAATCCCTTACTTCTGCCCCCCCGTGATGATGTGGGTGGTATGGAACAACGATGAGGACATGCCCACACAGCCCCAGGCTCTCCTCCCTCATGGCTCCTGAGAAAAATTAACCCAGTCCTTGGCTGAAACTAGGACAATGTAAGATACTTGTTCTTCATCTCTATTTTTTTTTCCCCAGAGAGCCTTTAATTTTGCATTACTACCGTTAACTGATTGCTGTTGAGTTGCTGATAGCTCTGGGGTTTCTAGGATGATCCTGAAGCAACACCTTGATTCAACATCTTCTAGGACTCTGCTGGTATCTTAGCTTAATCTTCCTTTACATTGCATGCCACTGACAATTCAAAAATAATTTGTTCTTACACAGTATAAAAAAATTATAGTTTTATAATTACCATTTTTAGCAATGCATGTCACACCACAAATAAGACTTAGCAAAAATAAAACAAACTAGGTAAAAGGCATCTGCTCATTAAGAAATTCTTGTTACAACTAGGCAAGCTAAGATAAAGGTCCAATGCAGACAAGACAAATCTGGATAAAGCCAGACATGGCCTGAGGTCTGTGTTGTACTTTAGAAAAAAATCTGTGGTCCCTTACTAACAATGGTAATCCTATATTTACTGGGAAATAGACCTACATTCAAGAGATTTAAACTTGCATCATTTAAACTTGTGCATCACATTAATACTTGCGGAAGAAAATAAAGACAGTTATTTTTTTCTCTAAAGGGAGTTGAACCAATAGTTCTTTGTAGTAACAGGAATACAAGGGTATTAAAATTATGTTAGCAAGAAGAAAAAATTATTTGCACATCAAAAGCATAACAGTAAGATACGATTCTCGATGATTTCAGCATTGGAAATTGTGCACGTTCCTCATAAATAAACTAAGGGCAAAGACAGCATTCATACACATGCTTCTATTATTGCTGCAAAAATATCATCTGATCTGTCAGCATTAGACATTGTGGTAGTGTGATCAATGCCAACAACGTATGCATGTGAGAGCTTTAATAAGATTTTAAGAAGCAAAACAGAAACATCTTTTTCACTGTGAGAAATGTTAGAAATTGAATATAGAGAAGATAAGAAATTTTTAGCATTTTTAATGGAATGTATGTAAATCTCAAATCACCTTGAAATAAAAACTTTAAACTGTAACCTATAAAAACCAACAAGATAAAATTATTTCCAGGGAGAAAGGTTGGTATTGACTACTTCATAACACATACCTAACTGTTTGTCTTAATACGTAAAGCAAATTTTAATACTTTTAGTGTACAGAGTTTACCACTGTGGCAAGAAAGAGAAAAGGAGTTAGAGTTTTGTATGCTTCAGAAATTAATTATATACATGAAGAAATATCTCAGATATACTATAGGCCAGTTAGCCCATAGCTGGTATGAACCATTAACACAAATAATTTATGACTGAACCTTGCTAAAAAAATAAAAAGAAAACTAGCCCTTCCTTTATTTGAAAGTCCCTAGGTATAATGGAGGATGACTAAAAAACCTGAGGAAAACATCCTTAGATATGAAAATGAAGTCTTGCCTATGAGCAACAGCTGAAAACCAAAAAGGTAGAGACAGTAAAGGCGCAAATAAACAACTGGAAAACTGACGAAATTTGACAAGAACAAAGAATGAACAAAGATTTGGATGTGTGTACAGTGTGTACTTTGTATTTAAAGATGCTGAAACTACCAAGGAGTATTGCAGTATACTGTCTCCAAGCTCCAAACATTTCCAGGATGTTTGGTCAGCAGACTAGGTATCTTAGCACCCCTGCTTATTTTGCCATAAATTGTACATATATAAAGTAAAGCTTATTTCTTAGAGGGTTGTTGTTTTCTCGGTTGTTGACTGCCCATCTAATTCAGAGATGTATCATGTAACAAAGTGGAATACAGCCTCCATGAGATTGGATAATAAAAGACATTCACCACAGATTTCCAGTAATAGCCAGAAAACATATTCAAGTTGGAAAAATCTCCATTCTTCTGTACAAAGAGTTATAATGCAGCTCAGGAATATCTGATAATGTGTTTCTTATTCCATTAAAATGACTCTCTTGGGATTTATTTTTCCTAAATCAGGTTTCTAAAAGATAGTCATTCTGCATTTCCTTTGTAGACATTGAAATGGTTCAGATGAGGCATTGTTTGAAGGAATCTATTTGTGTTTGTCAACTATAAACAAAGCTTAGAATTATTAGACGAGAATTAGACATCAGATTTTGAGATGCCCACAGTTCATTCCACCCACATACTGTAAGCAAGTACATAACACACCTGCATTTAGTGAATCTGCTGTAAATTAATGACATACAATAGTGCCTGGTTTAGACAGAATTGGGCAGAAGGTAAAATGGAAATTAATCCATTTCCTTGTCCATTTCACATTCGATGATGTTCAATTTGACATAATTTTCTAATCAAGAATCTCCTTAACATTCAGGATGGAATTCGTCTCACCTAACTTACTATTTCTAAGCTAGTCATGTTAGGCCCCTGTACTGCATCTACCATAGTCAGAGGATAGAGACAGTATGGTACAGTTCATATAAATACATATATATTCCCTTATGATGACGTGCATTGTACCTGAAAATTCCTATTACTCTCTATGAGCTATTAAAAGAGCTCTCAGTGATCAACTCAGAGATGTGTTATCCACAAGTATCTAAATCTGTTAAAGAATTCCAATTGGATTTTATTTGTTAATTAATTCCTGAACTCATTTTGTAAGATTTGATTGAACATGAAGAAACTACTCGTATTTAAAAACAAAACAAACAAACCACAAAAAATTACAAAAACTCCCACAACCAACAGAAAACATCTGCCATATAATCTCCACTTGCCTTTAAATATTTGAAAGTGTTCCCATTGAAGATGAGGAGAAAATTCTCTTGACTTTGGGAGGATTATTTGGCCCAAGTTATTATATACACATTGAACATCTTCAGTGAGAAAAGAAGAAACCATAAATCCAAGTGGAACAACTGTGTATAGAGGAAAATAACACAAAAGCTGCTTATTAGGACTGACTTTGCTCCTAGTTTTCATGCTGTATGTCAAATGAAATGTAAGGCAAAAATTACTCAGTTCTGTTTGCACTCGCTTGCCAAAATGTAGACAGTCAGTTAAAGGAACAGCTGTTGTTGCTGTAGACAAGCTGGCCTGTAAAAATTAATTATGATTATTAAGAATAATCCTGACCTGGGTCACAGATGCAATGATATACATTCTGTTATAGACATTAATCATACAAGTCTTTTCTTCATGAGACTGTAACATCAAGAAGCCTACTCAGTTTGATGAAAACCTCAGTGATGTTTTTGTGTGGCAGACCTGAAAAGAGATGTTTGTTTATGTGTGATTTGTTTGCTTGTTTGTTTTTTATCTGTATCATCAATGCAGCAGGGAGTTCAAATGTTTTCCAAAGCAGAATGAAATTGCATATTTCTTCAGGACAAATTCTGGATGTAGCCCAGTATACTTTCTTTCGTATATAAGAAAACAATTTTGTTTTGACAAAACATCTTTGTAAAGTTCTGAGTGCTGGAGACACAATTATGCATTTTGAGGAATTTCCTTGTTTGGTTGGGGGAATTGGCAAGAACTGTGTTTCTATGTCCAAGTTAATTGCTAGGTTCTATATATATATCTGTGTAGACATGGGTAGTTTGTATAAATTTTGGCACAGAAAAGATTTCTAAGGTTTTAGAAGATAGAACCACTTCAAGCTTCAATACTCACATTAACATAGGGATAGCAAGAGAATTTATTTGTGGACTGCTAACTGAATAAATACCAATATCAGGTTTTAGCACATTTTCTAGCCTGTAACAAAGTTTAAAAAAAGAATTTGTGTAAAACTAGTTCCATGATTACGTGGGGGGGTTTTTTGTTTTGTTTTGTTTTGTTTTGTTTTTTAATTAGATCTTCCTTCAGAGTGATCACTATCAACTAAAGCAATAACTTATGTCAAGTCTTCATGCAAGTCAAGAGTAGGCTAACTTTAAAGAGACAGAATGTTGATTTTATCCTTATAAAATTGCTAGACAAGAAAACAAAAAAGTAGCATTAGCTGGAGATCACTAGTAGGATCATTTCAAGACAACTTCCTACTCTCAAGTAGGAGAAAATATTCTTCATATTAGACAAAAGAGGAAAAGTATCAAACATTTCTGTTTAACTTTATATTTTCCTCTAAAATTTCAGGTTTCCTGAGTGCATCTCTCTTTAATCTTGTTTCTTATGTCATCCTCTCTAGTTTTCCTTTTCTTTTAATTTGTCGCCTTGGAGTAGACTGATCCTTTTTTTTTCCCATAAATTCAATTTAAAAAAATAAGTTAAAATTAAAAAACCTTTTTTAAATAAGAATAAATTAAAATAGTAAACTTTTCCTTGCTTTGCCTTGCCTTGCCTTTCCAAACCTTTTCAAACCTTCCCTTTCTGAACCTTCCCAAATCTTCCCAAACCTTCCCTTGCCAAATCTTCCTTTCTCAAACCTTCCCCTCCCCTTCCCCTCCCCTCCTCTTCCCTCCCCCTCCCTATATTATTTTCAAGTTTTGTTTTAAAATCTAAGTTTAAGAAATCTTTCACCCTTGAAAAAAATTCTTTAAGCTTTATAATATAGTAGATTTTTCAGTTTCTGTAATTTTGTGGTTCTCACCGACTTTTTACTATCAGGTAGTGTGCACAGTGTACTCTGCATCAAAGTGAGAGACACATTGAAATGACAGTAAAGAAATCTGACAAACATCATGCAACTGACCCTTGAGTCAGTCAAAGTACTGAGCATCTTTTCCTTTGATAAATTCAAGATATTAAATTTCAGAGCATAATTAAGTATCTGATATGAAGAACTATAGACCAGATCACCAGTTTTCTCTATTTCAGGCTGAAGTTGTCTCTCAAATTAGAAAGTAAACCTATATATTGAAAAAAAAATATTAATTCTGCTTAAATTTATCCATATTAAAACTATGCACCTATTTAAACTATTTGGATTTCTATTCTGTCCAAGAGAAAAAGTGGCACAGTAAAATAAGAGTACTCTTAATATTTGACTTAAGAGCAAAGTAGGTATTTGAGCAGGCATCTAGACTTTTGATGCATAGAGTCAGGTCAAATGAGTCACAGCTTAGTGGTAAGAGAGGTGATTCATTTGCACATTAACTTCATTGACTGGCTGACTAAGACTGTCTGTACAAGGGATGTTCTCACTTGGTACTGAAACAAGGTCATTTCTTTCAGGCTGTGTAATCCACAGCTATGACTGTCTCAGAAATTTCAGTGCTTTCAAACAAAAGAGAATTTCCAGAGATTATATGAGCTCTAAAAGCTGCTTCAGATTCATTAACAGTGATAGAAAATATAATTCAACACTATATTGTACAGTGGAACACAAAAACCAGTTTTATGCTGTATATTCACAAGCAAAGAGAAACTTGCATTCAAGTAGGCTGGAGAGAAGCTTAAACTTGCTTTTGGTTTTTTAGTTACAAGATATCACCCTTCTCCATGAAGACCGTTGTTCTTGAGCTTACTTTTACAGGTTGTAATGTGTTTCAATTGGTTGCTTAGTTGGTTGGTTTGTGGTCTGATGAGAAAGAGCGGGTTACTGACTTTTGTTTTAATACATAACCCCCATATTTAAGTTTAAATACACCGCTACAAAATTACATGTCATTCTTTAAGATCTTGCTGTGAGTAAGCAAATAATGCATAGTACTCCTTCAAAGACATATTCTCTAACAGACTGTTTTACACCTTCATTGAAGAACCCAAACAAGAAAAGTAAAAGCATTTGCCCGAATATCATTTCATATTAGTTCTCAAGAGTAGGCAAAAAATATTTTTAATTAGATTGATACTAAGGAATTTGAGAATAGTGATAGAACAATTATTCATTTCAGCCTAACACTACAACAATATGTTGGAGTTTGCCAATGCAGACTTACTTATCCATGGATATCACTGGAAATAATTAACTAAAATATTCAAATTAACATGTAATGTCACAACATAAAAGAATTAAGCAGGGGCAGAAGGAAGTCTAGTTCTCCCCCACTGAAAAGGGAGTTGCAGTAACCAGCTGAAAGAAAATACATAGGATTCAAACTAACCTCCTTTGAGAAATAAAGTTTTTAAACCTCAGTTGCATATAAAAAAATTTTTACCACCACATAGCCTAGTCAAAGCCTTGTGTCACTTAATAGTAAAGGGTGGTGGTGTAGCACAGCTCCAGTACCTAAATTTCAGCAGGATATCCCCCGGCTGATTAATTTTGTGTACTTCTTTATATCTCAGCCATTACATAACCAGTAGACATACTTCACATATGTATGTTAACCTGCAATATCCGCTGCAAAATATCTTCACTTAGTAAGTATTTCAAGAGTCTTGTTAATTGGTCACTGAGTGTATAAAACTATGAACACTAATAACTGCTGCTTTGTTGTTAACTGGAAAACCACTGATCATTTAAATTATAAATACCTCCAAATTTTAAGTCTTAAGAAAAAACTCCTAATAACAGTTAGAATTTCAGCTTTATACTTGAAAGGGAATATTAGCAAGTAGCCACCTTGGAAAGAACTGTGATGGTTGTAAAATAACAGCTATATATTGGGTCCAATAAAATAATCATAGCAATAAACTAAGTCCCTGGAATCATAGAATCATAGAATATGCTGAGTTGGAAGGGATTCACAAGGATCATCAAAGTCCAACTCCTGGCCCTGCACTGCATGTGCCTGAGAGCATTGTCCAAATGCTTCTTGAACTCAGGTTTGGTGCTGTGACTGCTTTGCTGGGAAGCCTGTGCCCAGCCACCCTCTGGGTGAAGAACTTTCTCCTGCTATCCAACTTAAACCTGCCCAGGCTCAGTTTCATGCCATTTCCTCGAGTTCTGTCAGTGGTCATGAGAGGGCAGAGATTGGTACTTGTCCCTTCGCTTCGCCTCGTGAAGATGTTGAAGACTGCAATGAGATCTCCCTGCAGTCTCCTCTTCTTTAGGCTGTGATCTGGCAACCACTGCCAACCAACCACACACAGCTCAATTCCAAAACAGAGGAATCTAACGTGAATATCCATATTATACATATGCTGGATGAAGTAACTAAAAATGGAAATGTGTGCCCAACTTCAGTCACTGTACTTGTTTATTAAAGGGTCCTCAAGTGTTCTATATTTGACTAGGTAGATACGAAAGAATGATGTTAGCAGATTTGCCAGCGCTCCTAATCCAATTCATCTTATCAAGTTCAGCAGAAACTTGCTATCCTTGGCTTGTTGCCTCAGAACACTTAATTAATTTGGTCCCAACTTGTGATTTTTGAGGGAAAGATGCCTAGCTTATTAACTAGCTCTGCAAAATCATAAATACAGTAATAAACACTGGGACAGATTCTTGAATTTTCTCCTAGGCACTGTTGTCAATGTAAAAGTGGTGAAAAGTAGCCCTTGACTACTTTATTATGATTTACCCAGAAATATATTAATAGGAAGCACAAAAGCAATAGGATTTACTTTTCCACTTTCTGGTTTTGGATTCCTCTTATCCTTACCTTATAAACAATTCTTTGAGGAGTGCAGCTGTTTGATATTGATTAGAGCTCATCGTAGGAAACACTAATCTGATTAGGCCACAAAGCCAGAACAGAACCTGAGCACAAGAGGCAATCCAGGCCTGATTGAAAAAGTGTGTGCAACTAAAAGTGGGACAGATGAGGGAATGAACAGAACAAGAAAAAGAATTTTGTATGTCTTTTGGTACCATTCTACAAATTCCTCATAATTTCTGTCAGTGCCGTTCTGGTTTTCATTCTTGCTGTTTGTTGGTGGGATAATTAAACAGCATTAGTATATTAAACTATTTTATCCTTAAATTAGGTTATTATAATTATTAATTATAAAATAAAATACTTTCAATATTAAAATATTATCAGGTTTACATTTGTAATCAGGAGAGACTTAAAATGTATTTTCTGTCTGATAAGTTATACCCAGAGAGGTTAGGCATAGTCTTTCTCTGGAATACAAGAAATCTAAAGCATCCAATCTTTTTCATGAAAGTTGCCTTCCTTACAAGCAGACAGGATATGAAGCTCTCACAGCATAAAAGCCAAACATCAATATTCTTCTCATCATGAGGCTATCCAATCTCAATGTTGTCCATTATGTGATCTATGGCCTGGGGTGGAGGGGAGTAAAAAGCTCTTAATCTCTCTTGCAACCATAACACTGAAATAAAAAATAGGAGTCATGTGATAGAAAAGCAATCAAGCATATGCAAATGTAACATGCAGCTCTCCAACTGCAGTGTTTTTCTGAGTCATACTTTAGACCTGTGCAAGCTGGTGGGATTACATCTTTATTTTTACTTTTATTTTTACGGTTAATTTTTTCCTTAATTCAATGAAAATTGTACCAAAAATGATACATATAACAAAGAAGCGGAAATTCAATATATTCAGCTTAGCTTTCCTCCTAGGAATGTTAGAAACATGCTCATCTATTCATATTCCTTTTCACTCCATAACTGTTGCATTCCTGGTTGCTTAGGGGTAACAAAGAAAAATAAAACTTTTACCTTTTTATCGCATTACAGCTCCCACTTCAGTTTAAATCAGAATCCTGAGCAGGCTTCTGCTTCACACAACATGATGTTAGCAAATTATCAAAACCACCCAACTCCCTTTCTTTTCAGTGTCAGGCTGGAAATACTTTCCTTCTACAACTTTCTTCTTTGACATGTCCAACATAAGCTTGTGGCATCTTCAGTCCAACCTGTATCTGTAGCATGAGTCAGCACAGGAGCTGAAGCTGACTCACACTGACAGCACTTGATTGATGATATATGGCTTAGTATGCAGAAGCTGCTTGATGGAAATTAGTTTAATGATTGATTTGAATATGCCTGATGCTAGTAGACTACTTAAATGTGAGATACTGAAACTCTTGAATCAAGAAAAATTAAGCCGAGTTGGTGGCTGAGGTAATATAAGGAAAAACACCTGATTTAGCTTGAATTGAAACATCTGCTTTTATTGGCTGTAGCTGTTCTGGTAATATATTTGCCTCACCTTCCTGCGTAACACAAATGAAGAGACAGATAAGGAAAAAGGGAAGATATATCTATATGGACATACAGACTGATTATTCTACTCTCTGGCTGTCCTTTTTCACAGAATCATGGAATCACAGAATATGCTGAGATGGAAGGGACCCACAAGGATTATGAAGTCCAACTCTTAGCCCCATGCAGAACCATCCCCAAAAGTCACACCCTGTGCCCGAGAGTATTATCCAAATGTTTCTTGAACTCTGTCAGGTTTGTTGCTGTGACCACTTCCCTGAGGAGTCTGTTCCAGCACCCAATCAACCACCCTCTGAGGGGAGAACCTTTTCTTAATATCCAACCTAAACCTCCCCTGACACAACTTCAGGCCATTCCCTTAGGCCCTGTCAGTGGTCACCACAGAGAAGAGATCAGTGCCTGCTCCTCCTCTTCCCCTCATGAGGAAGTTGCAATTGCAGTGAGGTCTCCGCTCAGTCTCCTCTTCTCCAGCCTGAACAGATCAAATGACCTCAGCCACTCCTCATGTGTCTTCCCCTCAAGGCCCTTCATCATCTTCATCATCCTCCTTTGGACCCTCTCTAACATCTTAATATCTTTCTTATCTTGTGGTGCCCAAAACTGCACACAATATTCAAGGTGAGGCCACACCAGTGCAGAGCAGAGCAGGACAATCCTATCCCTTGACCTGCTGGTGATGCTTTGCCTGATGCCTCCCAGGACATGGTTGGCCCTCCTGGCTGCCAGGGCACTGCTGACTCAGAGTCAATTTGCCACTGACCAGGACCTCCAGGTCCCTTTCCATGGCACTGCTTTCCAGCATCTCATTCCCTGGTCAGTATGAACATCTGGGGTTGCCCCATCCCAGGTGCAGAATCCGGCACTTTCCCTTGTTGAACTTCATATGGCTGCTGAGTGATCAATCCTCTAATTATTCAAGGTCCCTCTACAGGGTCTCCCTGCCTCCAAAGGAGTCAACATCTCCTCGCAGTTTTGTATTATCTGCAAACTTGCTTAATAACCCTTCCAATCCTGTGTCCAAGTAATTTTTTGAGATGTTGAAGAGCACAGGGCCTGAGATGGAGCCCTGTGAAACCCCACTAGTGACAGGTCACCAGTCTGATGTCACCCCATTCACTGTTACCGTCTTTGCTCAACCTGTGAGCCAATTGCTCACTCGCCGTATGATGTGTTTATCCAGCTGTGTGCTGGACATTTTGTCCAGAAAGATCCTGAGAGAGATGGTATCAAAAGCCTTATTGAAATCTAAAATGATTACATCAACTAGCTTTTCATCAGCCTTGTCCTTAGATATCCTATGTTTTTTATCATAGTTCACCTTAAAGTCCCCCGACCAGTGCAAAAAATAAGAACAATAATAGTTCCAGAAGCAATTTACCTTTGTAAATAAGTTCAAATTAAACCCCCTATCCTCAAATTGGCAGCACATTGTGAGCTAATGAACCAACACAGAGCCCCACTGTTTTGAGATAGAATAAAATTCAGGCCCCAGTTTTAAATAGTTTGCCTGTAGGCAAATTGTTATAACCATATGGAGCTCCACTGCCTTCACATAGAGTAAAGCTGTGAGCCTGATCCTGCGCAGTGCTGTCATATAATTCTGTCAATCCCAACTGCAAAATCCAAGGTCCAGATTCATCCCATCAAACTTTAGAGACGTGAGGCATTAGATTTATGAGCAATGCCCTCTTATGCTACAAAGATTCTCCAAAGAAGAACTGAAACCTGAGGTTCCCAATTGTTATGGGTAGGGAAAACATCTTCACAGATCTTAAATCAAAAAGCATAAATTTAAATGAAACAAATTCAAGCTTTGCTTTATAAACTTCTTCAGGACAATAACCATAATTTTATTTTTTTCTGTGATGCTTCTCAGGAACTTTTGACAGGAATAAATGCACATGGATACAAATGATTTGGTTTCTGGAACACTTACAGGAATCTCTCTGACTAATGTTATTCTTTTGCTACAAAATCTTCTCCACATCTTATGTCTGTGAGCATGGGTATAAGCATTTAATGATGTCCATTTGGTCATCATAATTATTTTTTATAAATATAGAAATTATTTTAGCACACTGAAATCTAAATATTAATCATGCAAGTTACCATGGTGGCATAAAACACACATAGAAATCAAAATTTATTTTGATCTAAATGGCCTCTGTGTTGCAGCATAAGAAAACTGCAAAGCGATCATAACTCCTCCTTTCCTCCTTTTGATATTACAAAAAAAACTAATGCAATGAGAAGATTTTCACAGGAAAATGAAGAATTTTCTAATTAGAAAACATCCTTCTTTTTCAGCCAAAACTCTGCCAACAGCAGTAATTTTCAATAGGGTTTATTGTTTGTTTGAAAACAAGATGGAGAAATAAAATGTAATTAATATGTCTATAATGAAAAGACAATGTGAATCAAAGTGATGGGATCAAATAACCAACTGGCTAAGACACATTCAAGAGTGCACTTCAGCCATTAAAATAAAAATTTTTTAAAAATCATGTGAAATAGTCCTCTTAATTTAGGAAGATATCATTTCTTCCACATAAATACATAATAGAGGAGGAAAAAATCTTTTAAGAGTAGACATATATGCTGACTCATAACATTATTTGATTTGATTCTTGGCACTGCATAGCTAACTCTGAAAAAGTTATATTTTTAATGGAGAACATATATTGTTCACGCCCTATCTTATGTCCAAAATTTAAAGTGAAAAAAAGATTCAAACAGTACTGTTATGTCAGCAACCGCTGTCCTGAACAATATAAATATAATCAATTGTTACGGTAGTGTAGTTCTTGGAGTTAAACTGCCAGGACACACAGCATTGCTGGATGAGGGCCAGCAGAGAGGAGCATCACCTCCAGATGGACAGACTAGGCTTTCATCTGATTCCTAGATATCTTCTTGGATGTCAGGGAATGAATAGGCTCTTTCAAAAGGCTCTTTCAAAAGTCTTTCAGTCAAAACCTAATAAACACACGGTGAAAAATTCACATTGCACCATCAGAGACAGAGTGCATTCCACAGAGTGCCTCAGAGATATGTAAGCGCATAACATCAGCCTTGTACTCCTAAACTCTGGAGAGGAAGAGCTAGAAGCAAATAGACAAATTATTTATTCTGAAATCTGTGTTTTGTTTTGTTTGGGTGGGGTTTTTTCTCATATATGTTCATTTTTCTGAAAAACGAACCGATTCTGAATGTTATGGTTTGTAGTCCATATGTTCATAGTGGTATGGAGTCCCAAAAGTGTCTGTTGGTCTCAATGTCGACAGTTTTCAGTAAGTTAAAAAGGTCAGTGTATTAGGTCAGATTCACTTTAATAGGAAGGCCGTTTTACACCAGTATTGCTGCTTTAAAAAATCTTTAAGGGAAATTAATATAATTAACCCCAACTTGTGTGCCATTCTCTACTGCAAAGGTGTTGCAAAATATAAAAAATAATTGTAACTGAAATAATTCATCAAAGCAGTAGACAGAGGAAGTATAATGAAATCCAGACAAAAAAAGAAATTCATGAGTGAACAATTTTAGACAACTTAAAAGAAAGACTATTTCTTGTACTATTTCTGTGAGTATGAAATTGCTACAGTATTCAGAATTATAAATAGAACAGGATCCACACTAATCTTTTTTTTTAAACTCTTGATTGTGGTTTTCTTTCATTTTGGTTATCTATAACATATAATTAGAGATTGCTATAAGGCAGCAATTTATCTCACAAACACCTGACATTTCTAAACTTTCATGAGTTATGGTGCCCGTTGAACCCCTTGAATGAATTACTGCCTTAAAACCACCTCTCTATTTCAAGAAACAACCTTACAAATGCAGAAATCTTTGCTTCTTGGCAACTGTGGTAGCATTTGAAATGTCTTTGTCTCTGGGCACTTTAAACTAATATTTCATTAGTTGTTAAAACAGGGTAAGGTCTATGCTCTCTATCGATTGCCAAATAAATTGTTGTGAGACATTATTTTTCCCCTCTAGTACATCACTTTTTCTTGTTTGCTTGTTTTCTGCCTCTAATTTTGGAACATGTACAAGAGTTTTGTTTTATTAGAGATGAATAATATTATTGCTATATATAATTTTGCTTTTTCCTAGTTTTTGTTTGTTGTTGTTTATTCCATGTATTGAAATTTTATTTTTAGTACTGCTTTTAGTTGGGTTATTAAACAAGCTTGGCTAGATATAATTCTATAAAATGTAGATAAATAGATAGATAGATGACAGATAGAGAGACAGAGACAGAGAGATGTAATTCAATACAATTCTCACAGTAAAACTACAAGTAAGAATTTTGGAAATGTAATTGTTGTGATAGCATTCTTAAAAAATGGTTTGCTGCATTACAGTTAGTAATAGGAGCATGTTGAAGAGTTGTGAAAACATCCCAAAGTTTCACTGCATCCTGACTTTCATAACCTTTATTCTCAGATAAAGGTACTATATCAGTCATATACATGGTAAATGAGGTGGACTTCTGAAGGTGAACAACACTCTGGGCAGTAAAAACTGGATCTGCAGCATTTTTTTTCCTGTTCTTCAGCTCAGTTTCATTAACTATTGCAGAGATCAATCTCCTTAACCTAGTGTGTTTCTCATCACATTTATTCTAGATAAGAATTCATTAGGATCTGTAAATGGTCCAGACAAACTACTGAGGCTTAGCCACCACTACTTTTATATTAAGCAACTTTAAAAGCAAGTCATAGATATTATTGTTACTTTCCTTTAGACTTTTGATGAAGAGAAGTGCTTAAGTCAAAAGCATTTTTAGGAGGTTCAATATTTCAAGGAAATTTTAACATATCTTAATTGGGAATTTCAGTTTACTTCAGGACCATGTCTTTGGGATTAGGAACCTGAAAATTGAGTATTACCTCCAGCAAAACTGAGTTCATTTTCAGATTCAGAAACCAAGGGTTTGAATTACTTGCTTAAATAAGAAGAAGGGAAGGTCTTTGTGCCTCTAACACTTTTAGAGTGTCTGATACATCTGCACAGGGATGGTACATGTGACACCATGTCCTCTGGAGCAGCAGATGGAGACCAAAAAGGAGAAATTGGCGCATTTTAAAGTTATGTACAGAAAAATAAACTGCATGTACTGTATCCTACTTGGAATTAAAACAAACGCAACAAAGAAATTCAAACACACCTGAACATATAGGAGGAAATAATATTAAGAGGCTAAATCTTATGGCTGTGGTTTCAATCATGTGATAATAGCAGCTTTCCCAATTCTTAGTGATGTTAAAATGATGCTGGATTTTGCTAAGGAACTGAAACAGATAAGTGCAAGTTCTACTCAACCCAAATGAGTTGCTTTCTATCTACAGGTTCTCTTATAGTATTTAACCTTTAGGCAATATCTATTTTTGCTCTTGGAATTTCTTGCTGGCTGCCAAGTCATAAGGCTGTATACAATGAAGTATAATTTAACTTATAATTACCTTACAAATAAAAATAGATTATATCTCAAGTAGTATTGAACTTACTTTTAATATACAGTTTACCATTTCCTACTGTCTTGTGAAAAGGGGAGTTTTCCTCTACCCTAGTGTTTTATTTGTTTGTCAGTACCTCAAGAAAGCTGAGATCCTTCTGCCTTCCCAGTCTATCAGTGTCCCGTTATGGGACTTCTAACTGAACAGTCCTGCTAGATCAGAGAGCAGTTCAACTGACTTATTCAGGTAAATATGCCAGCAGCATAATGGAGGCCCTTCAGTGGGTCTTCCCACTTTATTCAAGTATATTATCCATTGCCAGTAGCTAGCAGCCATGAAGGACTAACGTTAACAGTTTACAGAACTCTCTTTAGTAATATAAAATTGTGACAAGTTAAGGTTCGAGTGTTGCTGGTGATAGTATTTGACTGAAACGACATATTCGAGAGCAATAACAGACAAGCTCTAATCCCCATTAAAATTATTCAGTGTGCATATAATGTGGTTCTTGCCCAGTAGGCCTTCCTATGTGGGGAAAAGACAGCTGTCTTCTTCAGCATGATGCTGCAAAGGGCCACGGCAGACTTCGATGATGAAAACGGCGTCTACATCCGATACCGCAC
>JAWMRA010000001.1:57451874-57512932 GCA_035584735.1 Pseudotriccus pelzelni | reverse complement strand
GCCATCAGTGCGCTTGTAGCAAGCGTGGGTAGAGCCCTTCCCAAATCTTCGTTCGTGAAACCTAGCCATGATGATGAGTGTGACGACTGATCCCAACAGTTTCTATGAAATTCCCTAACTTTTCCTCCTTTCTCGACTTACTTTTATACTGTTTCTTTATGCTTAAGGGGAACTTAAGTGACTTTAATCATAAATATCTTTGTTACTGATTGGTGTAAAATTCTCTTGTTCACTTTTAAAGATATGGTCAAAAAATATAGAGCTCATACCCAGTGTGGCGTGGTTGTACCTTGGAGGTGGGTAACTTTGGGATGGAGGTGTGGATTAACATTATAATTAGGCTATAATGAATCAAGTTCATCCAAGAAGAGAGATTTTGCCACGACTGTTGATTCAGCAGCAGGACATGTTTTATCTCCCTTGGTTGACAGGTGCTATTCCATTTATCAGCTTGAAAGTACCATCAATCTCCCCTTCCTGCAAGGATTTCTACAGAGCCTGGGCTCCATCCTCCTTAGCAGATGCTTGCTCTGGTGTGGGGAATGATTATGGAGCTGCCAACTTCATTCTATCCAGGCACTAGCAGCTGTATTTTACCCTATAATTTCTGTACCATTATAACTTCTGTTAGAATGTGAATATAACTTCTTTTTGCTCTAGTTTTAGCCCCAGCCATCTTTCCATAGTGTCTTCATGTGTTTTTCCACACCTACTGAATAAGTTCAAATGCAATATCTTAGTTAACTCTCATGATATGGCTTTTAGTCAGTATGATTTCACTTCAAAATGCCCCCTTGTCTCCCTTGAAAAATAAGACATCTGAATGTGAATTAAAGCTGAAATAAAAATTTTTATAGTAATGAAAGGAAGAGACAGCTAGATAAGAAATCACTCTTGACTAATAAATAGATAAGCCCTTATTAGGGTTCACTGTTATACAATGTTGTTCCACAAAGTTTTCTTAAATGTTAGCAGAGCACTTCTGCATAATTCAGACTGAGATTAGACCTCATCTCCTCTCTAAGTAACTGATGGAGAGAGGGAAAAAGGGAAAGAAAAAGAAAATAAGAAGGAACGGCTGTACAAAGTATAGCAAATAGAACTAATCGGAAGGCTCAATGGACTCAGGCATTGACTGAGGCTTTGTAAAATGCTGTTGATTGTGTTATGTTTTCCTTCTTTTAAAAAAAAAGAAAACAAAAAAACACAAAAGGCAAGGAAGGTGGAAACCTTCATTACTGACTGAATGTGATGGGTTTTGATAATACTTGAGCTGAATGTTTTGACTTTTATTTTCAAAACACCTTTCAGTTAGATTACTTTTTGTTAAAGGATAATAAAAATAGTCAACACTGAGAAAGAATTATGTCCTTTACTTGAAGTGTTTTTTTTATTGTTTTGATCTTTAGGTTTATGGAATACTCAAGTTTATTTCAACCAGACATTGATATACTTCAGTAACAGAATCTAAATCCACATAATTCAAATAGTGCAGCTAAGCAGATATAAATAAGGACATGAAGGAAAGTAAACTTATTAAAACATGGGTGAGGAAAAATCTCCTCAAAAATATTTATGGAATAAGTGATAGTAAGAAGATATTTAATACTTCTCACATATATCATAAATTGTATTTAGTGGTTTGAAGATAAGAAGTCACATTACTTTACATATTTTTGGTACTGTTTGGATACTGTATTCTATGTATATTTTAGGCTTCACTTCACTGGACTGTAACTGACTTCTATGGGAGGACTAAAAAAACTGACAAAGAATTCAGATAACCAGCAGGATTCACCTCTCAGTTCAGCATGCTTGTTGCATGCAAGTAATACAGTTTATTTTTACATGAAGATTTTCTGAATGAGAATGAATAATGTCTTGTAAGAACAATAAAATAGTTCTTTAAATGAAATTGCAACACCTTTATTAATTAAACCCAGCCATTTAGTTTGCTCATATTCCAATTAAATTATTCAATTTACTCCTGCAAAATACTATTAAAGAAGGGAAACTGTCATTTTTATTTTTTATAATTGATACATATTCAGACAGAGAAAGACAGAGATGAATAATGACTGTATAATGGATGTATACTGGTATCACTCACAGTTTGTGTGAAGTAAATTTGAAACTTTTTTTGTTTATAAATTTATAAATTGACAAACTAAGAGGTAACCTTTAAATGAACATAGAGGATAAATGAACTTCTGAGCAGAATACTTTGTAATTGATGGAGTATTTACCATCAACTTAAGGCTTTGATACTGGCTGTGGTAGAAAGATAAAACAGCTACAGTAGCAGCCATGCTACTGCAAGTAATGGCATTAAACTTGAGGACTATAATTCTTGGAAAAGGGGTAAAAGAGGTTTCTTAGATGAGTACAGCCAAATTTTAATCTCAGATATGAAAAAGCTACCCATAAGATTATGCACAAGACTTAATGTGTCTTTCCCAGTTATTTCTATCAGCATGTATTTTATCTTTCACACATAATTCTCTGCTTTATCAGCATTATTTAATTTTGAAACAAGTTGTGATTTAATTTTGAAACAAGTGTGTGTACTGGAAGGTGCAAAGCTAACATTTCTGTGTTTCTATTATAAGTACTGCATCAAAACTGAGTTACTTGTTGGTTATCTGCTTCAGCTACAGACTCTCCTTAAGACTGTACTGCATTTAATATAAAACCAAATGTGATGGTTACTATTTAGTATTAAAGTTCTGTATATGAGTGACTGTTTCTCACTTGAGAATATTCTAGGTGCAGAAGAGTGAATCAGGCATAAATAAAAGGGAGATGTAAAGCAAAGAAACAGAAAATGATAACATAGATAATGCATTATATTATATAACACATTATAGTTAATTAAATATGTATATATACCTATGCATGTATATATATATTTACATGTATTTATACACACACATATTTTTATATATTATATGCTATAATACATTATATTTAAGTTATTTGTTCACTGGGACAAAATATGTTCCCTGCAGAAGGCAAAAGACCATATCTAAATGGCAAAAGGACATCTTACCTAAACTAATAATAATATCTAAGACCATTTATAGTGATTACATAGACCTGATTAATTTCACCGTTGAATAATATATTGGAACAGCTTTGCAATTTTTAATTAATTGATGAATATGTGGTTTCCTTATCCATATTTTATCATCAGATGATCAATCATTGTCTTCCAACCAATTAACCAGTGAATCTTTCCATAAATTTTATTACTGAGTGCTAGTGATTTCCTACTGTAGGATGTGACTCAATTTAAAGAATTTTGCAATAATATTTGTATTTCAACCACTAATCTGATGAAAATATTCAGCAAACAATTCACTAGTTTATGTAAAAATTGGTATTCCAAATGGAGGAATAGATACAGAGATAAAGATATAGGGATAAAGTTTCATTAACTTTTATACTTACTTTTGGGGTTTTATGCTTATAACTGCAATAAGTCAAACGTCATGACATAGGGATTATTTAGAAAAGCTATAGCTCTGTGATAGTGACCATTAGTCTTTCTTCTGCACTAAGCCACTCAAATATTGGTAAGAGGATTTTGAGAACGGTTTATTGTCATTGTTCGACAAGATACAGTGGCCTTAAGTGAGAAAGCCATACATTATATGTTTCTGAAAATGCTGAAAAGACATTTGGTTTTACAATGCAGGAAAACACACAACTCGATGCAACTATTTGACATCATACATGTAGGTGTTTAAAACCTGGAAAGTATGTGAGAACTGACTATTGATGCACTAAAAGTATAACACAAAATACTAGAAATTTTTATTTTTGTAAAAAATCCCCCATGGTAGGCCGCAACCATAGTCTCTACAAAGGAAGAAATAGCTATCATATCCTCGAAAGAAGAAAACAATCTGGTTTATTTAGACATCAACTCTTTTCTCTCATTTCAGAAGGCTGCTCAACAGTTCTATTTCTTTCTCTTTCTCTGGTTGTCTCACCTTTCTGAAAGATAGCAGACATCTTCCTTCCAGCTAGGTCAGATAATTGCTATTCTTACACACTTGGCATTGGAATGGTGGAAATGTTACCACTGTGCTTCACCAGACACTATAAATTTTTATCACTTTTTCCTGGTTTCCTCAAATATTTTTCCCAAATATTTTCCACTTAGAATGTCCGTGTTTTGGGGTGTTTTCTCCCTCTTTGATAACAGACTCTGTAGAGGGGAACTACCACAAGAAGTTGGCAGCAACTAATTTACTTTTCTTTTAACTCTTTCTCATGATCATCTTGGTAGTTTATTAATTTAAAAATATCTTGTCTCCCTGACAAAGAAATTGCACACTACTGCCTATATATAATATTATTTCTCTCAAATTATGTTTTCTGGTTATACTCAAAAAAACTTTATCAAGCAAGAAGACAGTAGAAGATGCCCTGAAATGATTGTCATTGTAAATCTATTGCCATCTGTCTTTATTACATTAACATATAGAACTAGCTGGTGATGTGCCAATTTCTTTCTCTGGCTGTTCCAGCTTTCTTTCTTGCTCAAAGCAACCACAAATTTTGCTTTCAAAGTTTGGTTTACCTTAGGTGTGAATTCTTAAGATTTACCCGCATATGAGTGGTATTGCAGGACAAACATGCCCTGTTAGCCATAACTGAAATATTTTTCTACATTACTTGGGCTCAGAGGGAGAGAGCATTTTTCCATACTTTGCTAGGTAGAGGTGACACATATGCTTCAGCTGTTACTGTCTTGATGATTCATTTTATTTCAAAGGTTAATACAGTTTCTGAATGTCATTGACTCCATAGCATGAATTTATGATAAAATTACAGGTCAATATATTATGGCTTTCACATTTTTCACTTAATGCAGAATTTAATGCTAACGCAGATGAACTACTTGGGATGCTAATTAGTAGAAGGTATTATATTATATAAATAATGAAATATTTTTACTTTAACTTAATTTTCATTGAAAAAAATGTTACTCAAAAACATGACAGTGTGTCAGCTGTTAACACAGGACCACTCTCTGAAGACACTGTCCATTGAAGTGACTCTCATAAGACAAATTACAAAAATAGAAACTAAACTACAGAAGTTCTTTGTTATTACTTAGGTTATTTTTCCTATGAAACACACATGGCCAAGTGTATGTTTTCTTTGAAAGCTCAGCTATCTTCTTAGCATCACTGTCTCATCAGAATTAAAACAAAAAAGATCTCTGGGCAAATCAGAAAACTACTGGATTACATTAGTGTGGAAAAAAATCCCCAGCACTTCAGCACAAAATTAAATTTTTAATATTCACCCATGTTTACTTGATGCCAAAACTGTAAAATAACTTGTAACAGGGTATACTATACTCCACTTTCTAATATTAATGCTTAATTACAGAAAACAGTCTTGGAATATTTATGTTGTGTTCATAGTTTTTATCACTATTTAATGATGCTTGTTTTGTTCAGGACTGTCCTTCGGCCCAGGCAGAACTGCTGTTACTTTTACATAGCAGTCACATAATAAAATATATCCAAAAGAAATTCCAGACTATACTGCTGTATATCATTCTGTAACACTCCAAGTCATGCTCTTGGCTCTGTTGTAGGGCATAAACTACTCAGTATTTTTATTATCAAAACTTCTTAACCAGAAGTAGAAAGTGATTTTCATTTGACATTATCTGAGGTACTCCATAACCTTTTCCAAAGAGGATTTGCTTGTGTTAGGCTGAAGTGAGGTCTGTATTGAATGTGATGGCAAGTTCTTCAATTAGTTTATTATTAAAGTCAGTAGCTCTTTACTGACTTTAAGTTTGATATTTTCCCTTCTGTTACAGATTTCAGGTTATCTGTAATGTGAAAATAATAACAGAGTATATTATTGTTTCTGTTCAAAGCATGGAAAACACTTTGCTTATGAATTCACACAAGGAATCTTTGGACTAACATTTGCACTTGAAGTAAAATTTGCATATTTTCAGGTTTTGCCAGTTGTACTTTTTCTGGTATTTCATCTATTATTCCATAGGAAAAAAAAGCAGCCTCTGAAATTGCATGTATATTTTCTATGTTCCCACTTCTGGTCAGTACATAGAGGTTTCTCTGCTGCTCCTTCATTCTTACATTTTTCCTTTGCTTTGACAGGGGCTGTTCCCAAAATCTGCAGTTTCTTTCAGGAAAAAAATATCTGCTCTGGTATGTGTTTTCCAGGCAGTTCCTATTAGGAAAAATCTTTTCCAGCATGGTTTCCTCCATTGGTTGCAGGAAATCTCTGTTCTGTTGCTTGGAGCACTCCCTCTCTCTCCTTCTCTCGCTTTGGTGTTTGCTCATCAAGAGGAGAGAAGAGCTCTTTCTTGCTCTGTATAGTTCCATCCCACATCCTCTCTATCCTGCATTTTCTGTGCTTTTTTGTGCTTTCCCAGAGGTGCCACAATCTTGGCTGAGAGGTTCAGCCACGCCCTCTGGTGGGTCTATTGGAGCTGGCTGGAACTAGCTGTGTGTCACAGTGCAGCCTCAGTCCCTCCTCACAGATGCTCCTGCAGCATCTCCATCTCATCTCCAAAACCTTGCTTCAGACACCCATTAAAAGGGTACTATGATATCTTTCAGTTTGTGTATCTGTAGCCCAAGATATTTTATTTCCCAGTGGTTAGCTGTTATGATGCGATCTGACATATTTTTTTTAAACTGATATTCTGGCTGTCATAGAGCCCCTATCCCACTTGCAGTGGCTACCCAACGCTTTCAACCAACCTTCATAAAGGAATTGGGGAAATTGCAATTAGCTGAGAGACAGACTCACGTTTTCCCACTTCACTGACATTTTTTTTTTCTTTACCTTTTTGTAAGTAAAGTATGTTCTTTTTACATGGTGACAATAACCAAACAGGAATTCTGTCTATGGTTAGACTCTAATAAGATAACTCTAAAGTTTCTTCAATAAGTGCAGAATGTATTTTTTTTTTGAATGAAACATTATACAAGATTCCTATGTTTAGTAAATTGGCATGGGAAAGTGATCATAGCAGTCTAAAGAACCACTGTAATCTGCACACAGATGACCTAAAAAAGATCACCTTAGCTGAGTTTATTATATGGAGTGGTCAACTGAATAACAAAACTGTTAAGAATTATACTGCTCTTCTTCAATCAATAAAAGTGGTTAATTAACACTAGCATGATCTTGCAAATAATCCTGTTTGATTTCATTTTAGTTTGCTGTTATGTCATGATGGGAGCTGATTATTACAGTAAATAGTACTTTTGCTTCCCATCATGATTTAGTATCAATCTTATAATTACATACTTGGCTTCAGTTATTAACCACAAACAAAACCAATAATATATTATTTATGGTAATGGATATCACTTGGATTTCAGGTGTGGTTTACTTTTGGTAACTGTAATGTGATAAAAATTAAAAATATATTTTCTTTGGTAAAGTATTCAGATTCATGGAATGACTAAGTTTGTCCTAAAAAATTGCATGCCAACTACTACAATTGAATAAATAGTCCAAAGGAGAGCAACAAAGATGGTGAACAGCCATGTGAGGAGTGACTGAGTTCATTTGGTCCTGTGCAGGACTAAGGGTTGAACTTGATGATTCTTGTGGGTCCCTTCCAACTTGGCATAATTTGTGATTTTTTGAAATACTCTGGGAATACCTTTATTACTCTTGGGAAAACTGTATGGGAAATGGGAAAACTATAGGCAAATATGGGAAAACTATAGACAAATAACAGTATAGTCTCATTTTGAAACTTTCAATGTATATAAAAGAAAAATATACCAAATTATATTGGTTAGCTGTTAAATGCACCATTACTGACTTGTACTTCTCTGAGTAAGACAAAAAGAAAGTCTAGGGCAGTGAAATATAAATTTATAGAGTAATGGTTTTCAATGATAAGTTTTACTAGACATATGAGAGCCGAATATAGAAGACTCTTAGCAAGAGTCAAAAAGAAGTCACTTTAAGAGGCACAAGAAAAAGTGAGGGTTTGAAGGATCGTGTTCAAATTTCTCTTATCCCAGTGTGCAAAACAATATGAAAATTTGAATCATGGAGTGAATGAAGGGACCTGAACACAGTAATGAATATGCTAACAGTATTGTATCATTATAGGTATAGGAAGGTTATGCCCATTTGAAACCTATTGAATAAAACATCGTGCAGAAGTTATTAATCACAATATTCTAATAGTGTTATATGCCTTCTATTTTTAGTTTGCTTAAGTGCAGATGGATCAAGCATGCTCTGACTATACTTGGCGATAGATGCAGAATTTCAGTTGAAGTTCCCTGACCTTGTACAGACAAGTTAGCCACAACCAAATTTACTCTGGTTGAAATTTGAGTGACTTAGGGAGATAAGCACAACTCAAGACTTGAACTTCTCTTCTAGAAGAGGTCACTAGAAGAGGAATTGTCACTAAAAAATAAAATTTATAATAAAAAAAATTAAACATAACATTTATCATGGCTGTAGAAACAAAGAATTGAAAGGGGAGTGGGGGTTAGGTGATACGTGTGACTTGATTGCAGGCAGTCATAGAAGAAAGGGGCTAATGTGTTTGTCTCAAAGACCAATAGCCTGATGGCTGTGGAGCCAACCAAGGACTGGTGTTAATAACGTGCTGTGAGAAAGAACAGCATGTGGTTGGATCCTGGATCTGAAACTTACTGAATTATTGATATGGGTCGGAACCCATATCAATGGGATCAACTGGAACACTCTGAGTGTGTGTGCACATGGGGAAGGGCTGGGCCTGGACCTGCAGGTCCATGGTCATGCCTGCAAGTCAGGCCTGTGCTGAGGGCAGAGGGCAGAGCCGGAGGGCACGGACTGCTGCCCACGCAGAGCACAGGGCAGAGCTGCAGGCTCTGCAGCCGGGCTGTCGGTCAGGGCAGAGCTGCCTGGTACCTGTACCACACCCTGCAGCCTGTGACTGCTACAGCACAACTCACTCTGGCCTGGAAGGCAATGACCAGATATCCAACTTGGGAGGCAAAGCTGAACATTCTAAATATACTAGCCTCTGTGCCATCGCCGTCTTCTCTCTTCTCACTCTCCAGCCACCACCATGTGAATCATCGTATCTTGTTGGTAACTATTCTCCTCTCTTTTCTCTCCTTCTCTCTCTCTTCTCTCTTTCTTTATTCCTTTTAATCTGCTTTCTTTTACTCTTTTCCTTCTCTTGTGGGTAACTTAAAACCAACGAACTGTGTTTTACTAAAACTGGTATATGGACTGTTTTTAGTGGAATGGGTCTTTGTGCTGAATGTTTTGATGAAATGCTTTTTCTTGGTTGTATTTTACTCCTGTAAAAACCTTTTGCCAAAATATCTTATTTTTCTCACTAAATTAAAAAGAATTTCTCTTAGAGGAGAGTGTGTTACTCTTTGTCTTGATGCTAACCAGAGGTTATAATGAACCAAGAGGTTTTAAAAAGTCTTAAATAAAATTGTAACCTCTCTGGGCAGTTTATAGCTTAATACAGAGTGCAGCAGGGACATACGGATGTAGAACAGCACTTCTCTGAGACAAACGTCCTTGTTCTGGCTCCTGGCAATAAGTACAGCACAATACAGCACAAGCACAGGTCCAGAAATGGGCATGGACTGTCAACCAAAGGCCAACCCAGTAGGTGGGGATCAGGACCACTAAAGACCACCAAAGCCTTCTGGCCCATTTCAAGAAGGTTTAAAAGAATGAACTGCACATGGTAACTAATTTGCGTGGAGAGAGAGAGAGACTTATCTCCAGGGTGGGGAAAACTTATCTATAAAAAGGTACCCCCATGAAGCCTGGGCAAGCAGGGCCCAGGATCAACGCTGGAGCCGAGACTTACTTTCTCTTTTTCTTCCTCTCTAATTTCTTTCTCTCTCTTACCTTTTACCCTGTCCATTATTCAAAACACGCTGGCATGTGCTTATACTAGAAGGTAAGGGACTAACCTATACCAGTTCCCATGCTAAGCATATAATTTACTAATAAACCTCTGTAAGTTTCTTTTGTCAACCCTTTGACTTTTGCCATTCCTTTTCAAACGCAAACATCTGTGAATCTTGGGTGCTCCCTTTCCCTTAAGTATGGGATGCCACAGCAGTCACTGAGGTGTTGCAGGTGCAGTCTGTATTAATAATAATAGGAGCTTTGAATGACTATTGTTCCCTTCCTGCCACTTTCCTAACACTTAGCTTCCAGTTTCTTTCCCTCTTTCAAAAATGATTTTTATGTTTTCTCTTTGTTTAGCCTCTGTCAATCACTGCCCTTCATTATCCTCAAAGTATCAAAGTGAACACAGCTGCCTTGTTGAGATTCCAGTATTGTTGCTGGTGTTTAAGTGTCATTTAACAAAAACATCATTAAAGACTTTGAAAAACAACAAAAACAACCTCAAAACAAAATACAGTATCACCTGAAAGAAGTCAGTGGAACAGCAAATCAGTTTTCTCTCTTCTGAAGTGAGAACAGGTGGTGAGGGCTAATGGCCTCACTCATGAGGGTTCAGCAATACGGATATCAAAAGAGAGAATTGGAGCATAGCGACATTTAGGAAGATGGCAATGTTGACAACTAGGTAAAGAAATCAGACACTATCTCAGGACTTTCCTCTACTAGTTAACAGGTGACAAATAAAGGCAAGAGACAATTTTATTAGAGGGAGAGAAAAGAAGGATTGAGTTGCTACTTTTTCAGAAATAAGAAGGGGAGCAGAAAACTTTTCAATCACTGACATCATTTATCCTCATGCTCACAGATATTGGAAAAGTTGCATAATTTTTTACAGTATCCGTATCAAATTATGCTTTTAAGTTATTTTGAAGAACAATCTCAATGTACATTTTAACCATTTTTACCTAGTATTGTGCAGTGTGTAGGTCTCTTGTTTCCATTTAAAATCCTATTTATCAAGGACAAGAACCATATTATTCTATGGACGAAAGACAAAATTTTTACTTCTGTGTAACAAACAGTGGAGGGCAAGATCATAGCCCTTAGCAATGTCGGTGGCTCGTTATTGCTCTGCATTTATGTCCTGTACCATCTAATTAACTTGCTTTGTGATTTACCGATCTAGCTCCATTTGGCATTTTGCATCACAGAGAAATAGAGACTCTAGGACTATTCTGCAACTGGGGACAACAGTTTGCCATCTACACAGACTTTATCACAGTGCGAAGCAGAACCATCCATGCATCAGAGGATGTTATTACAGGATTGGTTATTTCAAAGCCATCTCCATTGTAACAGATGAATTTCACCTCTGATAAAAAAAAAAAAGAAAGAGAGAAGGAAAAAACTAAATCATAACGTTGCAAGCGGGGAGGTTTAGCTAATACACTGTGCATGCAGTGCTATGGTTCATAGTCTACAGTCCATCTTTGTCCATTTGCCTAAATGATAAAATTGTAACAGCGAGCTACAAATTCATGGGAGTTTCCACATGAAAAAGAAAAATGTAAGAAATATGTGAGAAAGATATAAACTATAAAGGAATCAGCAACCATACCCTCTTCTTTCACTTATATCAGCTATGGTCTCATCCTAGCAAATCAAATCATCACAGAATCATAGAATAATCAAATGGTTTGGATTGGAAGGGCACCTTGAGGATCATTTAATTCCAACCCACTGCTGGGGTGCAAGGACATCTTCAACTAGATAAGGTTGCTCAGAACCCAATCTAACCCAGCCTTGATACCTCCTAAGAATAAGCATCCACAATTTCCCTGGGCAACCTGTTCCAGTGTTTCACCATCCTCACAGGAAAGATTTTTTTCCTCATATCTAATCTAAACCTACTTTCTTTCAATTTGAACCCATTCTCCCTTGTCCTGTTACTATACACAGTTGTAAATAGTCTTGCTCCATCTTTCCTGTTAGTGGAAATCCACAATTAGGTCACTGTAGTTATATATTAATTATATTCATTCTTGAACCTAAGGGGATTAGTACCATTTCTCTTTCTGTATCCTCTCACTTGAAAAAACCTTTATTATAATTGGGCAGTTCCAAGTAAGTTTCACAAAGGAGTAGAGATCTGAAAGACCTCATTGTTTCAATGAATTGTTGAGAAAAATTAGGAGACAGGTAAGGGATAGAGAATCTATAGCTCTTATCCAGATGTAGACTGTGCTTTCAATTGCCCAGCTAGCAGCAAACACAAAAAGAAGCTCAGGATACTGTTGGAGGGGTTATGAGATCTCATATGAAAAGAACTTGAATTAGCAATGCATGCCAGATACACAAAAGGGAGAGGAAAGCATTGTGGGTTTGGTGCAGCTAAGGCAGACAGAGGAGACTGCAGTAAGTTTTTTTCAAATTAACTAATGAAGGACCTATCCGTAAAAATCTTTACGGAGAAAGAACGCAGATCCTCAAGGAAACAGTTTTTACTGGTCATTATGGGACAACTGCTTTGAATGATGGTAGCTGCCAGAGCTTGCTTACATTAGATACTGTACAAGCCAAACAAAAAAGATGCTTCTCCTTCAGCCAGACAGTACATGTCAAACAGTCTGAAATGGGATATTAGAAGAATATTTGCAAATTTTGCCTACATCTGTTTACTGACAAATGTTATTGATAGATTTACCAGTGATTATCTTCAATGATAATTTGTCTCAATTATGTGATTGAGCACTGAACACTTAGCCCTTATTACAGGGAAGGGAGCGACAGAGTTCACAGTGTTTGTGCCTCTTTATTCCATGTAATTTTTAATCAATGATTCATTTTAGTGTGATCATTTACCTCTGTTGTTACCTAATAGTCCACTTTATCAGTGGCAGTCTAATGAAAGGTCTGTTGCTGATGCTGTAGAGTTACTATAATAGGTTACAAAATAATTTGAAGATGACAGGGTACTGATGAAGACACAAGGAAAGTGAGGAGAATGTTTACAAATAGTTGTAGTGAGATAAAATGAATGTTTAATGATTGATTTCAAATTAAAGTGTTAAATGGCTGATTGTTAAATAGTGTTGAAACATTCGAGTAACTTTGTCTGTAGACTAATAAAATGAAGTTTTTAGAATATCACATTGATTTTATGATAAAAATACCACTTAACATGTTGGATAATTTATATGAAAATAAAGTCCTGCTTAAACTGGAAATCTATTAGATGCTGGCAGGAAAAAATCCAGCTTTCTTTGATTACACAGTTACTATTTATGCCGGCTAAAAACTTATTTCAAAAACATACTCCATACATGATTTTTTATTTCCCTATCTACAGAAGGAACTATGTCTGCTGAAATTGTTAATTTAAGAGGATATTTAACAATGTTTTTATTACATCACCCAATAATTTTCAGACTTAATAAAAAGTGAACCTCTGTCTTTGTCCCTTTAAAACAAAAGGTCTAGTAGAAACATGTCCAAACCAAAATGTAGCAGCCAGCTCCTTTGTACCACAGAGCACACATCTATAACAAGGCATATTAAGTTATTTTCATGTTGTTCACAAGATATTCAGAAGATATATATTTTGACTAGTACAAACTATTTAACTTTTAAGGATGACTTCCCATGAGGTTTTTGTATGAGCTTTTCAACTCAGACTGAAAACATTTTTTGCATATCTAAATCTTTTAATCACCAGGTGTCCTTTTATTCAACATAATGGTAAATATATTTTAGGTAGGTTAAACTCTTTTGCAAAGATAAGAGTTGTTTCAACATACATAATAAAATTTAGCTTCAGGAAGAGTGATCATATTATTTTCAACACAACTTGTAGAGCAGTTTGAAAAAAGAATATTTAAAAATTACATTCAATCTTAAAAAAATTTTAACGGAAGAGCAGAAAAGGGCAAACAATCTACAAATATACAGAGAGATTACTATAAACATAATGAAAAACATTCAGAGCATTATGTTGATCCTTGTAGAAATTTATTTCTATAAATAAATTAAAGGGAATTCTTAAGTAATGTTCATGCTTCTCTTATGTGTATACAAGAATGTAAACAAATCTAAAACATGTAGGAGACATTTTGAACTAAAATGAAGCACACTTGGAAATTAAACCAAGATTGTTTAAAGCAGATCAAGATAAAACAGAAGAGGGTAGTGTAACTTTCTAAGTAAAAAGAAATTTAGATGAAAACAAACAAAGAGACATCAAGTCTCAAAAGATGATAATTAGGGTATGATCCTTCATAACTCATCATCCTATATTCTGGAGAAAATCGGGCCTTCAGGAGCGGAGTTCTGCATACCAAATATAGTGTGACCCCTCTGATACATTAAAAAAAAAATCTGAGCAATCTTTTCATTAGGTTGAATATTTGTTGGTAGGAAAAGATTCTCTACTAGATGCTATACGTCTTAAACCAGCTCAAAGGGCCAGAGTTGTCTAAAGGGATATGAATACCCCATGTCCAAAGTGACTCTCAGCACCTGTAACATGTCTCCGCAGCTCTCTTCTGAAAATGTAGTGGTTGGAAGTTTGTCCAGATTGTCTTGAGATCCTTCATGGAGGAGCAGCAAGCTGAACAAGAAAGTTATTCTCAGTACTGTACTTCCCTCTTGGTTACAGTAGCAAAAGGAATCTTAAAGGGCATGTTTATGTTGCTAAATGAATGAGAGCTTATTCCCTGTCTTTGTTTTGGAGTACTCCACAGAGATGCCTCTAGGATATGTCAGTGTTAAAGGGACTAGTCTTAAGCATGGAGCACATAAAAAGTCAGTGCCATTTTAATCCAAGGCCAGGAATCAGTTTCTCATTCTCTCTTATTTAGCAACTAGAGGCACTTAATGTTAGAAGCATGACAGGATTGACAGCCTTATGCACTGCGCTGTGAATTGTTGCCTGAACTCACCCTACACATGCTAACTAATCCATACATGCAGATGTCCCAGATGAAAGAAAAAATGTTGCTCTTACTGTAAAAATCCTAAGCAAACCCACTTAGAATTTGATCACAAGCTAATGGAAGCCAAAGGTAAAACTTTTCCACTGTCTATAGAGTGAAAACATATCAGATATTTTTGTAGGTGGAAAAATAGAGATTCATTGTTATCTGAAGAACAGGATCATTATGCGCAACGTAAGTATAAGCAGCGGCTGCAGGATCTTTAAAAGTTAGTAAACCCAGAAAGAAACTTACTGCAGGATTAACACAGAAACAAGTGAGTGCAAACTGAAAAGGAAGCTCAAGCAAAGCCTAGATGTCACATCTCTGTGACTGAACCCTCAGGGCAAGTGGGCAATGAAGGCACTTGCTCAAAATGGCTTTTCTTGGAGACATCTACTGTCAAGCTGAAGTTGACACTCAGGCAAGACTCTGCCTAGTGTTGCCAAATCTATCAGTAACTGAGAAGTAGTCTCTGAGTTCATCACTGAAAAAGAGACTTGCAACACAAGCAAAGTGACCAAACAAGAATACTACTGACATTCAGACATAGCTGAGAGTCCAGGGAACTTAAGGAAGCTGCCTAGGAAAAACAGACAGGCAAAATAATAACTCCTCCCACCCACAACAAGTCTTTTTTCTTTTTAATTTAAAATTTGCGGGACATAATAAATAAATAGATAAATAACAGTATTGTTTAGAGAAAACATAGTGGATTTATATATATATATATATATATATAATCTGTGATTACAGGAATAATTTATATAAAAAAAGACAAAAACATATTCTTATACTCAAATATTTATATTTTGCTGTAAAGACAATTAAAATGTGAGCAACATATTAGGGATGAAATCTTGTCTAATTTCCCTAACTTCAAAGACTATTACAGTGATGTTCTCAGAACACCTACAGATGGGTACTTTGGCATAAATACAAGTTTGCAACAGGGGAACAAAATCTTGGTATAAACCTCTCAATGATTATCTTATTGGTAATATATGATCAAATTATATAAAAAACTAAACATTATTAAGTTATTCTAATTTGTGTATGGGAAAAAATCTATTGTTTAATCATGTTATTCTATTAAAAAATTAAGATGTCTTTTGTATAAATGAGCTAGTCTGTTGACCTCTGTCTGGCTCATTTCTCATTTGTGACTCTTCTAACATGCCACAGTTACTTAACTGTAACTAAAGTCAACCTGTTCTTATACTTCCTATCATTTTTATTATGCTTTGCTAAGCTGCTATCTGTACTAATGTAAAGTTATTTTTAAGGTTATCTTACACTAGCTAATATTCTAAGAGCTACCAGATGAGCTATAGCTACATGAAGGATCTTCAGGGCATCCGGGATTGTGCTTCATTTTAGGACAGAAGCTGGACATAAAAATCAAGAGAAAAAGAGGATTCCTCTATGTTCTGAAACTTTCCCATTCCTGATTGTCACATGGAAGTGGGAATTCTTGAACCCTCTATGTTTGATCAGTCTGTCAACACCCCTATAAAGCTGAGACCCTTGTTTTTGTCCACTCTGTCACAATCCCATTATGGGGACTCTATTAAAAAGTCTGTTGTACTGGAGTGCAGTTCGATTAACTTGTTCAGTGACACACACCAGCAGCGTATTGGAGTCAAATCCTTTAAAGAGAGACCCCTTCCCAGATGTCTCCAATTTTAATCAAGTATGTTATCTGCTGCCAATGACTGCTATTGCCCTTGAAATACTCATGCTAAACAACTCAGGGAATGACACACTTCATTAATAAACACACTGATAGAAAATTTTGACAGGCTAAGGTTCAAAGACTGACGGTGATTATGTCTGACTGCAGAAACATATTTGAAACAATTTACAGACAGCTCTAATCACCAATGAAAGCTAGCTCAAGATAATCATTCAGTGCACATAAAATATGGTTCTTACCCAACAGGCATCCCTACAGGGGAGAAGACAGATTCAGTCCAGCAACCAATTCCAGAAGTTATGATGGACTTTCCCCAAATTCTTTAATTTCTTTATATTTAGGTGGAGTTTGAGTGACTTTAGTCTTACATACTTTTTTTACTGATTGGTGTAAAATTCTCTTGCTTTGCTCTTAAAGATGTGGTCAATAAAATACAGAGCACATGCTCAGTGAGGGTTGGTTGTACCTTGGAGGCATGTAACTTTGGGATGGAGATGTGTGGTAGTATTATAACTAGATTATAGTGAACCAAGTTCACCTGAATAAAGTGATTTCACTACAGTTACTGGTTCAGAACGAGGACATCTTCTCCTCCCTTCCTTGGTTTACAGGTTCTATGCAGTTTATTGCCAAGGATTTCAACAGAGCCTGGTCATAGTATGTCCACTCTGTTCCATCCTGTTTCATCCCTCTTAACGTGCTTAGAGTTTCAGGCTGTATGTGGAGAATCAGCATGGAAAAGATTCCATGCATACCAACTGCATTCCATCCAGGAAGTAGCAACTGCATCTCACTCTATAATTTCTGTAGTGTTGTACTGTGAATACAGCTTCCCAATTTTCTCTAATTTTACCCACAGTCATCTTCGCACATTGATATATGTTGCAGTCTTACAGCAAAAGATGTACCAAAGGTGCTGAAAAATACCTCATTCCCTGGCATTTGGCTGAAGACCACATGTTGGGAGCAAGTATTCAGAAGCAACCATGAAGAAGAAAAGACTGAAATGAAATCTGAAATGAAACACTGAAATGAAAGGAATAAGAATGGCTGCAGAGTTGGCAGGACAAATATTCCTCTATTGAACAAGGAATTATAATGCCTCTGTCCAGAGTCAAGAGCCTTAAAGATAATGCCAAATCTTTTTTCAAGTAAAGAGGAACAAAAAGACATCCAAAAAGGACTCCAGCACATTTCCAGGCAAGAGAAATCAGCTTCTTCAAAATTTTGGCAAAAGTTTCCTTTAGCCATTAGTTTGCTGGCCAAGGGAGGTGACAAATACTGAGATTCCTCTTCTGACGACTTATGATCCAATGGAAATTTCCTCATCTCCGTTTTCCTCCTCACAGTCGCTCCTTCTGCCCTGGATGTAGCTGTATGATCAAAGAAAGCCTCACAAAAAGTGGCCTTATCTTCCACAGACAGTGTTGAGTGCAAGATCCCTGCTAGCACTGGCCCATGCGACACAACAGGCAGTAAAGTAACTGCCAGTCACAAACTCAGAACATAAATCTTGTTTAAGGACTATGGGAAAAGCAAGATTTTGGGAAGCTCAGAAGCTAAATGCATGGGTGGTTACTGAAATCACAGTATCTCCTCCCACATGAAAGGACTAGAACAGCCTGCACTACACTCCCCCTCAACACTAGCTCCGGAGATGATGGCAGAAGAAAACCAATTATCAGAGACACATGCTGGTTAAAGGCACTGAACCGCAAGGCATGAGACTGAAGATGAGGCTGTGAGGGAAATGTAATCATCAGTTATGTATTTATAAAACCTGGCTCAGTGATTTTGCTCAATATAGGCCTGGTCATTGAGTAGCACAGCAAAAATATCTGTCACAACCAAAAGGTACACCGCTGCAGTGCAATGTGTATGAAACCATTGCCTGCCAACAGCACTGCTTAATGTTAACAATAAGAGTCTTGGCTGTAATGCTGTAAATCAAATGCTACTGAAGTCTTGTAATATATCAAGTTCAAGAAGCAAATAAAATAAAATAAAAAGAACAGCATTTTTTTCAGCATGGAGAAAGATATTCTGTGTTTGCAAATAGTGTCATGGTTTAGCTATTTGGTGTGAGGGTTAATGGAGAAAGGGGCAAGTGTATACCACAGCCAGTAGGTGAGAATGCTCTCAGTTATCAGACTTGATCACAGAAGAGTTACAGTACACTCCCAGAACAGCAGTGATAATGGGGTGGATGAAGAGTCTTTAGCAGCTGAGTGTCAGCATACACCACAGGATATGTCACAACAATTACTTAGGGTCCATGGGTAGAAAAATCAAACAGCGAATATCAAGCACAATAGTATGGGATACACAGTAGGCAATGGATTAACTGAGTTTTTGCATCTTTCCGTCACTCTTTTCCGTAATCATCAATTGCCAAAAGTGTGATTCCTCTCAAATAACAGGGGCGAAACTATGCCTTTCCTTATCTGCTTCTCTTTGTAAGTCTACATCCAGTCCTGCTCAATCAGTTAGTTTATGGATAACTTCCTATACCTGATCCACATACGATCTTGGGGAAACCGACCGAAAAACACACCACTACCACCCACTCACCCCTACATTTAGCACACATTTTTTTGTAATGAGTTGATGAGAGAAGAAGTTCTAATGATTATAAAGCTGAATGTGTGAGGATTCTGTCATTTCATTCAGCACAAAGCATAATAACAGGCCAGAATGAAAGAGTGCTAATACAGACAGTTTAATGGGTAACACCAATAAAATTGAATGTCTCAAGCACTATCACATGGTGGCAAAGTGGATACCCTTCAAGATTCTCATGTGAAGATTGTGATTTTAAGTTTTTTAAAATTCCCGAGGAGAGGACTTTGATGTTACTTTGATCTACTCTGTATTAATTAAAATATCACAAGTGTGCTACCACATGCTTTAACCACATCTTCTGGCAGCTGTGCTGGCAAATTTTTAAAGACATGGAAAATAACAGCTTGCCCCAAATTACATGCTGTGGGAAGTAATAGTCAGGGCAGCATGTGAAATTTGAAGAACAGAAAGGAAAGCATCCATATTGGTGTTTAGTGTCAAATACTTAAAGGTATGCTGTGCATCTCACAGTAGAAATAAAACATAACTTCTGTCCCCAAGAGGTTATAATCCAAATTATAAATGAGTTACTAGACTTGAAGAATAAAAAATAAGAGTAAAACACGTGAGACATCTGTATCTCTGTGGGATTTGTTATACATGTATATAAATAACTTTATAAAGAAATAATTTCACTTACTAGCATCCTGTCCACCTGCCTCACTTGTTTTCCTTTTTTTACTTACCTCCTGTAAACCTTGGCATTCTGGAGAAATGAGTTTTCAGAATTTATTTATATCTGCCATTTAGGTTTTATCTGTTGATATATAAATATATAGAACTTATGTGCATATGCCTTTATGAGATTACATATAAAACAAGGTTAAAAGGGGGAATGACCTTACTTTATATATATAAAATACGAATAGACAGGCTAGGGGGAAGACAACAGGCTGCCAAAAGTAAGTGGAATGAGCCTTTAATTTATTCAAGAAAAAGAGAAAAGAGGAGGAAAAGAAAATGGATTGGATAAATGGGGAAGTGTTTTCAGACTAAAATGATATATTCATTAGAATTACACAATTATCTGTGCCTAAAGTGTGTCTCTATCAATATTTTCAACTAAGATACTTTATTTGTTGCAATAGAAAGCATCGTTTCTCTATTCTGGAATTTTTTCTAAGTTTTAGAACTGAAATTAAAGGCCTTTCATCAACATTAATGGTGTTTTGCTATAATTAAAACTGTTAAGCATAATTATATGAAAGCTTTGAATACAGACAAAAATAGAGTAAGATGTTAATAGATTATATGCAGAAATAAACTATATGTCTCACTGCTACCAGTCAGGGGAAAAAATCTTAATATTCTAATATCAATTTAGAAATGCTACTGAAAACATTTTTGTGCCATTATGAGCAAAGATCTCAAAAAGAAAAAGAGCAAAACTGCCTTCATTTGCCTGGTTCCAAACTAAAGACAAGCTGCAGTATGAAATTACCTCTTGCTACCAGCTACATGGAAATGCTGTGTCATGTGGGTTCAGTCATCCTTGATTATACTAGTTAGGTGCTGAAAACTCATGGGATTTCAACAGCAACTGACAAAATCAAATCCTATCATCTCCTCTGATAATGTAGACCTTCAGCTCTAGCAATTTGAGCGTCTTCTCAGTTTAATCACCTTTGCTACTTGGAATGATCAGAAAACAGATATATATTTTGAATTATGGGCCACTTAAATGCAAGGATTGTAGACTTCAGTCATCCTTTTAGTCTGAAGGGGAAAAAAAAAGTGTGGGCAAATAAGTGTGATTGAGAGGTCTTGTGTTTATGTTGGATAAACCAAGTTGGTTTCTTAATTAGAAAGGAGCAGAAAAGTCTTTCTAAATTCTGAAGTAAGAACCTGCCTACTGTTGCTAAGATTTTAATTGCCGATGACTGGTGCTTTCTACTGATCCCATTACCTGATTAATGGTTATTATTATTATTTGTTACTTGCAAAGTGCCTGAGGTGGTGAAGGTACTTCAAAGAGAAAATAAATGATGCGGTTCCTTCCCCAAGGAGCCTACAGTCTTACAATATGAAAGATGACACAATAAGTGAGAGCAATAAAGAGCAGCGGCAAAAGAGTGAAAATAATTACATGGTTACTTAGGTTCATTTTATACACAACTTGATGGTACTGCTGTTTGCTTGATTTGTTTCTGCTTTTTTGAGTGGGAAGGAGTATATATGAGTATAAGAACATAGAGGAAATAAAAGGGAATAGAAAATCAAGAACTTTTAACTCTCTGTGTGTGCGCACGCACATGTATGTATGTGTGTAGAGGGTGACTGGTACAGTAAAACAGACATGTAATTTAGATTGTAGAAGCTACAGAGGGAGAGGGAAAACAGGTGAGATAAGATGTGAGAAATGAAATTAGACTGAAATGAAAAAGGTGAAGGAATAGCAGACTGGAATTTATTGTCTTCTCAAGGTATCTCCAGTGAGTGATCATATCACATGGCCAAATGAATTCAACAGAAAGTCAGGATGGAGCCCCGTCTCTTCTTTGGAAAACCAGCTTTGGGATAAGATGAAAGGTAGGCATAGCATCCATTATTGGATTAAGGGCTGGCTTAACATGCAAGTAACAGTTCCTCTGAAGAACAGCAGTGAAGGAGTATCAGAATTTTTAACCTTCTGCTTACAGTTCTTTCCTTTTTCTGTGAAACTTCAGTGTGCTGTTAGCCACTGTAGGACAGGTGACTTATCCAGCTGGACATTGTATCTACTCCATATTGCTTACTGATTTTCAAGCAAATTTCTTTCATGAATTTTTTCAGAGCTTTTGTCTTCTTTCCTTTTATAGCAGTAAATTTCATACCTGTGTTGCAAAGAAAAATTTGTTTGTTTTTAAACATTGCTGATCTGATGAGCAGTGAGTCCATCACAGCATTTCACTTTGGAAAAGGTGAGAAATCTTTCCTAACTCTTCTTCTTCACATTTCTTCAATATGTTCTGGGAAGTCTTGCCAACTACTGTCTGAAGACTTTCCTCTTTGCCTTGCCTTTTCTCATCTTCCTTTTCCATTCTATCCTTTCTCATCCCATGCCATCCCATCCCAATCTCCATCCAGCATATAGGGAACTACCTCCATAGGAATAGAGGGAGAGCGACACTTGCAGAAACTGACTCTATCTGACTAACTACACTTGTCTTGATAGACCAAGAAATCCAATCCTGTTGAAGTCTCTGACATTGTATAAAAGAAACTACTGTTTTGTGAAATATTTTAGCAAGTAGAAATCAGTGCCATCAGAGACAACGTGAAAAAAAACCTTTTTCAAACAATAAAGCCTCATAAAGAAATTCCTTAATCAGAGAAAATTATATAAAATCAGCTTCAAAATGGAAAAACCTCAAAATGTTATCAAATTTTGGGAGTATTCATATCTGAAAGTAAGTGGAAGTGAAACTTTATGATTCAGTCTCATCTCTAATTAAAAAACATGACTACTGTCTTTTATAATGAAAAATTAAATTCACATGATTGTTTAATTATTTTTTACCCTAAGTTAAAATACTAATTAGTAAATATTGAACATATTTGCTAATAAGTTAGATTTTTAATTTATGTTTTAATACATTTTTATTTCATACTGCAATTTAATTACAAACATAAATGATATACAATAATTAGTAATATTGAGAGCCAGTACAGCAGACTGAAATTTATTTTACGAAATTTGACTTTTAAGGTATATAAAGTGGGATCCTGTGCTATGCTTTGAAGGCCTAAATTTAGGCAGTAAAGATAGTGCTCAAGTTCAGAACACCTATACTTAGGTATTTAAAGGTAAATTTCTGTACATAATCTATTTGTCTAAGTTGCCATGGAGATCTCTAAAGATTTCATCTTAGAGAGCTTTTAGGGCCAAGGCCTTTAGAAGTGCCTCTCCTAACTGATATGTAAAAGTAGTGCTATTAACAAACTCTGGAACATCTGACACAAGCTGTGGAGCAGCATCTGTGTGGAATAAGCTGAGGCATTAGATGGAAGTGTTTAAATACTGTGTGGATGTGGCATTTGGGGATATGATTTAGCAGTGAAGGTGCAAGTGTCTGTTTTGCCCACAGCCACATACTATAATCTATTTCACAAGCTGAAAAAGTTTCACATTAGAATTTTTCCCAGCCTAACTATTCTTCTAAAACATAATCCCTTACAATCTTTTTATGGTTAGAATGCTCTTAATCTAAAAAAAATACAATCAATTTATACTTCTATATGCCAGTAGTATTTTTGTCTGAAATAGCTTTTCACTTTTTCTTCTGCACCTGTAGATGAATGCTTTGAGACACATTTTTCACAGTTTTGTTTGTTTGTTTGTTTTATCCGGGAAACCCTGTTCAGAGTATTTCAGATAAAATCTCATCTATGTGTTTAAGAAATTTGTTATATTGCTCTATTTCTACCACCTCATTCAAGTTTTCATTTTCCATTTTCATTGTTACATCTGATGGCATATTGTAGTAAACTAAGATGACATTCTCTTGAATGGAAGATCTTTGCATTTTTTATTTTTTAAAAACTTATTTAGAAGTTTATTCTTTCTTCACAGAGGCAAGCAAGTCTCAGGGCACCATTCATCTTATCCCAAGGAAGATGTCTAAAAGTGTTTGTAGTACTCACTTCCTAAAAGTGCCTATTTCTCTTTGCTGATTGCAAAATGAGTTTGGGATGATGAACTGTGGTACAAATGTCCAAAACGTTGTCTTCCAACAGCTGAATTAAATTTCATTCTGTACTAAAAGACAGGTAGCTTGACTCTTTTTCTCATCTTCTTTATTTTCAGTTCAAAATCTCATAATTTATAAGTGAAATCCAATGTGCAGATAATTTTGAGTTCATGCTCTTAAATTTAATCTGATTTATTCCTCATGATTATTCACATTTTTCTGATATTTTAGTTCTCAATGGTTTATGAACTTAAAGTTGTCAACAGATGTAATTCAGTAAAAATAAAAATAATAAGTAAATCAAATATAAAAGCATTAAATAATAGCTGTCCATCTTCTTTTTGCTCTTCAAGTATACCAAAGTTAGCCTCATTCAATTCTGATAGTTTCCTCTCTGTTACTACATGTTGACAAAAACACCTCACAATTCTTTACATAAGCTATTATCCTATTACAAATCTTTATTTTCTTCACATTGGATGATAATTTCCTTCTGGTAGTGTTTCTATTGAAGTCCAGATATGTGAAACTTAATACAATCCTCTTGTCTAAAAAATAATTTATCAGACAGATTTAGTCATCTTATTCTATTCCTTAAGATTTTTCAACAAACTTTGGCAAATTCATTCTGTGTTCAATCCCATTTATAGTTTCCTTTTTTATTTCAAAGACTACAGAAGCACAGCTTTGCTAAGAACACTAACAGGCTAAAGTGAAACTAGGCAACATGTGAGAGTTTTATAATCAGAGATATATATTTTTTCTTTAATTTTCCAAATATGTAAGGTTAATCCCTTTGGAGCTTAACACTGCTCTTACTTGGTACTTTCAGTCTCAGCTAGAAATATAGTATCATTACTTTTTGGTATCAAAGAACAAAGTAAATCATGTTCCACTTTTTCATATTATTCTTCTTGGTGATATTATTCTATCAGCTTTGATATTTTTCTAACCTTTGTATTATTTTTGACCCTGCATTAGTTCATGGATTTATCTCTGTCATCACTACATGGTTTATCTTCAACTTTCATTACTATACACCTGCTGAAAACTTAAACAATACCTGTCTTTATCTCTAATACTTTTTAACTTTGCAGCAGCTTTCTCTATAGCCTTTTATAATTTTACATCTAGATTTCAGAACATCCACATTCTTATATAAGCATTATGCTCAACTTTCCCTGTTGCTCATTTATTTCATCAATTGAAATGTTTCCTCTTTTCAATGGTGTATATGTAATTCCTAACAGATCCCAATTTAGTGTCACATGCTCTCTCATTTATTCTTCAGTATTTATTCGTATCTTTAATACTATTGATTTATTCTAGTATTACTTTATTCAATAAAATAACTTGGTCTTGAACTAAATCTATTGCATAGCCAAAAGCTGTTCTGACTTTGACCAGCAAAGAGTAGCTTTAACTTTTTCCACCATCAAGGATTTTAATGACAAGTTACAGTTTGAAGTCCAGGTTCACATCAGAGGAATCCACATCTCATTCCCTCTTAGCTGCCCCATGATTGCTGTCAGAGACTCCTTTGATATGTCAGTTGTTAACCATCACACTTTCAGATCATTACTTTTAGTAAGATTTTAAATTATTTCCTGTAAACTCCATACTCCTTATCCATCTTTTTTTTTTCTTTCATTAGATTATAAATGACAAAATCAAAGTTTTAGACATCACAGACCCAGTCTTATATGCACTAGGATTTCTATAGCAGAAAATATTTTTAATAATTGTATCTGTGTTCCACTTGGCTGACTCCTGTATTAACACAGTGTAATTGGGTGTCATTCATCTACCCTATATTAGGAGTCCACAACATGTCTAAACACTGCTGTAGATGAGGCACATGCATTTAGTCACAGTTCCTTAGTCCAGTGCCAGATACCTGATTCTTTTACCTATCTTTACTGTCGATTACATGAACTTTTTCCTAAGGAATACGCACACACTTGATTAATATCTATTTTGAGAAACCAGCTCATAAGAAACATTCATGGAAGAGGCTGCAAAGTGTTTTCTTTCATGCACAGCCCAGAAAAGGCTGATGTTTATACTGTCTTTTGGCTACTATTCCCATTTTGGGGCAAACACTGAAGAGAGATATCCTTGAATCATTGGACTTGGAAGCTGCTGGTCTCAGTCTCAACAGGTCTCTAATAAGAGTTCCCATCACTGGTTTTCAAGATGCAATTGAAAAGGATGGTAGATAAACTCATCTAGACTCTCTTTCCACAAAAGATTGGTGCGATAGCTAAATTGGAGAAGGGAAGCTCCAGGTCCTGGGATTTTAGCCCATTACTTGGAGGGGGAAATTGCTCTCCCCCTGCCCCCCTGCCACATGGCCCTGAGAACCCGCAATGAGCTCACACAGATCACCAGAGAGGAACGAGCGAAAGAGGAAGTTTATTGTGGGGTACAGGGTTATATGGATTTCAAGGGGATTGTAAAATCACCAATGAGAGCTCTCAGGGGGTTTACAGAATCTTCCAATAGCAAACAGGGGAAGGGGTTAAAAAAGCCAATAAGAAGTCTTCCCAATATCTTTCCGGGACATTCCTGCATTGGAATGACAGTTGTTGAGAGGGGTCTTGGGAAGCGGACAGTGAGTTGGCAAAAATCTCCAAAAAGCCATTTTGAAACATGTTTAAACAACATTAAAAACCTCTATTTTTATAGCATTTGGGTTGTTTTCTTCATTTTCTTCACAAGTCCATTTCTGACAGGACTTTTTCCATTCTAAATATGGTATGTCCACTGCCACAGATTGGACAAGATGATTTTTCAAGAATCCTTCCATTCTGAGCTGCTCTGTGGTTATAAGATTTAATGGCATCAGTAGGATATTCTTCAAACAGCAACTCTCAAGCATATAATCTGAATCAGAAAGCTTAATTTACCTAAACTTCATGCAGCTAAACCCCAGAAAACCAGATGTATCCAAGAACTATGTAACAGAGTTAAAAAAATTCTGATTATTTATTTTACCTGTGGGAGAACATTCTCTGCATTTCTTAGAGCAAATTGCCTTTGTCTGAACCAACCACTCATAGTAGTTATGGCTAGCCTGTTGTTACCTGGATTGTGAGGGGAATGGTCACATGCAGAGAGAGTTTGACAGAAATTTTATCTCTGACTGACAAAAGCAGTCACCACGGATGGATTGAATGCAAAGGCCAGAACTGGGACAGAATTACATATCCTGTGCACAGATCCTAGAGTCTCATCTCCAAATTTGATCTGCAAAGTAAAACAATCACTCCAGATGGCCAACGCTGTCCTGGCATATGCCCACTACTGTGACAAATGCACTGCTATATCTGGGTATATTTGGGAAGGATGTGCTTATATGACCTAGAGTATTCTGCAACCTTCAAATCATTAGAAAAATGTGTGCAAACTCCAACTACCAGTGAACTGGTATATGGGCAAGATGATGAAATAAGAACAGTATTTGGCAAGGATATTGATGGATTTCATGGAAATATTCAAAGCCAAGAATTATCTCATAGTAATGAAGAAATATCCCCATTCCACTGGCCAATGGGCTGACTTGGGGATCACATGCACCTCCAGAGATATGCTGAGCAGTGAGTACAGGACAGAGGATATCAAAAAGCTGGTATATTGCCTACTTTGAGACTCTCAATTCAGACCTCACTGAATAAAGCTTTGGAAGTTAAACACAGGTAGAAAGTTCATTTATGTGGCATCTTAGCTATATCCTCTTGAACCTATTCCTGTAATTTCTAATATGATTCAATTGTAAGTCCTGAGTGAGTATCAGCAGAAGACTGGTAAATATGGAAGTAAGCAAGAGGAACTGAAGAGAACTACTTAGCTTCCTAAAATCCCTGTCTGCTTTCCTAAGAACAGATGGGCTGTATTAACTTTTTTTCCACTCTCTGTAAAAATAAACGTAAGTCCATTGAAGTAAATAGAGGAATATTTTGCAACAGTTGATACAGATGTTTAATATTTCAGAATGGTATCTAGTGGAGCTCTTTGGGTTAATATTTTTCTCACATAATTCCATTTAGAAATATAAAAATACTCAAAAATCACAAGAAACCTGATCAATAGAAGGAAACATGCAAATTATCTGGACAATAAATTTTTTGAGTTATTGAAATATGGAGAAATGTTCTGATATATTTAGTTGTTGGCCAAGATTTGGAGTAGCTCAAATGTCTCATTGCCATTCTGCCATTCTGTTATGATTATTTAAGTGACTTCAAACATGTATTTTGTTAGTAGTTTAGAATTCTATCTGTTAATCAATTAAAAGTTAGCTGTCCCAAATGAAAAGACAGTTTACGAGATACTGTTACTGCCAAATTTATCAACTTTTCTCTATGCCATTGAGGATGGTTTTGTACAATCAACATGATCAGTTAAAAAATCCCAATGACACTCTGTGGCATTTTAGTTAATTTCTCTATTAGGGAAATTTTTTTTCAGTCCCTAATGATGGGTTGACATTTAGTGATGATGTGACTACCTGTACCAGGAGAATTATTAATGAATATTTCATAACAGTTGTTTGATACAATTTTGTTGGTTTTTAATTAGTCCAAAGTTAAATGATAAAATGAAGTTTAGATGCTGAAGACTCTTACTGAATTTATAAAACTTCTAAATTATCTATGATGTTAATAAAATATTTTTCCTATATGGATGCCTTTATGTCTGACAATTTAAGCCTGACAAAGTCTACAATGATTTTGGCACCTAAATCCCTCTTTTCTCCTAGCAAATCTTCCTTGTTGATGCTCATGCTATGTATTGTTTACAAATTACCACCAAATAGCACTTTGATCTGGTGTTCAATATTTCTGCAACTTAATGGCTGCATGTTAATATCAGGCTGTGGTTGCCAACAGCAACAACTGCTTCAGCATCGAAAAGCAAGTACCATTTTGTGAGAGCAGATATACAGATCCCAGTCTGCAGTACTCCACGGTAAATTTTCCTGGTGCAGGAGCTGAACAAACAATACCTTTTCTGCTGGATGCCATAAGCAGCCAGTAGTCAAATGGATCACATGTAAAACTGAAATGGGAGGGGCTTTGCTCCTTGGACCCAAGCAGAGAGCTGAGGAGGAGTCATCTGAATAGCCAGTCTCAGAGTTAGGTACCACAGCACACTGAGCATGACACCTGAAATCCTTGAGAAAAAAGGAGTCATTCAGTTAATATTCACAAGCAGACAAGCAAATTAAAAACCCTTGTCAAGTCACCATTTTTCTGAATCCCATATAATTCCAATCATTTCTCCTTTGCTTGGAAACCGCAGCAACTTGAGCTCTGGTTTTGTTTTGCAGTGCAAATGCACAATTGGATTTAAGCTATTGAGATAGAATATTGTTTAATAAAGAAGTAAGAAGATATTTCAGTCCAGAGTCTATTGTATTAAATGTTTAGCTTCATTTAGTGACACACTGAAAAAATTTATTTATATTTATTTTTAGCTATGTTTGCAAGGAAATTAACTCCACCTGGAATTCACCCATAAAAGTTGAGGGAGCTGACTGATGTCATTGCAAGGTCACTCTCAATTATCTTTGAAAAAGGCCACAGTGATTGGGTGAGATTCCTAAGGACTAGAAGAAAGCAAATGCCACTCCTATTTTCATGAAGGACAAGAAGGAGGATCTGGAGAATTTTAAGCCAGTCGGCTTCACTTAAGTCCTTGGATAGGTGATAGAGCAAATAAACCTTGAAAACATTTCTAGACACACAAATGACATGATAGTGATTGGAAACAATAAACATGGGTTTGCAAATGGGCAAATCATGCCTGAGCAGCCCATTAACCTTCCATGATGAAGTTACTAGCTCGGTGGAAATGAGAAGTGGGTATATTTTTTTTTTTTTTAGTATTTTTGTATTGAGTTTGGTAAAGATACTGTCTCACCATAGATGTGCTGATGAATTATAGACTAGATAAGGCAACAGGAAGGTGGACTGAAATTGGCTGAACTACCATGGTTAAAGGCTAGCGATTAGAGGCACAACATCCAGCTGATGGCCTGCAATTAGTGGAATACTTCAGGGGTCAATATTAGGTCCATTATTAGTTAACCTCTTCATTAATGACCTGGATCCTGAGCAAATTTTCAGAAGCCACAAAACTAAAAGGAATAGGTGATGTACCAGATGGGTGCACTGCTACTCAATGAGCCGGAAAAATGGACCAACAATTCAACAAAGGGAAATATTAAGTCTGTCAAGAATATTATAAGAATATTAAGCCTGGCAAGAAATAACTCATGCTTTACTACAGGCTGGGACCTTACTGACTTAGAAATTACTTAGGGGTCCTGGCCTACAACAAGTTGACCACAGCCAGCAATTTAGCCTTTCAGATAAGAAGGTTGACAGTATCCATGGTTTCTCTGGGAGGAGAGTCGCCAGCAGGTGAAGGGAGGTAGTCCTTATTCTCTATTCACATTCACACTCAGTACTGGAATGCTGCATTCAGTTCAGGGTACCCCAATAAAAGAGTGTCTAGGACATACTGAAGTCAAGCAAAAGGCCAGGAAGGTAAAAAAGGGATTGGAATAGGACTGGATTTTTGACTGCAGGGCTGGATTTAAAAACTGGATTTTTAGATTGGATTTTTCACTTATAAATTTCCAGGCTGTTTGTTTGGGTTTTTTTTAGATTTGAGAACATTTCAATATGGAAAGTTTACTCTGCTGGAGAGAACTGTAAGAGTTAGGTGTACTGCAATGAAATACAAAGCTTTATCAGTTATTGGTTGGTTATGCTTTTACTTTTCTTTTTGTTCTTTTACTCGGTTTTTATTGTTTGTTTGTTTCATTATTTCTTCATTTGTTGCTTTCTGATGATCACCAATCTGTAAATCAGATACATTATATTAAATGAAATACTGTGTAGCCTGGATTCAAGAGACCTTAAGATGTTTGTGAAAAATTGCTTTCAATATGAAAAAACAGATGTAGAGATGGGGTATGTTGTTGAATGAAATAAGAGTGTCTGTAAGGGAGATAGGGTAGATGAGAAGCTATAGCTATTTGGTGTTTATATACCTGCTCTGTTCTATTTAATCTTTGGTCTGTATGAACTTTGCAGCCTAATACAGTGCCTTTTGCCTCCTCCCTTTTCCTTAACGAACTTATCCACCCATCAAACTATTGTTGGAATTTGTGAAAATTTGATGTTTCAGGTAGAAATTAAGTCACATGGAACGAAGCACTGTTTAATACTGTTCACCTCATGCACAGAATGACTACCACTAGAAAAGGAAATAAAATAGAAAATATTTCTTGCTGCATTTACATTTGCCTCTCACACAATTCTCACAAACAGTGACTATCCAGGAATGATTCTGATTCACAATAATTTTGTTTCCATGAAAGTTCAAAATAAATAAAAACAAAATACTAAATGTAGAAGTAATTTAATTTGGAGAATAAAGCCAATCTAATTGTGTGATCCCCATCATTCCAGAGTCTAATTTTCCCTTTGAAAACCTGTTCCATCATGTAATGGAGGGCACTAAACACTAGACCCATTGTGGCAATGTTCTTCAGACCAATTTGTATGAGTTGAACAGGCTGGTGAGAGTGTCACAGAGGGTACACTGGTTTTGAGGCCCACTAAGTTGCAGTTGATAGGGAAATGCTTCTAGGTCCAAGTCTGGGTAGGTCTGTTAGTGAGGCAAAGTCAAACAAAGGGTACTCAGGTGGATTATAACTGTTCCAGAGATTACAATAAGACTGTACTAAGATTACATTTATAGGATAGGTATAGAACATGCTAACAGATATATTATGTGTGTGTTACTCATGAAATTTTACAGTCAACCAGCATTACTTCTCTATGTTATTGTAGGAAATGTTACCTAGGTAAGAATATATGGCTTTTGATATATACTTTGTTTTTCAAAGTAGGGATTTTTTTTCATAACTTGAAGGTATTGTACATCCAAATTGCTAAATTTTTAGTATTTCATAATAAATAACAAACTTTTCTGATTTTAACATCAGATCTGATTTCAGGTGTTAATTTTTTGAAATTTACAAAGTGATTTCATAAACTACAGTCCCACTTTTCTATACTTTATGAAAGACGAAAATTGAGATCAGATGGGGTTTTGCCATCTGGCATTTCAATATAATGAAAGTAAATTTTTCTGTCCAAGTTTGTCAGAATTAATGGAGATCAACAGAGAATGACTGCTCTATATTAGTATTACAAATATTAAAAAGTACAGGTTAAACCAGCAAATATTTGAAACAGCAGAGGTGTGAAGACCTTGACTGCAGGTGATAATGCTATAAACCTTTGCACACTGTGCCATAGAGATGCCAAAGCTCATTCTCACATTTATTCAGAGACATAAGACTTGGCATAGGAATCAAGTTCTACAGCCTAATGGCATAAAAACAAAGTGTGAATTGTTGTAAGGAAAAGAATAAAAATCTCAATAATAAGATTAAAATCTGGAAATATTTTTTCTTTAAATGTAAGTTGAGAACGAGGCTTATGTTACTTTTTTATACGTGTGAAGATAGAAAAAAGTACTGTGGTTACATCTGTACACTCACTCTATTGTTTGCATCATGGCAGACATTTAGAAATCTTTTGAATTTTTTTAAACTTTGGGTACAGATCAGTGGACTACTCAGTAAAGCTGCTACATAACATTCATAGTATTTAATTAAAAAATAAACAGATACCATATTTTCCACAACTTTTTTCAGGTCTATTACCATTAGGTTTTGCCTATTTCTAATAATATAAACAGTTCTTTGCTAATAACTCTAACAAAAGTACTTTTCCACATTATATGCACAGACCTTGTCCTAAAGATGTTTTGCCTTGGCACCAGCAAGTCTAGGATCCATGTCCAGGAAGTACTACACAAGTAGTTAACCTTTTCACCTCTAAGGCATATTCTGTGATATTTTTTACTTGTAGACGAATATGGACCAATATGTCATTCTTAAGCTGTGCTTATGTAAAATTAGTACTTTTTTAGACACTTCATGAAATGTCTTCTTCACTGTCATTTTATGAAACAGGAAATAATGTCATTCATTTATTTAAATAATTGGAATTGGAAGCATTCCTTTTCATTATCTGATTTTTCCATTTGGTCTTTACAAGAGGTGTCTGAATTTTTAAAGTTAGTGAAGAAGGCACTAAACTGAAGTTGTCAGAGGAGGGAACCTCAGTCTACCTGTCTCCTACCAGTTTGATGCCACAACTAGCAAGGAGTGCCGAGAGACTGGAAAGAGACTCCAGGTCAGCAGGAGAGCACCTGAGGAGCAGCACAAAGGAATTCCAGCTACTCCAACCAGTCAGCTGATGTCAACTTCATCAGGAGTGGCCCAACTTAATGCCTATATGTAAACACACGTAGCATGGGGAATAAACATGATGAATTAGAGGCTTTAAACTGGAAGAGGGTGGGTTTAGGTGAGATATCAGGAAGAAATTCTTTACTGTGATGGTAGCAAGTCTCTGGAACAGGTTGCCCAGAAAGTGTTCAACCTGGTCTAGTGTAAGGTGTCCCCACTTATGGCAACTCTACACTTGTATGGTTCTATGATTTCTAGAATGACATAAAATTACATATAATTGAGGGGAAGAAGAGAGACAGGCACTGATCTCTTCTCTGTGGTGACCAGTGACGGGACCTGAGGGAATGGCCTGAAGTTGTGTCAGGTTGGATATTAGGAAAAAGTGCTTCCCGCAGAGGGTGGCTAGGCATTGGAAAAGTGGTCACACCACTAAACCTGACAAAGTTCAGGAAGTGTTTGGACAATACTCTCAGGCACGTGTTGCCACTGTTGGGGATGGTCCTGTGCAGAGCTAAGGGTTTGACTCAATCCTCATGGGTCCCTTCCGATTTGGAAAATGACTGAATAAACTGCTCTGATTCTATTGTGAAACTTCTTATTCCAACATTATAAAATGCAAAAAAACTCTGTGAAATAAATAGCATCACCCGCAACTTCTTGTTGAACTTAATTACTGCCCTTTGCAAGCAGATCTTGACAACAATTATTCTCTTTCAAAACACCTTTAAAAGAACAGTGGTGTCCTAATATAACCTCAGTCAATAGCCAAAGTTTCAATTTAAACTTTTTGAATATTTGCTTTTTTTAACTGTCCTTATTAAATTCCTTAACAAAACTAGAACTCAGTGTACCATGGATGGATGCAGATTGTTAGGTTCATCTTTCCCTGGGTCATAGAATATCAAAACACTCAGCACTAGAGGCAATTGAAACATATCTATAGAATTAAAAACTATGTACTTCTAGTGGGCAATAATACATTAGATTAACCCATGATTTTTTAAATTATTATTAATTTTTACCTGATTCATTGGGCATATGCATTTGTTTTGGTATATAATTGTAGATCATTTACATAAAATTCAATTCTTTAAAATAATTTTGTGCTTGCCGTCTATCTGCCATTGTAATTCAACCAAACTGCTTGCTGTCACAGGATACTAATTTGAGGGTTAAAAAAAGCTTTAAAAACCCCAAACAAACATAGCTCAGCATTTTCAGTATTGATTACAGAATCACTATGATCAGTGAGTTGACACTATAACGTTGAAAGGGAGGCACAATGAATATTAAAAAAAGAATTTTAGTTTATTTGTTATAAGCCAATAGACTATTTTTTTTCCTCAGAATGAAAGAGCAAAAACATAAAGAGTACTTAGAGAGTTTGCCCTTGGCTGAATCTTTGCTTGAGTGTTTACTTGTAGTACTGTTACATTCAGGAAACAATTTCTTTCACTTACTTTCTTGAGATATCTAACAGTACGTTAGAAAAGGAAGAGATGGACCACTCAATACAGTCTATAATTAATCTTTAGTGCTCATCTTTTAGACTGCACTCATTAGATGTCATTGAGTTTGTATGTGTCATCTTGAAAAACTCAGGTAGCATAAAGTAGGCACTCAAAAAGTGCTTGTTATATCATGAATCACTTTATACAGACAGACCATGAATGCATTCAGGCTCGTAATCACAAGAACATTTTTAACATTAAACCAGTGAGGTTCTAAAACTGCCTTCCAACTAGAGTGTTGAGAGCAAGAAACCTAAGAAGATTTTATCATTAAAGTGAGCACAAGTGTCGTATGAGTTTAAATGATCACTACATGCCATAGTATAAAAGGAGGCACATGCTATGTGCTTAGGAACATTTTTGCTATATGATTTAGCAGCATATAAATATCAGGGGTGGCAATGTATCCTAATTTGATTCCCGTTTCAGCATAGTTCATATCTTCTAAATATCAAAGTTTTTGTAGGAGGGGAGCTTCAGGAGTGGTTTCTGTGAAAACATGTCAGAAGCTTCCACCATGTCAGACAGGGCCAATATAAGGAATATCCAAGATAGACCTGCTGATAGCCAAAGCTGATGCCACCAGTGATGGTGGTAGTGCCTCTGTGATAACAGTGTTAAGGAGTAAAAACTGCTGCATAATAGAACCTGTGAGAGATGACTGAGAATATGTGACTGAAACAGGCCTGCAGACATCAAAACCAGTGAAGAAGGAGGGGAAGGAGGTGCTCCAGGCACTGCAGAAGATGTCCATCTGCAGCTTGTGGAGGACCCCATGTCAGAGCAGATTGATGTGCCCAGAAGGAAGTTGTGACCTCATGGAAAGCCCAGACCAAAACAAGCTCCTATTTAATGGTTCAAACTATAGAGCTAAATGGAAAAGGACCAGTTTAAGTGCAAAAACTGGCTTTCTGATCATTCAGTGTCTTGCTGTGAATTTACTACTCACCTTAGGTTCTGATGGCTCCAGAGAGCTCTGTCTAAAACAAGTCCACCAAAGGGAATGTGATCTAAGCAAAAATGGGAATTGTTCTGTGCTGCTTGGTTTGGAAGCAAGTTATTGTCCCTGCACCTCTTTAAGCAAAGTAGACATAGCAAGCAAATATTTACAACCTTGGTATGAACTAAGATCCTCCTATAATATTTATTATATTCAGTTACTAAGAGGTATAAGGTTTTTTATCCTGTTGATTAAAAATTAAGTTGTTGATATAATACCACATAATGCAATTTGTGTGTTCCTTCTTTTTTATCAACAAATACAAAGCCAAAGCATTAAAAAGTTAGAAAACAACAAAATTAAGGTTGCTTCCACAGGCTGGAAATGCTGGCACCTAGGCATGATTTGAGGTAAAGAATTTCCAGCTTGCAATGCACTTTCAAAGATTTTTTAACACAGGCCGATTGTTAAGACAATAAACATTAATTTGATATTCCTGGTTATACAGAATAATGTATAATGTGAAATTACTCACTTATACAAACTTTTCACAAATCCTTTTTAATCTCTTAGTGAATGCCTGACTTCAGACTATGGCAAGTACTCACAAAAGGGTCTGTAGAGTAAAGAACAAAGAAAACAATGCACAGCACAACATAATCCTGTGCTTTCAGTGTAAAACTGGAAAATATTTTCCGTCAAATATTTAAATCAGTCTGAACTGAATTAAATCTTTTTAGTTTTGTTTTCCTATCTGAATATACATTCCCCAAATCACTCCTTAAAAGTTTAAGAAAGGAAGGATATGAAAATATATGAATGTTTAATACTTGTGTCATATCTGCTTCTTCTCATTTGTTGTTTATGAGCCAACGACTTGTCCAAATACCAAGCCAGAGAAGCAGCTTGTAGATTGGTTTAGTATGTACTACCTTATTCTCTGTTATACTCTATTTTCCTTTTCTTCTTTCAATGAGAAGAGACAGAACAACTATTTTGTAAGACATTGATTATCTATTTTCAAATGAAAAAATATAGTTCATTAAGTAACCAGTCAATTTAATTTCCTCAGGTTTCTGTTAGAGGACGTAAACTGGATTTTTAGTAATTGGACCTGAAGCTTGCTGCTGTCAGTCAAGGCCTTGCAGAGATATTACATATATTACTGAGTTTTTATGTTATGTCTGAAGAAAACGAGCTGGTTTTTTTAAATTTAATTAACAAAATTTAGTACTTGAAATTTTGCCTTTCTTACTTCATTACTCTAATTTCTCTTCTGGCTTCACCTTCAGGAAGGTGAGCTTCCTAAGCAAGTGAGAGGATTTTCCAGTTTTTCTCTACCTATTTGCCAATACAACTTTCTAATAGTCTTTGCATCTCTTGGATGTTTTATTATACATTTTCCAGAGAACATAAAAATGATGAAATTCCCACAAGTTACAATAATGAAATTTTTGATGTCGTCACGTCAGGTAACTTTGCAACATGAACCCACATTTTATTCCATTTCTAAGTACATACCAAGGAATACATGGGGATAATTTATTTTTAGTCAAAACACAATCTAAAATTTCCTTACTGGTACTTCTGCTTCTGCGGTTCTCTTCTGTTGTCTGACCTCATATTTGAAGTGTTCTTTCAGAAAACTGATGTGAAAGGTTGCCTTTTAAACACTGTCAGAGTTAAAAAATACCAGATAATTTTTCACATCTTCCTCTTAAAAACATTCAAGACCTTTCTGTAAATCCTTTCATTGTTTTCAGTCTTGTTGGCTTGACAAATTGCTCCCTTTGCTTTCCAAAGTATGCTCTTTTTCAATTGCGTATTTTTTTATTCCTCACTTTAATTAAAACTGGTGAACCTTGATTACTGTCATCTTTTTGCTTTATGAACCACACTATGCCTTCACTACTTTGACAAACCAATACTGAAATAATTTAATTTCTCATTGGTAAGGTATCTGGTGGGGAGCCAGTGTAGCTATCACATCCAGCACATAAGCTGTTATATTTGGCTTCTTTCATTTTTAATAATTTCTTCTCAGAATTCAATAACCACATTTCTACATAAGAGACCTGCACCTGAAATGACCATATGTTCCAGCAATTTAATCTCTCCCTATGCAGCAATGACAGTCAATGAAAATATGGCTTATGTTTTGGGCCATATGCAAAGAATCAAGCCCTTGATATGTCACTGTTAGCCATTCTGCTCTGGCTTGCTTTACCTTCTCAAGTCTCTAGTGTATCACATTTGTTCACTCCAACATCATACAGAGATCCCTTCTCAGTGGTTTTAGTTTATATACTTCCAGAGGTGAATTTTGCCTACTTGTTCAGTTATTCATCTTCTGGGTTCAATTTTTAAGATATTCTATATTATTTCCATATTTTGATCTGAACTGCATCATTACTTCCACATGTATTTGAAATCATCACATAGATTTCAAAAAGCAGCAACTCATAGAATCAGCTTCTTTCAAAAATGTCTGAGATTAATATTCACTGTTTCCCCTTCCCCCTCCTCCAATTGGAGGCACAAAAGGCAAAGATCACAGGTTGAGATAAGCACAATTTACTGGAAACAGTACTGAGATAAGAAAAAGAACAGCAAAAATAATAATATTAGCAAAAAAAGGTAAATAAAAAGAAAGTATTTACATTGAAACCCTCTACAAATACTGCTCCATCCACAATATTTTCTTGACTGGAAGGAATCCCTTCTCATCAGAAAAGAGAGTCCCTTTCTGTCCCGGCCCCTGCAATGTCATGAGGTGGTAAAGAAAAACATCCAGGTCCTAGCCTCACCTTCTCCTGGCTACTGCAAAAAATTACCCATCCTGGCCAAAACCAGGACAGAAGGTAACTATATATTTCTATTTTGTTTTGTACATTAAAAATAAAGAAAAAAAAAAGAAAAAGCTCTTACTTTTAACCTTTTAAAAGATGTAACTCTTATACATGTTCATTAAAAAAACATTTTTCAACTTAATGAAATTTATGAATGATAAATTCAGAGTGTGAATTCTACCTATGTGTAACATATTTTACATGCACAAAATACGCGTCTAAGAACTGTACATATGAAATATATTTGTGAATGTTATCACAAGCAGTTAGAGCTTACTTATTATAGTGTGACCAAAAATATCTATTTTGTACCATGCTGTAAATACAGTGTTTTATAGATGTTATTTTAGTATTCCATTATTTGGAATAGATCTTTCATCAAAAGAAGCCTGGCCAGCTGGTGATTCTGCCCCTCTATTCCATTCTGGTGAGACCCCACCTCTAGTATTGCATTCAGGTCTGGGGTCCCCAGCACAGGAAAGACATTAACTTGTGGAGCGAGTCTAAGGGAGGGCAAATTTGATCAGAGGGAGAGAGCAACTCTCCTATGAGGAAAGGCTGAGAGACTTGGAAGTGTTCAGCCTGGAAAAGACACAGCTTCAGTGTTACCTGATTGTGACCTTTGACTACCTGAAGGGAACTTACAGAAAAGATGGAGCAAAACTGCAAGTGTGTGTAGTAACAGAACAAAGGGGAATAGGTTCAAACTGAAACAGAGTAGGTTAAGATAAGGTATTAGGAAAAAATTCTTTCCTATGAGGTTGGTGAGTCACTGGAACAGGTTGCCCAAGAAAGTTGTGAATGCCCCATCCCAGGAAGTATCAAGGCAAGATAGGATGGGGCTCTGAGCAACCTGGTCTAGTTGAAGATGTCCCTGGCCACAGCAGCGGAGTTGGAACTAGGTGATCTTCAAGGTCCCTTCCAACCCAAACTGTTCTATGATTCTGTGATTTTTGACATGCAAAAGCTATTTCACTTCTATATTTTTTTAGACTACTACTTTTAATTGGTATGCAACTGTGTTTCTTTGTCCAAAAAAAAAAAAAATTCGCAAATGTCATAATTTTAATAAGATATTTAACAACTCTCTTACTTTCACATCTCTTTTTGGAAGTGACAATTACACTTTTGCTGCAAACAGAGCTTAGGATTGAAGTCCTTATTAGGTCTTAGGTAAATATTTTAAAAATTCTGATGTTTTTAGGTAAGAGTGTGTTAGAAGCTGGTGAGTAAGCCACTCATAAAATCATTTTTAAAGAGCTGTGATCATGAATACATTAGTAACAGGCTGAGGATAATAAAAGTATCATGAGGTGGAATTTATGATTCCTTTTAAAGATGGTGTGACTCTTCAAAATGTAATTGACTGCTTAGTTGGACTCGTGTTGTAAATCAGGGCTAGGTTTGATCTGAAAATATGAGTGTTTCCTGAAGGAAGATTTTGGAAATGTTAGGAGCATGGGGGAAAAAAAAATAAAGAAAAAGAAAGAAATCACAGCAGAATTTAGAAATTATACCATATAAATTTCAGTTGATTTTCACAGATTGCCTTTTCTCATATAGGTTGAACTGCATCTCTGAATCAATATCACAGTGTCATGTCTTTGTGATGGACATAATGTATCACGGGATATTTGGATGGCGGTGCAAGATAAACACCAGTTTGGTTGAGGATCACTGTCTGTGGAAGAGACTGGGGTATGATCTCCAATTCTGTTTTTCCAAATATCAATATTTTCCTTTACAGAATTTGTTTCTTCTATATAAACTAGAATTATCTTAAATAAATCAGGTATTTTTAATTAAAATATTATGTTATAACAAAATCTAAGATAAAAATTATTTGAGCAGAATTTTTTCATCTAGATCTAATCCTTACTTCAAGGACAGAAAAATATAAAGAAGAACATTTGAAAAATTGCATTATAAAATAAATTTTATGCACTAATTTCCCATAGACTTCTGATGTTTCTTAAAGTGCACAGATCTTTATTTTAGGTATCGTTTTACAGACTTTCTCACAGCTCAGCTAGAGATATCATTGCGAGGACTCTTGCAACATTGACCTCAACTGCTACCAGCTAATGGATGGCCGCCTAGTTTTGAAGATTTGATACTCTTAATGAGAGTTATTCTATGTCAAAATCCTGATCCATCAGTAGTTGGGCTTTTTTCCCTTCCCCCTTTCATCAAACATTCTGTCCTGAGCATCTGAATAATAACTTTAAACTTCAGATTTGAAAGCACTGCAGTATTCAAGCATATGGAAAAAGGTAGTTTGATGCTGGTTGCAGTTCTTGTGTCCTTTAGATGCACTGTTCCAAGATCTGAGATTTTGCAGCTATAACATGGGTACACGTGAGGCTTGCTAAAAGCTGTCATTCACTTTGATTGTCTTTTAGCTTTTGTCTATCCTGACCACGTGTCCATATTTTTTACTAATTAATCTGCATTCTTATTCTTATTTCCATGCTCTTTCCTTAAACTTGTTTCTCAAAAGCTCTGCTTCTTAGCTTTACCACGTGTAACCTCTCATTTTGGTTTCCTGCTGTCTCTGTCTTCCTTGATCCTTTCTCTCTGATGAAAGTTTGGCTAATGCTTCCTGCTCACACACAAAGACTTTGACAAACACAAAAACTGTCTGGTCCTGCGGTCTCTCCTGAATGGATCCACATCCCATCTTTACTTTCAGGTTTAAATCATTTATAACCCCTAGTTGATTAATAAGAATAGTAAGACATAACAAATTTTTCTTCTGAGCTCAAGATGACATTCAGCCTGAGCTACGTGACTCAGGGTGATTACCCTCATTATGTGTGGCAATTTATAGGTCAGGCTACTTAGCTTATTTGCATTTAGTGAGCAGAGAAACACAAAAGAGATGGAGTTGTCTATCCCCACAGTTTTTAAAATTTCACAAGTTCAAGTTTTATTGCTTTTTTCCTATTAATATTAATGTGAAGGAGGGACTTATTATGGTAAAACATGATGGTAGTTTAATTTTCAAAGCAGGTAAATTCCAGGTTAGGACAGGCCTTGTATTCCTATAAATACTGTGAGGTATAGTGAAGTGGTGGTACTGGTGGTGCTGCTGCCATACTTGCCACCTGTGAGCCTGAATCTGGAGAACTGTCCTCCATACAAGAAAGGCACCAGAAAACTGGAATTAGCTCCATGGAGAGTGATCAGGATGGGTAATTGGCTGGAGCAGGTAATGCGCAAGGCTGGAAGAGCTTGGTCTGATTAGCACAGAGACTAGAAAGCTTAGAGGAGATTTTAACTTCTGTTTTCAGCCTTCTGCAGGTGTCAGTTTCACAGAAGACAGAGAAAGATTCTTCCCAAAGGTGCGCGGTCAAAGGACTAGATGGAACAATCACAAGCCGCAGCAAGGGCAACTCCTACTAAGTATGAGGGAAGAAATATTTTTTGGTGAGAGTAACTAAACATCAGAACAAGCTGCTCACAGAGGCTGTGCAATCATAGAACTCAGAGATTTTTAAAACATGCTTTGACAAGGCAACATGCTTTGAGCAACATGACCTAACTATGAGACTAGTTCTGCTTTGAGCAAGTGATTGGATTACATAATTTCTAAAGGTCGTTCCCAACCAAAATTATTCTATGCTTCACTAGACAGAAACAATTCATTCTGAAAATTACAAACTGCCTATCTAATTTATCCTTTAGTCATGGAGCTAATTGACCAGTCAAATACAGGTGGTTTCAAAAAGCAGTATGTGCACCTCCAAAGCAATGAAATTATCAATTTATATTTTGAATAAAAAATATATTAATTAGCATATTAACGTTAATAAGTGGTGGGATGAGACGATGGAGGGGAGAGATGTAAATAAGTTTAAGGAGACATGATGAATTATCCTGGGGAAAAAAATATTAGCTCTAAATGTAATATGTAGCAGCAAAACATAACTATCTTTTTAGTGTAATCTGAGGCATAGAATACTCAAAAAGGAAAAAAAGATCTGGAAAAGATATCTTGAAGGAAAGTGACTTCTGCAAGTCATCTCACTGCAGGAAGTGAACTTTTCAGATTAAATTAATTACACTATAAATAGACAAGGAACATTTTTTCTTTTTCTGTTCTTTTTAATATTTTCTTTTTTGTAAAGAAATTATGTAGCTGCTTTGCCAATTTGCTTCAATTTTGGACTCTTTAAGTGAATATTTTTATTTCCTTTTTGCCTCTTCATCTGCCTAAGGATACAGATTAATTCTAAACAATCAGTTAACCAGATGCCTTTACCTCAAGAATACCCTTAGCCAAGCATTAGCATGTTAGGAGACCTTAATAGGTGTCAAGAATCTCCAAATTATTATTTATAGTATCTAAGTATAATGGGTTACAAGTTCCAATTGCAAGGGCAGCCTTGAGAGCTAGTATCATACTGGACAACAGAGAAAGAGTGTCTCAGAGACTGGTGACTGCCAAGGAGAGCTGTCTAACATACCTTGAGGAATTTGAGACCTTTGAGACACCTGAGACACAAACATCCCGGTGAAATTTATGAAGGGACTTTTATACACCAGATGCTGTATGCACAGCCTTGGCTAGATAAATTCCTCACCTACATACTACTGTTAAGCTCTATCCTCCTTTGGCAAATTAATTTCAAATTACAGGAAATATGCAAAGACAAAACCTGTAGTTTCTTTAAGGTTCAAATGAGTAATGCCAGGCTATGAATTTTAAAATAACCACTAACTGCTAAGAGCTATAGCAAAATTGAAGGTGTAAGTTAGAGGATACATTCAGATGTGATGATCATTTTAGAAGTTAGTTGATTTTGGCAGAAAAAAGCTAAGTGTTAAAAAAAACCCCAACCACACCAGGGTACTTCAAAACCAGACTATTTCATATAGACCACTCATTCACTCAGAATAAAATATGTAGTGGTTTATCAAACAACATAGCATAGAGGTATTATCAAACTATTTAACTATATTTTGTGTATTTGGCTATGAAGAGCTTCACGTGTGTATACACACATGCAGACAAATCTGCAAATATGCCTATGTTTTCTCTATGGTTTTGTTTGTTTGGGTTTTTTCAGTTTTTCCTTTTTTTTTATTTTCTGCTTTCTGTGGAAAACAAGCATAGTGCCTGTTCCTGGATGGCCTAGGCCTTTTTTGCAGTTCTTAGGTGTCAGCTGGAAGTCCGTACTGCTGAGTTGATATTTGATGCTATGTATTACAGGTGCTTTGTGAAACCATAAACAGACAGCAGTGGGTAAGAACATAGTTTTAGTACCTGCTTTATTGTTGGCACTTGATAGAATTACTGTATTTAAAGAGAGCTGTACTCGTTACACAATATGTTTTGCGATCATCAGTAAATAAGTTCATAATGCTTACTGAGGAAAACTAAAAATCTGAAAAGTTAACATTATTTTTTTAACCTTAACAAGACTGAAAATATCAGTTTGATTTACTCAAAAATGTCAAGTCTGTGACTAGTAGAATAAGCTATGAAGACAATGATTACTTATTAATATGTTGTAACACATTTAGAATAACTGTTCCAGAGATAAAATCCTGACAAATCTGTAAATCTATTACTAGTCAGAAGATGCAATATGTTAACAACTACACAGAAAATGGAGAAATGGTCAGAATTCTTACCTTGCATAGGATAAAAATGTTAGAGATATAGATAGGGTTAGATAACTCACTTGGGGATAATGAAATATCTCCTGTTTTAAAAAAATTTCACCTTAGCCTCAATTCAAAAGTAGGCTGAGGAGATCGTACGATATTAATATTTGAATATGAGATAAATTCTAGCAGAATGTTAGTACTGTTCTGGTGTTTAGAAAGAGTAAGTGACACATCAATAAGAGTAAGCTCGTTAATATGACAAAGAAATTAAACAAGTAGTAGAAGAAGGACTCTGAGATGGAGTTCATATTTATATTTGTACTGGAGATTAGAAAGGAAATGAATCCAACAATCAGCATGTTTTTCACTGGAAAATACAATTGCTTTGATTCCATTATTAAGACATTTCTGAAGAATTTGTCAGGCTACTGTATGTTAAAAATGTCAGATACTGTATGAAAAAATGCATTAATTCTATTTTATACGTGCTAAGGAGATTAAAAAGCTTGTTAAGTCCTGGTTATGCCCCAGTTTAAGTTTATATAGTTCAACTAGGTGCTTTCAACAAAAGTACTTTTTCAACAAAATCAAAGGGTGATTAAGCCAAACAGTGCCATGAGTTAGAGGTTCCTTCCTCTCTCGTTCAGCTACTGGGGAGCCTGGTTGGTGTGGTCCACATCTACATTAGTAAGCAATGCAGTCCAATGCGAGTCCATTTGTGTAGTGAAAGCATCAGGCCTGAGGACTTACTGCCCACATTGCACACACTTTGGGGGAAAGGATAACTTTTTAAAATATTATTTCCTCCAAGGTTAGACAATTCTGGATAGAAAAAGCACTTTTAGTTGAGGAAAAGGATGCACAGCAGGGACTAGTAGCTGGAAGTTAAAGACAGGCAACTTCTCAAGGGACATAAAAATTTTAAGCAATTTACATTGATATCAAATCAGAAATGGAAGTGATGATTCTCCAAACCTTGAAGGCTTTGGTTAAAGACTAGAAACTTTGTGATGTAAGAATGGCACTTGAATACATCAAAGTACGGGTTAAAAACAATTGCATCTAGGTAAAATGTAGTTGTCAGTGTCATATACAGCAAACTATGCTGGATGACAAACAATGCTTCTGAATCTGGAGCTCCATGAAGATATGAAGAATAAGGCTCCATTTCTCTTAGTTCCTGCACAAAACAATAATTTGAAAATCTAATAGAAATTTCAGTTGAGGTTTATAACAAGATGCTACAGGTGGCAAAGTGGGGAAAAGAAGTAAATGCAGTAAATCAAGAAAAGCTTATCTTGCATATGAAATCATTATTGCAGGACACACCACTTGCATGGCAATGCTAGATTGAAATTGTCTTTCTCAGACAATAAACTTTACACCTTTTACAGTATCAATAATAAAAAGCCTGACACTATTACACAGATTTTCAAATACTTGTCATCTCTGAAAAGAGATGAATTAGTAGGATTGCATACTGGCTTGCTTCTCTGGAGGAGGATGGAAGAGTCAAAAATAATCTTTTCTGAAGCACAGTATCAGTTTTTGAAAGACAGCTTAATATTCAAGGGTCTTGACACTCAACTAACTGAAAAAATTATTATAAAAGATGAAGCTTGAAATCCACTAATCCTTAATGAGTATTAATCTCTTAACTACTCTAAAAGAGAGTGGTTTATATTCATGGAGAAATCCTGCACAAGAAATTATGTCCTGAGCATGTGCTGTTCAACATTAAAATACCACTGGAATTAGTTTCAATTAAGAAAATTAATCTGACATTGGTTAGTGAGCATTCTGACATATCAGAAGTTTGATTTTTAATGTACTAAATGGTTCATATTCTTTTTTTACATGCAAACACTGAAGATAAGTTTCCACTCTTATTTGATGTGAATGGTTATTTTGAACAGAGTTGGGAAATTATTTTTTACCCCATTTTATGGTGGCACAAAAAGAGTTATGTTTTTTTCTTCATTTATAAAATTACTTCACATATATATGTTTTTCTTTTCCACTGAGAAAGAAAAAGATCTGTAGTCTTCCTTAATATATTAAATTTCTACGCACATCAGAGAAATTATTGCCAAAGATTTGAGAATCCACCTTTTTCCGTCAAAACAACACAAAATCTTCTTCACCTGCATGGCCAGTAGTAAAGCAATGACAAATAAAAAGCAAATGCCTAACTGCTCCAGGATCAATAAATTATGCAAATGGATCATGCTGCAGTTTAAACTCTGTAGTTTTTCTTGTAAAACAAGCAGTGTCAAAGATAATGTCAGAAAGGCTTGTGTGACTTTGAATCTGTTTTCAATACAAGCATTCTTCATGGAAACCTGAATAGAAAATGTACAGCATTTAAAACTAAAACCTAAAAAAATACATTCATATGAATTTGAATATAAATAGAAATGAGTATATTAAGAAGTGTGTGTGTGTGTGTGTGTATAACATGCAATTGATGTCACAACTATAGTTGACAGCATTAAGTCACCATTATGGTTATAGTAAATACTAAACCCTAAAGTCTCATAGTCCTTAAGGAACTTTACCAAGTTGACATTTCTGTACTGGGTTTGCGTGACAAGGTTTTGAAAGCAGCAGGGCTATGGGGGTGGCTTCTGTAAGAAGCTGCCAGAAGCTTCCCCCATGTCCAAAAGACCCAATGCCAGCCAGGTCCAGGAGGGACCCTCCTCCTGCCAAGTCCAAGCCCATCAGTGACAGTGGTAATGCCTCAGGGATAGCAGAGTTAAGAATGAAAAAACGCCAAATGATTGTGCAGGAGCAAATTGAAGTCAGAGGAGAGAGAAGAATGAAAATATGTGAGGGGAACAGCCTTGCAGACAGCAAGATCAGTGCAGTAGGAGGGGGAGGAGATGCTCCAGGCAACAGAAGAGAGATTCAGCTGCAGCCCGTAGTAAAGACCGTGGTGAGGCAGCTGTGCCTCTGCAGCCCGTGGAGGTCCACAGGGGAGCAGTTATCCACACGTAGTCCCTGCAGGACCCCATGCAGTAGCAGGTGGATGCCTTCAGGAGGCTATGACCCCGTGGGAAACCCATACTGGAGAAGGCTTCCAGCAGGACCTGTGTCCCCATGGAGAGAGAAGCCCATGCTGGAACAAATTTGCTGGCAGGACTTGTGGCCTCACGGAGGACCCAGGCTGGAACAGTCTGTTCCTGAAGGACAGCACCATGTGGAAATGACCCGTAATGAAGCAGTTCATAGAGAAATGCAGTCTGTGGGAAAGATACATATTGGAGAAGTTCATGGAGTAGTGACTCCTGTGGGAGGGGAACCCCCATACTAGAGCAGGGGAAGACTGTAAGGAGGAGTCCTCCCCTGAGGAGGAAGGAGCAGTAAAGACTACACATGATGAACTGATCACAACCTCCTTTCCCTGGATCTCTGCACCTCTGAAAGGGAGAAGGGAGAGAATCAAGAATAAAGTTAAGCCTGGGAAGGAGGTGGGGGGGAAGGGTGTTCTAAGGTTTGGGTTTACTTCGCTTTATTCTATTCTGATTTGATTGGCAAAAAAATTCAATTATTTTTTCCCAAGTTGACTCTGTTTTGCCCATGAGGGTAATTGGTGAGTCATCTCCCCATGTGCTTATTTTGACCCCTGAGTTTTAGCTATGCTTTCTCTCCCCTGTTCTGCTGAGAAGGGGAGTAGTGGAGTGCTGGTGGGTAGCTTGCATGGAGTCAGGACCAACCCAGAAAAATATCTTTTTTTCTTTATTGCTGTGTTCCTGATTTAGAAATTGTAAACCCCATGGCAGACTGAAAGCAGATGGTTTTGAGCTAATAAGCAGCTTTCAGAGGTATTTGGAGTGTAGGTAGGAGAGGGTGAAGATTAACATATATTCTAGGAGTCTCACACATTTGGACTCAATGTCCTATTTCTGGCAGTGTGTGCTTATGAAGTATGCTAGAAAAACAAGACACATTTCAGTTGCTTAGACAGACAAAAGGAAAATTTAAAAAGAGATATGTAAAGAAATAGGGACAAACATCCTGATGATTATCTATATTCTTCCAAAATGTTGTGAAGTTGTTTTCTATGAGATTTCAGCCTTAATTCTTGGAAATAAAGATTTTGCTTGTTTCAAAGGCAAAAATTACCTCTAAATCAGAATAAATATTCTGGGCTTCTGTGTGTTCCTGTATGTCAGTATCTAAGAAACTAATGAGAAAAAAAAAAAAAAAAAAAAATCCATGTTATTATTTGTGCTATTAAATTCACTTGAGCCATGCACGTTCCTAGTAGTTTAAACCTTTATGCATGCTCCTAATTTAGGACCACTAATGATAACTAATTGAGCACCCTACTAAGCCTTTGACTTCCTTTTAATGTGATAACTGGCAAACATGACCTCCATGTATTTCAGTCAACATCTCGGGAACCACAACATTTATATTGGTTTGTATTCTAATTTTACTGATTAATTTGATTCCCCTTAGCTGTTAAAACTAGATAATTTGATCTGGAAATGTGACACTTCCATTAAGATCTGAACGTTACTCACATGCTGTACAGTAGAACATCAAAACCAGACCTGTCTTGAACAGGTTTGCAATACACAATGACAGTGGAGAAATGAAATAGGAAATAAGCTTGCTGTAAAGCAATGAGCATGTAATGAACATAAAAGAGAAATATTATAAAAGTGTTAATAACTGTTTATTAAATATGAATATTTACTATTTCCATCAGACAAGTCTGCTGCATTTATCACAGTGTACTTTGGTGACAGTGAAGGCCCAATGATGAAGACAATTTATTTAACTTCATTATCTAAACTACCATGCTTTAGTACCCCTGCTGTTCTAGCTTTCCTATGTATCCTCTCAAGGGTATCATTACGTGCCTACTATTTTTCTGCATTTTTTTTATTTATTATTTGGTTTGCATAGTAATAAACCACTAACAATACCAAACACTTTCTTAATTTGCCCCACACATATTCATCTCAACACTTACACTTACGAGTAAGGACAAAGTAGATCTGTTCTTTACAGGTATCCACTAGTGCATTTATTATTATATTTATTTATGAAGCAATAGTCACAAAATGTATTTGGATTCAAAGAATGAAACATGAAGATTGATATAAAATTATAAAATAGCCACACAGAAAAGACATAATATTTCTGAGGATAAAAGGACAGTGATGAATCAAGGATAAACTATGGACAGCAGGAGGTAAGAAAACCTAAAATTAGATATAGAAGTTTTATTGTGTTTATTGTAGGTCTTTCAGAGTCTTTTATACTGTTTTCTTTTCTAGAAATAATATCATTCTACTCTTCCCTTATAAATGCGGACATATCATTTACAGCAACTATTTTCATTACCTTAGATTGACTGCTCAGTGGTTGTCAGGCTGCACCTGGAGTACTATGTCCAGTTATTGTCCCCACAATTCAGGAAAGACCTGGATGGTCTGGAGAGGGTCCAAAGGATGGCCATAGTGGTGATCAAAGGGCTAATCATATGACCTTTGAGGAAAGGCTGAAGGAGTCATCTTTTCTCCTTGAGAAGAGATGGCTCAGTGGGCAACCTCATCACAGTATTCCAGTGCTTAAAGGGTGGCTCCATAGGGGACTGAGGGTTTATTTGCAGAAAGAGCAACTGGAGAAGGCAAGGGGGAAACAATGCAAGTTGCACTGGGAGTGGTTTCATTTCAGTGTGAGAAAGAAATTGTTTAAGGGAGTATGATAATTTGCTGGAACAACCTTCCCAGTATATGGTAGGGTCCTCATTGTTGAATGTTTTCAAGATGCAATTGGACAAGATGCTAAATAATCTCATCTGGGCTCCCTTTCCCATGAGAGGTTGAATAAGATAATCTTTTGAGGTCCCTTCAAACATGGGCTATTCTATGATTCTGTGAAATGATCAATCTACTGTACTGGTTTTTACCTTTCATTGCAGTGACATTCATTACACAAATTCTTACACTTTGTTTTATTTGTTGTTGTTTTTTGCTTTTTTTTTTTCCTCCACAGGCAATTGTTCCCTAAAGGAATGAACAAAGTTAAGTGCATTTTTAACTTAACAAATTATCACAGGAAGACTTAGACAGAACGTTTTTGCTTTTCATCGCTTACAAATGCTGGACTTCTTGATGAATAAAAAAATCACAAAAAATGTTGGGGTGATGCTGTCACATGATACCTCTGTTGTTTCATATTCCATTTGGCTCCAGTCAGTTCTGCAGGCATCATCATACAATATATTACAGGCTTTAATTTATATTTTTCATCTTTCTTTTTTTTTTAGTAAAAGATACTCTTTGGGTACAGGAAAACATAAAGTGGAAATCTTGACAGGTATCCATTAGCTAAAATACAATAGAAAACATGAGTATTTCAATCAGATATCAAAAAGGCATTTTTATGATACCTGTGTTCATCTGAAAGAATTAAACTCTAACTTTTTTTTTTTTTTACTCCTGGGAACAGTCCTATTAAGGTACCATTAATCAGAGGAGGAGGAGTGGGTGGAAAAATACTGACACAAGAGACAGCTTGAAGAATACTGTAGAGCTGACAGTAAAATGGGGAGAGGAAATGTTCAGGGAGTAAAAGGTTCCAAAAAAAAAGTTCAAAACAAAGATGAGGAGAATGGTAGAGAAGGAATGAGGTGACAGAACCAGTGTGCAGTGAGCAATGCTAGAAGGAGGAAGAGAAAGCTTTCCTCCTGAACAGTTTATCTGGCCAGTAGGAGAATCAGCTGCATGGTGATGAGAATCAAAAGTCACACACCAGACTTTTATTTTGTTTTTTCAAGTTGCAAGAAGTGTACTGACACTTTCTGCTATTTCTGTTCAATTATCCCAAGGAACACAAGCATCTAACCCAAACCCTGTACTTTTATCAGAATGATATAATTTCCTTACTTTTAATTCAAAAACTTTGGTTCATCAGAAGACTTTTCTCTTTGTATGACTGATGTATTCAGGAACTTCCCAGTCTGACTATTCAAGAGACTCTCTGGCAGTCACACTTCCAAGGCCAGAGACTCAATGCTGGGGCTGAAGCCCCTTTACAGGGGGAGCTCCAGTGAGCTGATGGTGCCTAGCTTGACTCTCCACACACCCCACTCACACAGTCAGACCAGGAAGGTCGGCCATTCCTGGCTCCTGCCGTGTCTGTCAGTGTCCATTCACCTGTCTGGCATCAGCCGTATCCGTGTCTTTTGTTATCCCAAAGGTTGGCAGTTCGCAGTCACTTTTCTCGGGCTCTGCCCAGAGCTGTTCACATTTCAATATGCAGCTCAGCTGAGCTACTTAGATGAGAAGTATTCCTCAACACGTGTGGCTACACATTTTACATGTACCAATTATGCATAACCATTTAGGACCTGAGTAGTGGATCTATCTCAACCACTGTAAGAAGCCTCGCAGTTTTTTGTATGAGCTTACACACTTCACTGTGCTAATAAAACCTAGAAATGAATATTTCCAATGCTGGGTGAGTGGAATTGTATTAAATGAGAACATGTATAAAATTTTTCCCACGTCACAAAATTAATTTTTCAGTAAAACTCAAAAGCCTGAAATGGTTGATCATTTTTGCACAACTGACTATGGTCATACAGTTTTCCAACTGAGGAATTAATTTTCCCTGTAGGATTTTTTTCCTCTTGTGTGCTAACATTTCCTAATATCACTTTAAGTGGAAACAGTGGAAAAACCCCAGTAAATAGTGATTCTGATCTCTTAAAATAATCAAACTTAAGGAACACTAGAGAAACTAGCAGTTTGATATGTAGTTTGATTTACAAATATCTAAGTTACATCAAAAGTTCAGTTTATCTATAGCTTTTCATTACTATGAAATGAAGCAAAGTGGAATCAGTTTCCAATGAAGCTGAAATGATCTGAGACTATCAACTTCAAGTACTTTTTTTTTAACTAGTTAAAATTAGTTAATTATTTAGGTTTCCTTCGGATTTTTTTTAATCTTCCTTTTGTAACTTTTTCAGCTTCATACATTTTAAATTCTGCACCAGTTACTAGAGACCTTACTGGAAATCAATTCACATTTGTAGGGATAGGTAAGAATTTCTTCTTTGGCTTTTCAAAATATTATAGAGAACTCTGAGGGGAAATTCTAGAATTATTGTATACCTACAAATGTAATAGGCATGTTCCCCTTCAATAGAGTCAGTTGAGTATTCACTCAGGGTATGAGTTTCCTGTATGATAGTGGTGGATGAGGAAAAAAATTAACTTCCTATCTGATGTTAAGATGAGTAGAAAGAAGTCAAAACTCTTGCGTTATAAACAGAACTTTCTGGTTCCAGATCTCTACAGAGCTTTGGAACGGTAAGTTCCATTTTCTCTAGCAAGGGCACAGTGGTGCCTAGTTCCTCTTGTGACATCTTGTGGTATCTAGGATACTTCCACAGGGCCAGATGATGTGACTGACTTCCCAGAGAATGTCACGTAAAATTAGATGCAATGCCCTACGGAGTCTGAAATTATTCTAAATGGCAGTGCTCAGGCAACCAGGTCTTCTCCACTTTGTCTAATGAGTTTTCTTAACAGATTATTTTGAGACTTAGTTCCAAAGTCTTTTTGAAAGTGCAATTTAAATGCATCACACAACATTCATTTTTCTGCCACTTTCTTGGTGTATAGAAATAGTACAGATGAAAACCTGTAACATTTTTCTCTTCTTCAACCATTTTAGAGTTGAGGGTTTTTTTCTGAACTGTTGAAATTTGCTCTTGAGGTTAAAGTATTCTGAAAAAACATTGAATTGTTAACAAAACTTGAAAACAAATAATTTTCTCTTGCATACTGGCTTGAAGAAGAGCCTGTTATCTGAAAATGCTTAAGAACTGCATTTGAATCTTGAGCTGAAATTCATGGCTTAAGTACATCTCTAGTTCGACTGATTCTCACCCTTTGTAAGAGACAGAGTGAAACACTCATCATCCGATACGCTGATTGCATTCAGTATCCTGGTCCCGATAAATGTATTTTGTGGAAATGAAGTTTCATAGACTCACCATAGGGCTGTGCTAACTTAGGAACAATGGCCAGAACTTCATTTTAAAGTGTAAATATGAAACAGAGAGAGAAAAAGAGAGAAAGAAAGAAAAAAAAAGAGAGAAAGAGAAAAAAGAATTTTTGCAAATGGAATTGAGAAATGAAACTGTGAAAAATAATCTGATCTGAAAAAGAAAAATAATTATACCAGATAAACTTTTTCATTCTTTTGTCTGTAATTACAAAGCAAATGCACAAAAAGAATGCACCAGATGTAATAAAGTGATAAAGTGTAATAAAGTGATAAAGTGTAATAAAAAATTATCATAAATTAAAGCTTTAATTTATGAAAATATTTTACAGATATTTTTCATCAAAATCTTCCCTGAAAAGTATTAAGTTGATCTGGATAGAGAAACCACTCCAGTGTCCTCTATACTGTATTATTCTGCCACTACACAGAGGGAGGAGATGGAGGGAGAACGGAAACAAGTAACTTCTCTAAGCAGGAGAAGAATCCCCTGCTGGCCTCTCTCACCTTCCCAGGTGCCTTTACACAATAGATATGAGGCTCTGGAACTTGAGACCAAGGTAAAAGGTATAAAAAAAAAAAAGCATCTGAGTCATGTATCAGTATTCTTACACAATTTCTCATGTATAGTCTTTTCCTTAACTGTTTCACCTGTTTAATGAAAGTTGCTTAAAATCAGTACTGCTATGTGTTCAATAAAGTATTATCTATGTATAAATAGACATAAGTATGTATGCATATATAAATATACGTGCAATTAGAAAACAGATGTTCTGTCCCAACTTCTAGCCTTTGACCACATAAAATGAAAGTTAGAAATTTTCTGTTCCAATTTTTTTTATATACTGATACAATTGGTCATATATAAAAGCATGCAATTGGCAGCATGATAGTTCATCACTGATATCACTAAGACATTATTTCACCTCCTTATGAGTACCCGGCTAAGTTTACTCTTGCTTCCCCCTTACAGACCTGAAAGGATTGCTATTAGAGAGGAAAATCTTTTATGAATCTGTTCAATCAGTTGAGGTAAGATTCTTACACAAATTAATATAAGTACATTTTTGGGTTTTCTAAATTAATGACTCATTTAATAATTACAAGAAATTAATATATTCACAGATGCAGAGTAACTATAACATTTAGGAATGACAAAAATGATTTTGTTCTCATCTTTTGTCCTACAGTTTATCTCATTATTCTAAATCTTCTGATGCTGGTAATTCCTTCCCTTCAAAAGAACAAATTTCTCTCCAATGTTAATAAAGACAAACAAAACCCCCATGTAGGCATGTGTAGCATTCACCACATCTACATCCTGGTATTTTGAGCTCAGTTGGCTCTGCTTATGCCTACAGATACCCTGATGTGCCTTGCTGAGAAGATGGACTTCAAAGTAAAACTGCTGTCATAAAAAAACTCACTGCTTCAGATCAGGTAAAGTTTTAAACTGTGCTCTGAAAAGAAAAAAAAAAAAAAGGCTTATTTTTGAACTCAGGTTCCTCTTTGAAGTCTGGCTTCAATCCAATTTTAAAGAATCTGTCATCAAAGTCAGCAAGGTTTGAGTTGGAGGCTTGATTTCTGTAGGCTAGTCTGTCCTCAGCTCAACCCATAGAGATTTACTTGGTTGTGACCCATAAACAGATAATCACCACTGTTCCTCCTCCTCAGGAACAAACTCGGGGAATCTGCTACATAGGATGGTGACAATTAGGAAAGAATAGACCTAAACCTGATAATTTTGTTGTAGGGACTGCTCGTGTTCTCTTGGCCTCACTTCTCTCTCCTTCACCCATATTAAAAGGCAGGAGTTAAAAAAAAGAGAAGGAGATATCTTTGAAAGCTGAACAGGGGTCTCATCTTCAAGATAGGTTTGTAATAAGCACTTTGTGATAGCTCCTCACTCTTTGTGTTACCTCCCACTGCTGAGTGATGCCCAGCTCCTGGAGCTCTAGTCTGAGCACATGAGAAAAGTCACAGAAAGAGCTGCACCTAAAGTCTGTGATGTGAGATTGCAAAGCTCTTACTACTGCTCTTATGAAAAAAATGCTATGGTACAGGATGTCTGTACCAGAAATATTTCAGACCATTTTGGTCACAGAAAGGAAGTAAATCAGCTTTCAGTACTTCTGTTTTTTCTTGGCTGGACATGAGTATCACACAAAAATCAAAAATATTTCTGAGATTTACCCATAAGTTTTGTGATTAAGACCTTTTCCAGACTCTAATGCCCAAGCAGCAATTGAATTCACCAGTTTGCAGATAGTAAGTAACTTTAAGATTCCTTTAGATTGATCTGAGATTTCTCAGATTGCCAGTATGTTCACAATGCCTCATCTGCACTTATCTCCCACCTACTTCCAGCCTCAGCCCAGGCCTGAGAAACTGCTTGCTGATGTTCCATGTAAAGGAGCAATCGAGGAAACCATCAACCAGATAGCAAATCTGAGCCTCTATGCTTGGAGGTCTGAATCTGGAGTGTACAGTCCAAGATTTCTCTTCCATTTCCTCTGGAATTAATAATAAGAAGCTTAAACTAAGCGCCCTAGAATGCCCTCCTGCACTATGCTGGTGGTGATTTCTTAAATTTAAGCAAAATGCAGTGGGAACCTAAGTGAAAAGCACACATGTCCATCTTTGATTTTCAGATGATTTATTTTTGTATATATCTGAACTTTTACGTAGAAATCAAGGTAAATTAAAATGTAAACAAAGTCCCTTAAACAGCACAAAGCTAATAATTCTTTCATTTCTTCAAGTGGTTATGAAACTTAATACATGTTATTAAGTTGAAACATTCAGAAGGTTAAAAGGTAACACTGTTAGTAACACACGTACAAATCTTGCAAAAAAAGCCACAAAACTGTGATGTTTTATTCTTTACGTTGTATATTTTTTAATACACCACTTAAAATGTTGTGTTTCCTAAATATATAAAAGACGAGAAATAGTCCTTGGGATCTAGAATAGACTACATACACAGAGCTAAAGGAGAAAACAGAAAAAAAAAAAAAAAGATAATTATTTATGGAGAAATCAGCCTGCACCAGAATGTATATTTAGGTAAATGAAATAGGTGTAATCATACATCAGGTTTACATTTTTTTCTGTAAATTGATTCATATGAAAGCACCATCATGTCTCTGCCTAAGTTTGGTTCCCCCAGTAAGACAGCTCTGCAGTAAGCTCTGTCCCAGTGTGCCTCCTTCCTCTTTATACCTTTATATACCTGCTTATACCTTTTATATACCTGCTTATACCTCTTATATACCTGCTTATACCTTTATGAAGACTATTTACCAGGTTCAGAGTGACTGTACTAGGCACCTAGACTGTACCAGCTAAGGATGCATGGAACACTTCCAATGTACAGTGCTGGGAGGCAAACCAGCTATTCTAAAGTAAGTCCTGCTTACTCATCTACTTCTCTTACACTCTTCCTCCTCAACTTTCTCAAGAAACTCTGAACTTTCCCAGAGGGTGAGTCAGTCTGTCTTAATTAGGTTTCTGAATTTGTCATGTTGGATATGAACTGAAGCCTTCATCTAGATCATGCAGAAGAGAGAATACGACATACAGCTAAATTAGATTTTAGGGTTTTCTAAGGGAATGAACTACAGTTACATTATACAGTAACTGGAAGTTCAAACAGTACATTTCAGTATTACAGTTCTTACAGTTTTTGTGATTTGTTATTTTCCATATGCCCCAAAGTGTTAATTCAACAAAGTGCTCTTGTATGCAGTTGTATAACATAACTGTGCTCATAGAGTACAAAATTATTATGTGGCAATAAGTGAGGCCGATGCCTACCAAAAACGCAAGAAGAGTGGATGCAACTTTCAGACTCTATTCAACACAAAATGCAGCAGTTCCCATTTCACAGTGGTCCATAAGGGTACTGACGACACAGATTAGACTTTTAAAAGCTATTGATCAGCTCCCATTGATTTCAAAGTTGGATATTTGAATACCTTTAAAACCTTCATCTATTATAATTGTACATTTTTTTAATTGCAAGATTGGTTTCACAACTAGTTACAAAAAAAAAAAAAAAAGGAGATGAAAACAGGAATGAACAAGAGGATTGAAGGTTTTGACCTTACTTCAGTGAATTTCTGAGTACTTGCAGTATCTAAACATATAAACAGTCACGTGTTCTTAGGACTCTTGGTGAAGCATAAAGTAACATGTAATTAACACCTTGATAGAATTTATTTTCTACTACATATACAAATAGTTCAATTCTGAATATATTTGCTAATACTATGGTTTAGCAATGTAACAATGTTTTCATAAGTATATATTCTAATATATTATCAGAACATTTGTCTTTTTGAATTAGTGAGAAGCAGTGAGTGAGGGCTTCAGTGATAAATGTGAGGGGGCTTTTTTAGTGCAAAAAGATTTTTTAAGGGTTAAGCTTTTGTGGTATCTAATAAGTTTATAGAATTTGAAGATATTTTCCATGTTAGAATTTTAAAATCCAAGACAGTGAAAGGAAAATGACATGAAACAGTTCTTAAACCTGTCATGTTCTACTGGGTTTGAATTTTTAGTGTCTTTGTTCTCAGTAGATTACCTCAGGAGAAGGAGGATGGGATAGCCAGAAAATCAGAGTAATAATAGGGAAGTTTTGTCTATAAAGTTGTAGTAAGACTAAATGCACTTTAACATATACTTCTATCATCACATATTTTTTCCATCCTTAGTGAAAGTTTCCATGCTATTCTGAACTGACAACACTAGCCTTTCAGTTCTCAGCATAAAAGCAAAGGCAAAGAGGGAGGATACAGCTGAAGGAAATGGTCATTAACATCCACATGATTTCATCTTCTCTTCTTTATACTTAAGCTAACAGAAAGGTGATATATGAGAATTTGCCAGAAAGCTCCATGAAAAAAAAACCATCTCTAAGAATTTTTATAACTAACAGTAAAGGGTACCTCAATGTCTATTTCAAAGTTGATTTGATGAATACAGAAAAGGTCAAACTAAAAATAACTAGACTGAATCAGTTATAAGTGTAGTAACATATGCCTAATTTAATAATGAACTCTAAATTTGCTCTGCAGTTTAAGTAGTATCATGAATGCTAATTCTGACAGTAAAGGGTTATGAACTACCTGTCTGCTTGAGTCTGGCACAAGGTCAGGCAGTTACAAAACTAATGAAAACCCTGATGTACCAAAAGGTGGATGATTGACACGAGTGTGCTAGCTGAAGAAAGTGCTGAGGAACTCTGGTGCATTCAAAATGACAGTGTCCTGAAACACTCCATTTGTTTAGCCCAAATGTAACAGTAAGCCCAGATGCTTACATCAACAGTAGCAGAAATAAGCTCATATTATATTAAACTTTTACATCAATGTAAGGTCATTATTTTCTGAATATGAGATTATGCTTAGAAAGACTTTCCTATATATAATTCAGAGCATCCTGAAGGGATGAAAAGGAATTACTGTTAAATCTTTGTAAGGGAAAGAAAGCATAAAGCTGTAAAACACTCAGCAAATAACTTTAATATTGATTACTTTAAATTGTTTGAAAAGCCTGTATTCTTCCATATGCTAGGAAAACCTTTGCTCATTTTACCCCCTGCTGGGCACTTCTCTTCCAGATCTTTGCATACCATGGGATTAATTTTCACCCATTTATTTCCTTTTTAGACAAATCTACAATGCTATGACTATTTTTAGTTAATTTCCAGATTTCTGTAAGTAATGAGCTTGTTTTTATAACATGGAGATACTAGACAACAGAGTATGTCCATCTAGTCACATATAATGGGTATCAGAATGGAAAATGTCAGAAAACAACCAAGCAGAAACAGATTATTCAGAAATCTTAAGAATACCTAACAGGTAAAACTAACCCCTTTTTCCATTAAGTACTTTCCTGAGACAATTCTTTCAGCCATGTAGGAATTCAGCCAGGCAGAATATTATTACAGGATGGATGTGTGCTGCAAAATTGAGATGATAATCTGCAATACCGAGATTTCATTATTTAGAGATATTCTGAGCTCAGGACCTTTCAGAGGCACAACAGCTCTGGAAAAAAAAATGATTGCATTCAGTTAGGATTTTAATTTTGAGATGTTAAGAGCTCTAGTAGATAGTTGCAAAGAAATTTTTCTCTATTTTTATCTATCATCAATGTATTTTGACTCCCATCCTTCTAACATCATCATTATTCCAGGTATCTCAACAAGTAGGATTTCCACAAAATTTACTCCAAGCAAACACACGTTTTTTGTTCAAAGTTGTAAAGTTAACATTGGAAAAATCAGACTGTTTTGGAGTCCTCCTCAAATCATCTTCAGATGCTGCATATAAAATAATGTGTCAAGTTTTGAATCTCTCAGTTCAGCAAGTGCTCAACATCAAAATAGGATGAGTCATCGAAACAGGTGGCTCAAGCACGGGATGTACATGGAGAAGCTGAGGGAATTGCATTTGTCTAGACTCCAAAAGAAAGGCTGTGAGGGATGGGATTGCAGTCTTGCTCCTCTACCTAATGGTGGCTAAAAAGAAGATGGAGCCAGATTCTTCTCGGAGGGTCACAGAGAAAGAACAGAAAGCAATGACCACCATTGACAGCAAAGGAAATTCCAGATACAGGCGCTATCTTTGGCACAAAGAACCATTAAATCTGTAACAATTTGCCTGGCCAAAGGCTGGAAAAAATCTGAAGTAATCTGGTATCATTTCACAGCTGATCCTTGAGGAGGAGGTCAGACTAAATAAGCTCCAGAAGTCCCTTGTAGCCTAATTAATTCTAGGAAGCTTAATGTTAATTGTGATGGAATTATTGGTCTATAATGCCGGATAAACCATCTATGTGACCCTTTTAACGTGCTAAAGACAAAACTGAGGTTTAAGAAATGAAAACAACAGAAGGTAATAAAAAGATAAGATAAAACAAGCAAACAAAGCATTTCTTTTATTTGTATTTTGCTTCTCTGTTGCTTGTCAGCAACAGTGTAATGTATACATTCTTCTGTAGTTTTCAAACATGAATCTGAGTCTGCTGCTGTTGTATTGTCACCACAGTAAATCTATAATAGTGACAGGTTTTGACCGTCAAATGGAAAAAGGAAAATGCATTTTCACATGACAGTGAGACACCAACTTCACGTTGGTCACATGCAGTCACAATAACTGAAAGAGAAAACCAACGTTCATTACCATTTCAGCACATATAAGGATAAGATCTGTACAAAGCTGCTGAATAGAGCAGATTTTCACAGTGATTCAAGGCAAAGTCATTTAGCACAGATGTTTCTGTAATTGTGATGCACTCAGGAAATTCAGTGTTCAGTGGTCCTTGAACAAACATTTCCCAGCTATATGGTGTATGTTGAGTAATTAATATAATAAAATGGAAGAAGAGTAGTCTGGATAAAGTATATCTGCTTAAAAGTTATGGGGGTGCAGGGAAGAGGATGACAAGATCTTATCTGCTGTATTTTTATTATTTTTATATGATTTGTTCTCCACTAGGTTTATTCTAGGCTTTGTAAGTTTGGTTTTGTTTGCTTGCTTGCTTGATCTTTAGAACAGAAATTGTTTAGCAGTGCTTCACTGCTGGCTAAGTGAATAGAAAGAGCTGTGATCAACCATGTTGGAGCTCTGTATCATTCCATCATTTAGCAATATGAAGAACATCTCAGTTCTGCTTCAGAAAGCAGAGATTGCTTACTAGTCCTGTAGATACTTGCAGCAATATGAATGGCAGAGCTTGCTTTCTATTAAAATCTGACCACTTGTCTGTGGCAGTGGACATACCATATTTAGGATGGAAAAAGTCTTGTCAAAGATGGACTGGTGAAGGAAAGGAAGAAAACAGCCCAAAGGTCATAGAAACAGAGGTTTTTAATGTTGTTTA
>JAWMRA010000001.1:57380840-57451774 GCA_035584735.1 Pseudotriccus pelzelni | reverse complement strand
GCTTTTTTTTTTTTTTTTTTTTAGCATTGTAATCTTCACATAGAGAGAGGTAGAGCAGAGGTAGTGAAGGAATGGTGGTAGACTGATGGGAAGCCAATTATGGTTCCTTGTTTATCAGCATTGACTTTAATTAAAGCTGTGGGTTGCAGTATTCTAATTTTGTTCCCTGGAGGAGGGACCGAAGTAATCCTCAGCCAATTGAGAACAACTCTGCCATACCAAACAGCCTCAGCACATTTCCAGAGAGTACTGCTGTACTTAGGAGGATGCATTAGTCATAGATTTTCATAAATAACCACTTCAAGTTTTTACAGGTACCAGGAAACCATGTGTTTCATAAGGCAATGTATTAAGCATATTTGCTGTTTTCATTCTGCATGTTCAAAGCAAGTGTAATTCAGCTGAGTTTCCCGACTTGTGTGTCCTGACTGCAGATCAGGATAAGATCGGGATACAAATTATTCTTCAGTGTGTTCGGTTTCACAGGAGCAAACTCAACCACCAACACAGGAAGGAAGAGAAAATAGTGCCACCAGTAACCCAAGGGAACAGGGCTGTAGGCTGGACTTGTATAGCTCAGCAGTTCTGCAGTTTCAGCAAAACCAAGAAAGTGTAAATGGCACTTTGTTTTTTAAGTCAGCTTTACTTTGAAAGAAAATAAGGGGAAACGAAAAAAGATGTAATTTTTGCTTCTACCTTTCACTGATAACAATCTTAGATAACATTAACATGATATTTGAAAGTAGCTGACAAAGAAAAATGAGAGAATTAGTTGCAAAAATAAATCAACAAGAAGCTGCACATTTTAAGTTGAACATCGAGAAAAGAATTAGCATGATTGTTGATTAAATGAACAATTTGTTTTTCTAGTGAATCAATTTATACTTTGGACAACACAGTTTTTGCAAGGATTGCGTCTCAGTAAAATCAGAAAAAAAAACTTCCCCACATATTTAGCAAATGGTAAATCAACAAATAAAACCCACCGTTATTCCTCCTTGGGAAACTTGGACATATGAAGTTCTGCAGTAGAAAAAACATTTTACTTATCTGCTTTGTCACATAAGTGACATCTGTACATTTGAGATCTCAGGAGAATGTTGATTTCCAAAACAATTCCATTTATTGAAGGTACAAAAGTGAACAGTTTTGATTTTACTTTCATAAGTATTTTTTTGTTTTTGTAATACTTTTGTAAGTATTTTTTACTTTTGTAACATATTAGTTCAGTGACAATTTTAGTACTTCACCCAACAGTTTAATGATTCTCATTAGAGGAAACACACAGAAACAGGTCACTATTAAAGACAAGCAGTTTAGAAGGTTTATTCCACTTCATAATGCTGAATTCAACATTCTGAGAGAGGATTTTAAAAAGTTTAAATTTTAATCTTTAAACAGCTGCATTCCCACAAGGTAGATGCCATATCTCTATGTACCTATTTAAGTATTCTCACATTAAAGTCAAGTGAGGGCTCTTTTTCATCCAGATCCCTCCTAGCCCATTCCCAACTCAGCTGGGAAGCAGAGGTCATTCAGACTAGAGTTCTCTACAAACTCTTTGTCTGAAACTTGCAAGTTGTTTTATGGACTTTTCGGGTTACTAGCTCATGTTTCTTCTGTGCTTTATGCCTGGAGTTGCCTGTTAAAGCTTGGAATTTCAATGATCAGACTTGATCTGCCTTTTAGATAACTGTCTCACCTCAACCTCCTTTCACAACAATCAAGATTCCCTGACATCTCAGCATTTCACAAACAGCCAGATCTTTAGGAGAGAAATCTGAAACTTTATTTGATCTTGGCTACAAGTGTGGTAAAACGTGAGGATGCCAACCCCCATTACAAAGTTTGAGGACAGCAAAAAATCAACTCAACAATGTTGAAAATTTATTACTCGCTAATCACAGTACTTTTCCATTAATACAGACAAGTGTGAAAGAATTTGTTACTGAATTGTATTAATATATTTTGAGAACTTAGTAAATCAGTGTAGAAGATGACAAACCAGATTTTACCTCTTCTACTATGAAATACAGCTGAAACTGCTCAAGGCTGGAGCTGCACTTGCAGAGAAGGCCTGTTAGTGGTGACTTTATTTCCAGTTTTTACATGGCTTGAGTTCACCAACTCTGCAAGGCTTGGACAGAACAGATGTAGGTAGAGCAATAGCCAGAGCAGACACTGCCATCAACAACTGTAATTTTGGAGAGATCTTTCCATCACCTCTGTTGACAGAGATATGCCACTGGAAAGGCGGGATAACTTCTGCAGCTGGCATTTTGTCACAGCATTGGTGAACTAATGAGCAGTTGATAATACAACCTCTTTGTAGAGAACACTTATGAATTCAAAACATCTGGAAGCAACACCAAAGTGCTCTTTTCTCTCCAACAATCAGTCCGTTCCTTTTTGTTCCTCATCATATATGCACCAACCAACAGTACAAAAATATGTGCCCAAAGCTTATTTACCCTTAACTCTGGCCCTTTCAGAGTGCTTATAAGCTGGAGTAGGAAGTCTGAAGCTGACTTTATAATTAAAGTCAAAATTAAATATCACTTTTCTTCTTCCTCTTATTGTGTTAGTCCTGTTTTTAGCACAATGAAAGGTAAGAAGGCTGCACAGATCAGTGTATTGAAAGCCCTCTTGTTCCTTGTGAGGGAAAAATTGAACTATTCACTTTTTTCCCCTGGAAAAAAAAATCAAAACAAAACAAAAAATGGGAGCAGCGGGCTCACTTAAACAATTGTCTATTCAGTTTCTAGAGTTAAAGAACACAAGTCTTATCTCCAAAGCCATGAAAAGATATTATTTTTTTATTAAGAGTCCCAGTAGAAAGGGCATTATTTAATATCTGGAAATAAACTACCTATTTTTTTCCATTTCAGTGTATGCTAAACAAAAGAGAAATGTAACTTATGTGCAAGAAAACATTCAGATTTACCAGAAATTTATCCTAAATCAAAGTAGTTTTCACTGTCAGATTTTTCAATTCCGAGTACCTAACATCAGGCTTTTAAAGGCTTTTTTTTTGGCAGTTAAAATTACATGGATTTCCAGGAGCTGCTGGGCATTTGTAAACTCTAGTGAACTTAGAGTAAACTGCAACTGATGACTTCCCTTGAGAATATCAACTAGGATACAAGATCTGGTAACTCTGGCTTAGTTCCTGGTCTGAATGTACATGGCTACTTCTCCATTCTAGTCGTCAGCATCCTCTAAGCTGACTTTTGGAGACGGGATAGTAGTCAATGATAATAAACATGCCAGAACCTTGTCCTTGAAAGGTCAGGGTGATGCTTTAGTCCAAGGAGAAGATGTTGTTATAAACCAAATACAGAGGTTATTTTTTGCAGGCGTAAGTTCCCTTGCTGCCAAGGCAGCTGCACACATGATCCAAAATAAAATATTTCCTTCTGTTCTCCACCTAATATGGAATTTTAGCTAAAACCAAAAGTAGGACTTACAACTGAAGCAACAGTTTTGCTGAGACACTTGCAGATAAATCACTGCAGAGAATTTCATTGTGTGGAAACAGATGAACTACATGTTTCTGTGCAACCGTTCAGTTTAACTTGCCAAGTTTTGTATATTATGCCAATGCTTAATTTCACTTTCAATAAATTATTGCTATTTAGAGGCTCACTGAAATTTTTTTATGATATACCATTTTTACAGTTTTCAAAGTGTCCTTGAACCTATGATCTGAATCAGCTTGCTATTAACAAATGTAAATAATGAATAATTTTTGCTGCCAAAAAAATTGAGCTGCTCATGAATTGCCATGTATTCAGTCACGCAAGCTTCAATTAACAGATCTCTCCTGCTCAGTTGCCTCGTATAGTGTACTTGGAAACATAAAAATTTTGAGCTTGAAAGTACTCTCCAGGAGATTTTCCATAGGGAAATGACATATTAGTTCAGTGACAACTTTAGTACTTCACCCAACAGTTTAACGATTCTCATTAGAGGAAAACACATAGAAACAGGTCACTTATAAAATACTGTTTTGATCTATCAGGCTATTTGACTAAACTTCTCTTTCAGCATTTCAAAGAAAATATTGAAAGCTAACGGGGATCCTTAGAAAACGTATCTGCTTAAAGTCTGTCCAAATGTGGCTTCCAAGGAAGCGAGAAGAGGAAGAGTACTTTAAATGAGTCATGTTAATTACAGACACAAGAAAAGTTTTGGCCACCAACATCAAAGAAAGAGAGATATAAAAGGAAAAGACAAAAATTAATTCCAGAAGCAACTATATTTCACAGTAATGCTGATGTTTTCAACTTGAAAACTGCAGTAGGCATCAGTTTACTGGGATGTGAGCAACTAAAAAAACAAAGATGAAATCAGGGCGGTTACAGAAAATGCAAGGCATAATAAGACCAGGCCCTAAGTAACCTTTGTCAAGACAAAAATTGCCTGATCAGAAGGAAAAATCCCCCCAAAATTATAACAAACATTGTGGAATTGAGACCTGAGAAGCAGTTCTGCTGTAGAGGACATCTAAGCAACTGTTTTTTGTTTTGGTTTTCTTTTTCTTCAATAAGCCACAAATTTACACCTTATAGAGAAGCTGTCAAGCTACTCTTATACCAGTTCTTCCAGGACCAGCCTTCATTGTGTTTGTGCTTTTCCATATGTTCACAGCAAGTAACATAATGGCCACCACTATAAGAGGTTCAGCATACTGCAACTTTTTAATATTCTCCTTGATCTTGTTTGTTAGGAAAAAGGAGAAGAAAAAGACTACAGATAAAATTTACGTGTTTAACACCAAATGCTCAACCCATATCCAGGGCTTCCTAGTGACAGCCTCAAGTAAACCCCTCCTCGATATAAATGTCCCAAATACTTAAAGGAAGTTTCAGCAGCATCCATGGATAGGGTGGATAGGATCAAATTATGTTCCCATTGCAGATTAACAAAGAAATCACTAATTTCTGAATGCAAAATGTAACCTTCAGATTCTAGCATCAGGATCTAGCATGACCCCAGATGAGCTGTGCACCAAATCTCCCTCTTATCAGGCCTCAACTGTGATGCTCACTGTGTCAGTCCTTCTCACACACACATCTCGTCCAGCTCAGCTTTCATTTATTTCTCCCTAATTGCTCAGTAGAAAGAAGCAATTTTTCCAGGAGAAAAAAAGGAAACAAAAATTGGAGTTCTAAGTAGTGGTCACCATAATACAAACCAGATGACTTCCTCATATTTGCAGAGCTGAGGCTTCTAACACCCTTACCAGTCTTGTCACTCCTCCCCTGTCTGGGAAATGTAAACACAGACTTGTTCTGACCTGGCTTTTTCCCCCAGAGGTCAGGCAAGTGAAAACAGATTCTTCAGCTTTCTGTTTTTGATGCCGTGAGAAAAGCTCTCAGGAATCCAGGATCTGCTCTTTCAGCAGATCACAGTAAACAGAAGCAAATATAATTTGTCCCCTTAACATGCTGATTCTCTAGAGCCACATCAAGCGGTCATGTCTAATCATTCCTGGTTTGAAAGGGTCTGTCAGACAGAGTAATTGGTAAACTGTTAATGAACCAGTGCACACTTGCACTGCTGGGTACCGATCCTGGCTTGGATGGTGATTTGGACTTGACTAGTGTAGTGAAAATCATCTTCAGCTGCATGGATATGCCAGATGTTTTCCCACTGCCTTTTCCATAGATGTTCTCAAGTTGAGAGGCATCCTTTTTGATTATGCCCTTTCAGTCAATAATGAGGATGACGGATCCTGATATTTCACTAGAAAACATGATAAATCATAGAATCATCAAATCACAGTGTATGGCGAGTTGGAAGGGATGCAACCGGATCATTGAGTCCAACTCCTGGTCCTGTGCCAGACATCCCAAGAATCATACCGTGTGCTGAGAGCATTAACAAAGTCTTCTTGAACTCTGTCAGGCTTGGTGCTGTGACCGCTTCCCTGAGGAGCTCAACCACTCTCCGGGTGAAAAACTTCTTCCTGATGTCCAGCCTAAATCTCCCCTGACTCAGCTTCATGCCATTTCTTCGAGTCCTGTCACTGATCACAAGAGTGAAGAGATCAGTACCTGACCCTCTGCTTCCCCTTAGGAGAATGTTGTAGGCTGTAACAAGGTCTCCCCCCTGTCTCCTCCAGGATGAACAGATCAAGTGACCTCAACTACTTCTCATAAGGGTTCCTCTCCAGATCCTTCACCATCCTTGTGGCCCTCCTTTGGATGCTCTCTGGTGTCTTTGTGTAACCTCAACTTTGTGAGATACTTTGCCCTGTCATCTCAGACAAACCTCAGGTGACAGCTGTCTATGCATCCATCATCTTTAGACTAATTCTCTGTGTTTCTGAGAAGGAAGACGGGAGATTCCCTTTTTCAAGGGACACAGCAGTGTGAACATTCTACCAGTAATCTCTTCAGCTGACTCAAGGCTTCTGACATTACTTTATTGTTGTGCTACCTAGGCTTCATTGACTATATTTCACTTCCACAATTTACTAAATTAGGACCATGTTTCTAAATTCGAAATTCACTGGTGAATAAATGTCTTGTTATATGTATAAAATTTCTATCTACAGCAAAACAAGTGAGATGATTTTTGAAGACAAACAATTTTTTGAGACTCTGAAACTAAGAAAGCAGAAGACATGTTTCAGGGAAAAGTGAAGTAAACTATCTTCAAATGAGGTAATTCAGATGCTGAAAAAAATTCTTGAAGATATTGACTGAAATACAGTTCTGCTTCCCTATAAGAAAAAATGTAGATATACTGTGCTCTTCCCTCAAACTTACTTTTTGTATGATGCTTTTGCCAGATGCTTATTCTTTAATAAGTCTGTTGTATGTGGTCATGCAGATGTTCCTTATTGGCTGAAACAGCCATTTAAATTTTTTCTGGACTCTAATTTCAGTGCTCAGGAATTGCATCCAGTAATTAGAATGCACAAAGTTAAATCTTAATACTGTCTGATAGATAAAAATTACTGAATTTATTTACCTCTGTTTGAGTCCTACTTTATATTAAACCCTAATGGGATATCATTCCTGTTTTTTCTTTCTTTATGATTTTTATTACCTTCTCAAGCTTGTTTAGCAGGAGCTATCATCTGGCTTTTAGGCATATTCTTCATGTTAATATGAAAATACTTTAACACTGAGTGGGTGCTAGAAAGAGAGAAGGCTGTGGAGCACTAATTATGCAAAAAGACTAGGGTTCCATCCAAAATCCATTTACTCTCAAGTAGAGAAATCGCATAAGAAAGGCCTCTCACTTGTTCCCTTTTATCGTCTGATGATCAAAAAGTCTATCAACGCAAGCAGGTACTGCTAAAAAGGCTGAAAACTTTCAGCTGCATTTGGATTTTTTCAGTTTTTCTTCTGCAGAAAAGTCATTACTGAGTCTAGTTCTGTTGTGAAATCTTGCCAATGACATTGCTATGCATAAAATTCCCTTTTTAGAAATCCAGTTCTTTTATAATAGATGTCAGTGTTAAGATTCAGAGCAGCTGTAAAATCGAAAGTGAAATCCTAGTGGAGCTATCGTAACTATTTTTAAAGAAATATCATATAATTCAAAACATGCTTCAGTATGTTTTAACCCACAGAAATCCTTTACAGATAGACCACAAGCTATCATATATAAATACTTGCTGTATTTTTAATATTGAAAAATGAATCCCTGAAAATACAGTATTGCTCTTGATTTAGAATTATTATATACTATGAAAATGACAAAATATATTTTTTTAATTCTATCTTGTGTAAGTAGATACTAAGTTGTGGCCTATAAGTATACTTTTTTTCTCTTTACTGCCTTAAAATTTTATTTTGAACTGTAATTCACAATTGAAAGGGCCATTGAAAAGTTGCTGTTTCTTTATGGATCTTGTTATATCAAATTAACTTTTAATCAATTATATTTACAAAATGTGAAAAGACATTTGAGTTAGACTGTGTTGAGTTCATAGACTAGCAGCAATATGTGAAACTGCAATAAAGGCAATTTAATTTAATTGTCTTGTCCCCATATTTAATAAAAAATTTCAATTTACAAGATTTTCCCAGACAATAAATAATGCAAAAAATCAGACTGAGTGTTCAAACAAAACATACCTCCATATCACAAAAAGTATAAATTATGCATTGATTTCAGAGTATTTAGGAAAACAAAAAAAAATTCATTTTGGGACTACTTCAGGAAGAAAGCAGATCCAAATACTTTCAGAAGTAGTGGCAATAAAAAATGAGCTCATCTCAATAACAAATTATTTGAAAATTAGTTTGTGTAACATAGGACAGATAATATTTTTTTCATTTTAGTATAATACTTTTTTTATTGTTGTTAATCTCAATATTTGTTATTATTGTGGAAAATACTGTTTTGCAAGATAAAACCCATATAAGTAGAAGTTACATGCTCATTCTATGAAATCTCTTTTTCCAAAACACTTGGTATTCTTTGATTATCTTGCTACAACAACAGTACCCATTTACACAGAGGATTAAAAACCTCTCAATTTCTATCTGCATCCATAGGTACCAGAACACATGAAGAAATGCAGCCCTTTTCTATTATTTGGCTTCACATAGGTTGAAAAACAACCTTTCTGACATGATGGAGAGCAATATTTTCATTAGTTCAAGTCAGCAATGCTTCTATTGAGAAAAAATTAGTTTAGTTCAAAGCGATTTGCATAATGAGATCCCTTTATAGCAGTAGGTAGAGTTTTCAATCATCTTCAGCTGTGGTCAAGAAAGCAGGATAATTATGAGGTATTTGTGTAAGTTAGTGTCCCAACTGCCTTCTTTTACTTATAACATGTCTTCCCTTATGATGTCTGAGATGTATCACTGTATGGGAAAATAAGGCAAGTTAATGTCATTTGAAAAGCAATCTACCCAAAAACCCCTTATTCCATGTTTACTATCTCCTGTAGAAATAATATGCAGAACAGTTTATCAGGAGTAGGCTAGGTATTGTTGCACAAATAGGAACACGTAGCACACATAATTTCTGAAGGCACACTGCTGGGCTAATTCATACAGGATATACTTCATTTTTGGCAGATGATCACTATGGAAAGAATTGCTTTCTTCAGATGTCAGGATTATTAAAAATTACAGCTGTTCTGAGAGGAAAGTGAGAAAACAAGGTGAATGATAGGAAAATGAAAAATAACTAGTAAATAAAGGCAATGCATAAACAGAAGCAAAAATATTAATTTAAAAGAGAAAAAAAAAGTTTTCTGGTCAAAAAGGTTTGCTCTTAAACCTCTTTATCATTCAAAATATTAGCTGACAGCCAAGTTGATGAAGTGAGTTATGTAGAAGACAGATAACAGTTCTAGCTGTGTCTTGAATGAGTACTGACTGCAGCGAGGCAGACTTCATAAGCAGCTCTGCTGACCTTTCTTCAAGTGATGTAAATAGGGATTTATAGTATCAGAAAAATGTAGATGAACTGCTTCCAGCCATAAGCCAGCTCAGTATGGTTGTCTTGTAGAAGTATCCCTTATTCTGAGCCACAGAAAGAATTTACATTGGAGAAAGAAAGAATAATAACCAGCACAACTGAATTTATAAATTTAGTGATGCAGTAAATAGTGGAAATGAGCAGAATGGAAAAGTACTTTTAAAAGATAAGAATGTTTCACATAGATGTGGAGAAAAAACAGACTGTTTTGTTGTATGTTTTTGATTTGCCTAATGACCTGGAAAAGCAGTTTGAGTATATCCTATGAAGAAGACTTTTTATGTTTCCTAAATATACTGCCACTTTAGAGATCCCTCAATTACTTTCGTTAGGCATCTCTGTGTGAGATGCACTAAATCACTATAAATCCTGCTAAAAATAAATTGAAATCTTCCTGTAATAATCTTCCATAATATGATATTCAGTTACGTCCTTTAAGTCTATTTTCTTTAAGGAAAGACATGAATCTGTTGAAGCAGGTCCAGAGGAAGGCCACCAAGATGATTAGACTGATAGAGCACCTCAACCATGAGAGATTTCGGGTTTTTGAGCGTGGAGAAGAGAAGGCTCTGTGCAGACCTTATTGTGAGCTTTCAGCATTTAAAGGGGGCCTAAAAGAAAGACAGGGACAAACATTTTACTATGGCCTGTTGCACTAGGACAAAGGATAATGTTTTTAAACTAAAGCAATAGTAAATTCAGACTACATATAAGCAAGAAATTTTTTAAGACGATGGTAAAACGCTAATGCACATTGCCCAGAGAGATGGAAGATGCCCCATCCTTGGAAAGTCAGGCTGGATGGGGCTCTGAGCAACCTGATCTGGTTGAAGATGTCCCTGTTTAGTGCAGGAGATGTTGGATTAGATGACCTTTAAAGGTCCCTTCCAACCCAAACTATTTTATGACTCCATTATTAAGTCAGTTAGAAAGTGAAAGAGAGGAAATTATGAATATGTGTATACATCAGTGTACAGGTAAGCACGCGCAGACATCGATGGGTGTAGTTACTGTGCCCACTCACCCTGAACTGCTGAAGCCCTGTCCCATGGTCTTAAGCTCTGTCAGGGGAGGTTTAGGCTGGATATTAGGAAGAAGTTCTTTACAGAGAGGATAATCAGGCATTGGAATGGGCTGCCCAGGGAAGTGGTGGATTCTCCATCCCCGGAGGTTTTTAGGATGAGACTGGATGTGGCACTGAGTGACATGGTCTTGTAACCGTGGTGGTGTTGGATCAAAGGTTGGACTTGATGATCTCAGAGGTCCTTTCCAACCTAGCTGATTTTATGATTCTATGATACTTGGGCATTGGGTACACTCATGCAAGGCAATTTTATAATAGCTCAAGGCATCTGAATTAAACACACAGACAAAGGCAATCAGATCTCTCTCTAAAGGAGTGAACAACTGAACAGTCTCCCTGCCAGACACTGGTAGTTAGAACTGTGTGCCACTGCTCAAGCCCAGGCAATGCTGTCAGGTTATGCTACCAAGGTAGTGAAATATAAAATGTTAAATATATATAATTATACTTTTTTAAAATTTTGAATTCATTTGCTATTGTTGTAAAGCAGATTTTTTAGAATTTTCCTACAAGAAAATTAGTTATCAACCAAGTATCTTAAACACCTCAGCCTACGCTTTCCTGAAGCACAGGAAAAATATGCTATGCTCCCTCACAGTCAAGTGGCAGGTGAACATCTGGTTTGAAAGCCCAGTGTAACATGCACACAGCTTGAAGTTTAGTGGTTGCTTTTACTGAAGATGTAGGTTGCAGAAACAGTTTCAGTCTTCAGACAGAAAAAAATAGTTGGAACTCAGCTAGGGAAATGAAGAGTTAGGTGAAATCTCTTACTCTCAAAACAATACGAACTTGAGGGGGAGAAATGGATTTAAACACTAGGAAAATGGTGTAATACAGATGACACCTTTTTTCCTACAGCAATTTGTGCAACAACTTTGGAAGACAGAAGAGAAATCAATAGAAATGATTACTGAGTGTCAAAGAACTGTCACCATACTGAAGTAATTTTTTCTCTGAGGTTCACATTGGGTCAAAAACACTTGAAAGATGTAAGCTAGTCTTTTAAACCTCTTTGCAGTAGGTGGCACCACTACTTATTGTTTCTTAAGATTATTATATGAGAAATGGTGTCTCAGAAAGACCTTCAAGTAGGATGTCAACATGGTTAATAGATTCATTGATGCAGCAATTCACTTCATTGAAAGACTTTAAGATGTGATTAAATATTTTTCTAAAAGTTATACAAAATCTGCTTACAGATTCAGAACCTGATGCACTTGCATCCCTAAACAGGTGGCCATGCTAGATGTTCCAAATGGCCTATTCCATGAATTTCTGATTTACATATATAAGTCCCTAGGGATTTTGTAAAAAAGAACAAGAAAGAAGGCATGATGAACTGGTGTTATACTTAAAGGGTAGAGAAAAATAGGGTGTGAATTTTGAGCATATGGGAAAGTCTGGAGAAATACTGGGAGATAAATGGTGGAACACAAAATTTGTAAACTAACAGTTATCTTAGATTCCCCAGATAAGCTTTTTTCTTTTAAATGATGGATTTTAATCTTTTATGTTTGGTGGGGTTTTTTTTAATCTTCCTCATTTTTTTCTTTCCTTCTTTTAAAGGAAATTTAAGACTTCCTTTTCCCTTCTACTCCAGAACTTAATTCTTTTCAAATGTAATCTTGTTAGCTTTCTCTGGTTATAAATGAGATGAGTGGAAGAAAAATATTACTTAAAGACATGCTTTCCTTGCTATAAGGCCATACTAAATGCATCCTTATTTTCTGTATTTTTTCCCCCTGAAAATATCAAGGCACTTTGGAATATATATGCCCATTTGCCTTTTGAGAAGTGAGAGTTTAAATTAAAATTATATATGTTACGTGTAACTTAAATAAAATACAAAACTTCATCTACAAAAGATTCTTCATTAATAAGTATGAAAATATGTTAGTAAATGCAGTGTTATTTTAAACAACAGTGTGAGAAAGAAGAACATTTTCTACAATAATTGTCAAATCAAGACAAACTTGGTTAAAAGCAGTCATTATATGCCCTTAAAGTTTAACTCTAAATTATATCTCTAGTAAATTGTAGTTATTGACTTGAATGACCTTAGATGACTTCCATAAGTCCTTCTATATTGATCACACTAGATTATCAGTGAACAGATGAAAAGACATTGATTTAAATCCAGAACATCAATTTGTAGCAGACATGAAAAATTTCGAAATTGTCAGCCAAGTGGTTCCTGAATGATCAAACTCAAGAGATAAATACGTATTGAACAACAATGCTTTAGCATTATGCAGTCTTTACTATGCTTTTAGCATGAACAGTGTGCATCTCCTTGACATGGTAGCCTGTTCTCTCTTTTAAGAAATTGATCCTGCTCTCTCAGTCACAAATTTGAGATGGGAGCATAGGGAGAAATTCTCCTGATAAACCCAGTTATGTCCTCATTTCACTACACTTAAAATATCCAGAGAATACTTTTTTTTCTATTTCTTCCTTCTATCATGTAATTTATGTATTGGATTTCTTATGATTCAGAAGTCTGCAGATCTCCTTACAGAAAAGCTACAGTCAAACATCAGCTGTACTTCTTGCAACTGTACAAGCACATTACTTAGGTCTCAGGATTGATCAATGCAATTTTAAACACGTTGATGCAGGCATCCTTCTGCTGCCAATGCCAAAGTGAACAGCAAGAAGCGTGTCAGAGATTATATTCACTGGTCTTGGATTTGGCCCTTTTATTAAGGCTTAGGTGTCTTTCAGTTAATACAGGAAACAAAATCACAGAAGCCATACGAACTTTAATAAATAATTATAATGAATGCAGAGACTCTTAAATGAAAAATATTATGAGAGAGCACCGCTTTATTTATTATTAATTGCATATTTTTCCACTTAGGCCTGTGGCAAAAACAGAAGCTACATAGGCTTGTTTTGTTATTAATTCCTTTTTATTTTCATGGAAACAATTTGTTCAAACTGTTGTTTAATTATATTTTATCTATCTCAGGATGTTTATTTTCCAGGTTGGCACTTTCTCTGGCACTAGTGCTATTTAAAAACTGATGTATTATGGAGACCTCCTGAAAGAGAAGAAAATGTACCAGCTCTCCTCAGAAACTCAAGAAAAGTACACATACATTGAAAAAGATGAGCAATAAAATTAATTTGTTTTTTAAATGAACAAATTATTAGTCAAGCAAGGTTGTAATTTAAAAGAGAAATATGCTTCACAGAGGTGATATAAGTATTAATGAAACATCTAATGAGACATAGGAAATTCAAGAAATGATTAAAGAACTTTCATTATGTATTTGGTTTTCTATGTTTAAACGGTGGCATATTTTCCAAATCAATTTTTGATGTAATTTTGGATTTGCAATTTAGTCAAGGTAAACATCAAAGTAGGTAAAGAGGAAAAAAAATTATCTGCTTTCCAGAAATCTAATAGCCTTTCATCATCCTTATGCCTAATTGCAACCCGAAGTCTTGCCAGTATCCTTGGGAGAAAAAGGTTTTCGTCTGACAATTTAAAAAGTTCCACTTTTTCAGTTGAAACAACCATAAATACAGTAATCAAAAGGAAAACTACCCAGAAACTTCAAAGAGGGCCAATCAGCGCTTTCCAGATATCAGATAAAAAATTAAGTTCATACTTGGATTTTCGTAAATAATGTCAAGGATGCTGACCAATGAGGAAAAGGCAGGATAATCCAGAAGAATTAGACTAGGGAAAATATCCAATCCTCTGTAGATCAAAAATCAAAAAAACTTGGAGGGGGGAGAACAGAGCGATAATTCTTCATCGCAGATCTCCGAAAGGACAAAGCAAATCCATGGGATTGTCTTTGCTCAGGGACTAGGGTGTACCTGGTGGGTGATGTGGAAAGATAGGGAGAACCAGTGTGTGCCTCAAGGAGACCTAACCTTGGGAGAAAAATAATCTGCGTTCTAAGTTGTATGTTACAGGAAGTAAAGTAACAGGACAATGAAGAGCAAATTCTATGAGGAGCAAAGAATGTGAGACAATGACCAGAGCCAGGGTGTTGGTGCCCAGTGACTGATGATGTTCTTTCTCTTGTCCTGCATACCCATCCCAATGGAATGGAGTAGAAGATCTGGAGGCATGGAAGAAGTCCGTAAAATGGGATCTGTGTAAGCGCAAGAAGTAGTTAGATGTGGGATCTGAGTATGATGCAAATGGTATGGAATAAGGGGTGGAGATTGTATTGGGTCTGGCTGAGATGGTGTTCAGTACCCCATAGTAGCCCTCACAGTGCTGTGCTTTGCATTGGTAGCCAGGAGAACATTGATAACGCATCAATGTTTTGGCTGCTGCTGAGAGCAGCATCAGCTCTGTAACATTCCTTCTTCAATCGAAGGCAAGAGTTTGGGAGGGGACACAAGTAGGTCAGCTGACCCAAACTGACCAAGGGGGTATTCCATGTCACAGGACATCAGCTCAAATATAAAAGCTAAGGCAAGGAGCAGGAAAGCGGGCATTCATTGTGATGCCCTGAGACACTGCAGAGAAAAAACTGCAGGCCAATTTAGTGTATAAAAAAAGAAGAGCAGGTCCTTTAATTAGGTACTCAGGCTCAGGGAAATACATATGATGTGCGAGCACCCAGGCAGTGGTTCTACAATTTTATAATATGGTCCATCCAGTCCCAGAGCTATCCACCCCCCCTACATGCCTCTTTGGAAATTGAGTCTGGGGTCTTTGGGACTCCTTCTTCCTCATCTTCATCTTTTTCACAGCACATACAGTCCTTGGAGCACATACAGTCTTGGAGCTTCAATTTCTGGTCTTGAAGGTTGCTTTGTCTGTCATGGTATCTTGTTATTCAGGCCTAGGGTGTGATGTTCTTAAATGGAGGTGTTTTTCTGCAATTCCACCTTGAAGAGAAGTCTAAACATCCTTAAGGAATTTGGATGGTTTGATATGAAATGGGCGAATAGGGCTGGGTATGTGTAAACAACTGTGTTAAAGGGTGGTATATTATACAGCCACATTAAAATCTACATTTACTTCACAACCACTGCTAAAATCTACAAAACAACTAAAAAATTCAAAAAGTTCAAAGGTATCAATTGCCTCCAGTGGTTGCCTGATGAGGAATTGTTACATGTGCTGCTTCTCAAAAGTGACCATCCATCACTACTGGTGGGAAGTAGAGAATAAACCATGTTAGCTTTCACTTCACTTCTGTGCATGCAAGCTTTCATTTGCTTTTGCTTTAAATAAACTGCCTAAACCCAACCCATGAATAGTTTTCCATCTTACTCTCTCCCTTGCCTGGCTGGGAAAGGGAGTGATAGAGAGGCTGGTGGGCACCTGGCATCCAGCCAAGGTCAACCCACCACAATCATAAATCAAGCAAATTACTTGTACCATAGGAACACTGAAATTATTTGATGGACAGTCAAAGAATGCAAGCAATAATTTAATTTGAAACAATGACAGAAAAATATTTATAGTATAATAAGACAAAAGATACTGTGTTCTAAAAGTTAACATATTATTAAAGATTTTTGCAGTCTTAGCGTAGACTGTTGTGAATCTGTCTAGATATAAACAGATAGAGAATTGTGATCCTGTAGTTTTAATGCTAACTCAACAAAAGTTAAGGTCAACAGAACTCAAACATATGGTATTTATCAAGTAAGTTTATTTTACTACATGTGATCGTATGATTTTACTTTTGCTTAGACTTGCTATAACTCCTGTGTTCTTCCTTTTCAATTACTGAAGGTAATTTAATAATTCTGTCTTTTATACAAAGAGCAGTTACTGCTCAAATACTAAAGAATTGCTTTGGCAGCCTAAAAGCAGGGCATAATGGCTGAAGATGTTAATCTGAAAATTTTACTGTGGGAATTTAAATAATTTCCGGAACTTTATTTTGTGCCATGTGGGAGACTGAAAGGTACACTAAAACTTGTGTTGATTGTGATTAATGCTTAATTCTAGTAAATTTAAGATCTACTTCATACACTAAGAAAGTGTTTAAATTAATTTAGAACACTGTTTAAATTAATTTAGAATGTATTGCTTAAATTAATTTTTTCGAATATACCCTAAATTTTTTTCTATTGTATAAGCATTTTCAGAAGTGAATGAACTGATGTGAAAAATTAACTCAAATATTTTGTGTACAAAATAGCAACAGAAAACTCCCATTTGCTGACCATTCATTTATAAAGCAAGCAGGTTCTACCATGTCATATTAAACTAGAATAATCTTTTAGAAAACATTATAAAATAATAATAAAAAAGGTAATCTAAATATTTCATTAGGGCAGGGGAATGTGGTCAAAATTCCAAGTAATATATTAGGATTTCCATTTTTATATACAGTCAGAATTCTTGAGACATGTAAAATGAATGAAATATAAACTGGAGCTCCAAATGTGAATATCGTCTTCTCAAAAATTCATTTGCAGAGTCATACCTAGGAAATTCACATTCATAGAAAACCTGTGGCACAGGAGCAATTCCCTACAGTAACTGAATACATGCGTTATTTTTCAGCTGTTACTTTTGCTACCAGAAAGTTTTGTTCTTGGTTTGTTCCTGCTTTTTTTAGAAATGGAAACCTTAAGGAAGGTCAGACCTTCAAGAACAGAAACCTGTCAAAGCAGGCCATGCGTGAGACAGACTTGGCAATGCTTCTTAGCAGGATTTTGGCTCCAAGAATGTGTAAGAGATTATGCAAAGGCAGTGCAACAGTGTAGAATTTACCTCAAATCTTCTCTTCAGCAGTTTGTCTCCAGTCATTGTAACAGATCACCTTCCTCACTATTCCTGTGTGATTCCTTACCAGTGACTAACTCTACCTAAAAAATGTTCTCAGTATTTCCTGGGGTAGTCACAGTGCCCCTGTTTGCAGATATTTGGCTTCATGATACTGGAAAATTTCAATATCATGTATCAGATATAGCCATGAGATTTATCTCTATTGTAAGAAACAAAATGTTCTCTCTTTTCTGTGGTGAGTCAGAATATCATGGTTGTTCTTATCCCTTACCTTTTTTCTCAAGAGCAAAGAAACCTATCTTTCTTGACTACCTCGTCATTCCTGACTTCTTTCTGTCAGGTATTATCACCTGTTTTTCTTTTTTTTTTCTGTTATTCTGTTGCCAATTAAATATCTTTTATATGATTCAGATGCAATTCCATTATAATTTAGGCAATAGAAAATTTCTCTGTTGACTTCTAGCAGAATGGTTCTCAGTTATTTACACACTTGTCAACCCGTTCTTCCTTGTTTGTTCATTAAACTATCAGATTTATTATTTTAAATTTCATTCAAAGGGGAAAGGCATTCTACTCTGTCCCCATCATCCCTAATATAATACATGAGCTCTTGAATCATCATGAATTTATGAAGAATCAAGCTTTCCAAAAGTGGCTCAGAACCCATATGTGATTTCAGCAGAAGAGAATTTCTGTGTACTAATAGAAATCTTTGTAGATCTAATATCTTGTACATAATGATCAGGTCTATATGGAATAATGAAAGCAGAAAGAGGGAAGCTTTGAACAGAAGAACAAGCAGAATAAAGAATTGGTGCTTCTTAGAATGGAAAAAACATGAGACAAATGCCTTAGTGATGAGTTCCCCCTCCTCTGCTTTAGCTTTTATTGCTAAGCATGACATAATTTGGAATGGAATACCTCTTGATCCTCTTGGTTTAGCTGTCCTGGCTTTATCCTCTCCCAATCTCTTTCTACTCCCAGCCTACTGGCCTTCATGGAGTGTGGGAGAGACAGACTTGATGCTGTGGAAGCAATACTCTCCAGGAGCGCGTACTTGCGTCTCGTCAACACCTTTCTAGCAAATACAAAGCATAACACCACAAAAGCTGCTATGGGAAAATTGATTCCATCTCAGTCAGATCCAATACAATCTCCATACCTTACTCCATACCATTTGTATCATGTTTAGGTCACACAATATTAATACATTTTTGCATCTTCTAGCCATCCTTTGTATCTAGTTCTCATAACTGAAATCCTTCCTTAGCAACACAAATTGTAGTGCATACTTAAACCACCTTTATACCCAATATATAAATTTATACATTCCAGTTAAGTACTATCCCCTGTCCCTTAACAGGTAGTTACTATTATGCTGTTCTGTGGGCTTTCTCCATTCCTTCAAATGTTTATAAAAACAGGCTATGACTTGGGTCCTATCAGTCAAGATGGGTGCTCAGGACAGGAGAGCAGCACCTTTGAATGTCAAACATGAATATCACTTCAGTTTGGGTCATTGTTACACTTGCCTGGTTCCTCATGAAGCTCACTATTTTTTTGGTTCAGGTCATTCCTGCTATATTACCTTCTATAAGATATAACTCACATCACAATTATTCTGCCAACGAGGCACATGAGGGTCTCCCCATCCTTACACGTTACCCACCAAGTACACCCGCATCCTGGAGGGAAGAGAATCCCACAAATATGCTTGCCTTTTCCCAAGCGAGAAGCAATCCACACCACCTTCCCCTGTCACTTGCCTGTGTACACTATGAGAGCTTTATCTCCTCCCACAGTACGTAGGGGTTTTGTTTGGACAGGACACAATTTTGTATGCTGTTGTAACTATGGGAGTTGTGGAACTTGGCATCTTAAAAATAAGTGTCCTACATATGGCAATGACTGCAGATCTGCGACACAGATGGGCATGCTGAAAAATTAGGCAAAGAAATAACGTCAGTACAGTCACAGAAGTTGAAACTGAAGCTGTAATTACGGCAGCAGAAGAGCCACCTATGCAAACTATGCCTAATGCAAACAATAAAGATATCAAGAGAAACTCTCTTACCAGTAAACTTCAGATAGACATCCAATGTTCCTGCCATAAGATATCTACAATAATAAACAGAAAGGGAGGTGAGGTAAAACAATCAGAACAACAATAAAAATCACCACCAAAATAAAACCACCAATAATCAGCTTAATGTATCTTTAGAATAGTTAGCCTCAGAATGTGGTGAAAACCTAATGATTTGGAACTGTACAAAGTCCTAAACATTATAATATTTTACTCACAGGAGAGAAATGGATGAGCTAATAAATATTTCCACCTTAATTTCCCATTTCTAACCCCTGTGATTTTATGCCTCCTTAATAACTTTGTTTTTTAATTTGTAGTACAGTATTTGGTGAGAAAACTCTGTAAAATGCTGTTATTTCTATTAGAAGAGAGCCATAAATAATTTCTATTTTTCTCTTTCTACCAATAAAAGCCTTTGCTGCATTTATTACTTTACAAGTATAGGGCACAATCACTGTCTGAAAGACCAAGGCAGCCGGGAATAAGGTATAATTATGTCACCTATGTAAGCTTTTGGTAGGACTGTGACTTCTCTTTTTGCCTTTGCATATAGGCAAAAGGAAAGATGACTGATGTAAAGGATACTCAAAAACACCAGCTGTGACAGGTGTGGAACATATGAAGGGTCTTGAAGGGAAGCCGTATGAGGAGCGGCTGAGATCACTTGGTCTGTTCAGCCTGGAGGAGACTGAAGGGTGATCTCACTGCAGTTACAACTTCCCTATGAGGGGAAGAGGAGGGGCAGGTACTGATCTCTTCTCTACTGTGACCAGTGACAGGACCTGAGGGAATGGCCTGAAGTTGCATCAGGGGAGGTGTAGGTTGGATAGAAGAAAGGTTCTTCACCCAGAGTGTGGTTGGGCACTGGAACAGGCTCTCAAGGGAAGTGGTCACAGCACCAAGACTGGCAGAGTTCAAGAAGCATTTGGACAATGCTCTCAGGCACATGGTGTGACTCTTGGGGGTGATCCTGTGCAGGGCTAAGGGCTGGACTCAATAGTCCTTGTGTGTCCCCTGGAACTCAGCATACCCTGTGACTCTGTGATTCTGTGATGTGAAAGTCAGGAGCTAAGAACAATCATTCTGGAGCAGGAGGTTAGAAAACAGGCATCTTGAGACAGGGCTAAAATTTCTAACGATGTGGAGATTTTAAAAGGCTCTGTCATTCTATAAGGCTTATTATGGATGCCACTACAATTACAGCTCCCTCTCAAATGAAGATAAAAGGATGGAAAGTAGGATAAAGGATAAAAGCAGGAAAAGGCTCAGTATCTTAGTTACTGGTCCTTCCATGTTTTCTGCAGACCTGTGAAACTTGTCTTCATTCCTTGGAGGAATCTCATCTTCATGCCTTTTCTTCTGCTTTTCATGTCTAAAACATTTATAATATGGGCAAGGACTGTGTTACACTATGTAGATGTCTCATGTGGAGTACAACAAAGTCCAAATGCTAAACCAAGACTGCTAGAATATTTTCTTTATCTGCTAAATTGTAATTATACATGTAAAAACATGAACATCCTAACATGCCATCTGACATGTCATCATGAGTTAATGATGACAGAAATGCACAGGTAGAGAGAATGGATGTCTCATGAACTTGAATGACACGAAAACACACATTACAGGGTCCTTGGTACAGATGCCCATCTGACCAGCCTCATTATCCAAAGGGTTAAATGCATTTCCTACCATGTGCCGGCCTACATGAGGGGAAAAAAGCAATTTTTATTATTTCCACATTAAAGCAATCAGTAAACAAAATATAGAAAGATTCTATTTAATAGGCAATTGGAAATAACAATGAAATAATTCTCCCTTTTTACGGAATTCAATTAGTCTTGAATTGTCTGTGCAGGGACATAACTGCAGCCAGAAGAAAAATAATACATATCTCTGCTGAACTGATAAGCTGATAGGAGAAAAGATATGGACTGGAACTATTTCATGCTAGAAAATATTGAACCAGTTTTTTCACCTCTTGAGTGAGTGCTTTTAGACAAAAAGTTCCACAGATGCCATGACATTTTTCCACAATCTTAAATAAGATTAGCAATGAAAGTATAAGTTATGTAGCACCCATTATTGTTAAGCATTTGTGTTCAGGGAGTATCTATTACATTGAGTGCCTCTACCTCCACCTAAATCCAAATTAGATTCTGACGGGACAGAATTAGTGTGTATATGCATAGACAAAAGTAAAAATCTAGACAAACACAAAATTTTAAATTAAGATAACTAAATATAGATTCCTCTGGTTCTGTCAGCAGTTCCTTCTTCAGTCAATAGAGAGAAATTAAAGAATCCAGAAGTTCCAAGTTGGTTCATGTTAGTTATGCATTTTAAGCTAAAATCAATCACCTTCTGCAGCTGTCTTCTTCCTATCTGTGATTTTAAGTGTGTTACCAGATCAGACTTCAACAATTCGAAGTTAAAAATCTCAATTTGGGCAGAAAAATCCAGCCATATATGTCAGCCTGATGAAAGGAAAGGAGTAAAATGCTCTGAAAAGGCATTTACTAATTGCTAAAACAAATTCAAGATTCTTATTCTTAGCCAGCAGAACTTATTTTCAAATAGTTCACGAGATATTGTTTAAATTGCATGCATATTGTTTCTTATGGATGCAATTTTATTGCCACCAGTAACAGAAAAGCTATTTCAGCTGTGTCAGTGTGGAACATCAATGTCATCTGAAATCTAGTGACCTGTTAAATACAGGTATTTGCACAGAGGTTGTCTACCCCCTACCCACATACATGCTTTCCTGACTTACACAAAAACATTAAATAGGGGAGTGTTTAGTGTTTTCTGCTGGTTTTAATTTTTAAATAAGCCTTATATGATTAACAAAGGTTCTGATTTTCTGTTTTGTAGCCTTTTCTTAGTTCTCAGGTACAGTACAATACAGGAGTGTTTGGTATACTCACTGTATCCGGAAAATGGCAACGAAGGAGGAAATGGAGAATGTTAATGGATATTGTTTCCAAGGAAACAAAGCACCGGAGAATATAAAAAAGTCAAGAAGGATGTAGGCTTTTTTTCTCCAAGAAAACAAGGGAATAGAGGAAATGGAAAAGGTAATGAATAAATTACTTAGGTAATAGCCATCTATTGAAAAGATTATTGTATCAAAATTCTTTAAATGCTATCACATGGGTGGCTTTTCCTTATTTTCAACCCCTGCCTCAACTTCATATTTTTGTTCTTCTTCCACAGTGCTTCACATTTGAAAAGAGAAATACCATTCACAGCTTATGATGTAATACTTAACAATACATTCTTTTTGTTCAAGACATTATCAATGAACACACTTTTTAATTTTTGAAACTAAATCCTGACTGAATAGGAAGGAGTTCCAGTATATTTAACTGGGCATTGGGGGACGCTTAGGGGAGTGGGGTGGGGAGAGTAAGGGGAAAAAAACCAAAATCTAATACACTTTTCAGATATCCCTGGTTCAAATAGAAGTCAAAAAATATTTTTAGCCTACACAAACAGGTTGATGTCTCAAGATTGACACAGATATTATATCAAATTATTATATCAAATAGATATCATGTGATCTTAATACCCAGAAGTTCAGAGCTTAACAATTGTAGCAGTCAGGTTTCCAGTTTTTTGACCAACAGTGAGGTGTAACATTAGGAACTGGGGCTGGCTTGAGGTACATAGTTAGGACAGTGATCTGCTCCCACTCCCAAAGAAAGCAGGGGGTTCTAAGATGAACCATGAGATGTCAGTGAAAGAAATGAGAAAATGGCTGCATTTAAAGATGTAAGCCAATTTGGAGATACATAAGAAACTCATGAGTGAAAAGGGGGAGCAGTAGTAGGTAATGGGCTTGTCTAGGTTTCATTCTCAATTTTATATGTGTTGTTTGCAAACAATTTGGCTAAAGACAAGTCTGACATGACTGACTGAGCAATAGATTAGATTTGACCTATATGTGTATATATATTGACCTATAACTATAACTGAATTTTTGACAGAAAGGCTTATGACAGTTTTTTTCTCCAGACAACCTGGCTGGTTGGCTGAACAGTAGTTTTCAAAGTTTTTCTATCACTCACACACAAAAATCAACTAAATTGTATTACTTGGACGAAAGTTTAAGTCAGAAACAAGTTATCCCCCAAGATATTTGTTTCTTGTATTCTTTTTTCACATGACAAAGGGAATTTCTGTGTGGTACAGTCCTGGTGGCAAACTGACCTGCACAGAAGGTGGTAGAAAAAAGGCTTCAAAGCTGTATGATGAGAGTGAAATTAGTGGAATGACAAATGGAAGCTCTTGGAGCTTTCCCCCTGCTAACCCTGTTCCCTCCCACCCCTGACACAGTCTCCACCCATCCCCCCCAAAAAAAAAAGAAATGCTGTGGAAGAGAAAATAGTGATGGAGACTTTCTGAGATCCTGAATTAAGTTGAAAAAGTGAAGAATTTGACCATGGTGAGACAACCAACTGTGACTACATTTAAGATGCTTTCACATTCACCATTTAAAAAAAAAAAAAAATTAAAGATGATAGAGGCATACAAAATTAAGGAAAGTACACTCTGGGACAATAGAAAAGAGGAAATGTATTTTTATTTTAGATTTCACTAGACAACTTTCTAAGGCTTAAGCCATGCTTGTTTATAATGCCTATGTACCTGTAATGTATCTTAGCTTAAAATGCACCAGGACCAAACAGAAAAACGGTAAGAAAACATTTTATGTTATTATGAGAGCATGTATCTAGCAATGATTCTTACACACTTTTCTTAACATATTTATTTCAATGGAATATTTTACCTTGACTCAATAGAAAACTTTCTCTGAGAAAGTGTGTTGAGTTTTGGATAATTCATTTGGAAGCGATTACCAAAGTTTTGAATGCTGAATAGTTGAAACCAAATAAAAAGATGAATGTAGATTGTTTTATGAGAGATTGAATAGAGTCAGCATGCATGCTCCAGAAGTTTTACATTAGGACATGGTATAATGTTCTACCTTCAAATGGGAACTTTTTCAGCTTCTCAAAATATATAGGATTTATTATGCCTATATGTACACTATAAGTGCAAAGGTGGAGGTAATATTTTTCATATATGCATAGACTGTTGTATGCTATACAGACTTGGAAAGATTAAGTTAAAGGTGACTTTCAAATTAAAATTTAATTAAAAAATCTTTTTATGAATTTATTTCCATTAGGAAAAGCATATTGGGATTTAGAAAAGTCAATAATATGTCAAGTGGTTGATGAAATTAGAAGAAATATATTTTATTTTAAAAAATATGAAATGACCTATTTTTAATCTTATGCAGCAATTCTCTTCTTCTACCCAAATTATTTTTATTTCATCAGTAGTGTCTTCTTTTTCTCAAATAATGTCTCCTCAAATAATATCAGCTACTTAGTCACCTGACTGCAATATCCATATCTTCTTTTTCTCATAGTGACCCACTCTGATCAAGATTACTGAATTTTGATTACATTTCCAAGTTTTTAAATAGAAGTAGGTGGAGAATCAATTTAAAAAAAAAAAAAGAATATCTAAAATAGTTACAAGTTATTTAGGATGATACTAGAGCATCCACTGTACTGGGTTTTTTATATTTAAACAAGAATAGAAAATTTGATTTAGAAAGATTGCTAGACATAATCATATATTTTGGTGTTATTCCTGAAATAGAGTATTTGATTTAGTTCTCTAGTAATGAGAAAATATCTTTTTGTACCACTTCTATTTTTGAAAAGGCTGCCATATTGATTGTATAGAGTGCAGATTCGCATTTCAAAATACGTCATTCATCCTGAAAGCCGCCACAGGTAGATTTAAAAAGGCAGTGTATTTAAAAATAACAATCACAGATGCTCACCTAATGAAGGAAAACTCACAGTTTGCACTTTAAAGTGTACTGATTGCTGTGTGCTCTCATGGAAGTGTGTGAGACAACTGCTGAGAGCACAGAAAGCACTCTGAGTGTTGCTGGGTCTTCCACAGAAAGAAATATGTGTTGTGCAGTGCTTGTTTCTGATGTTGCAACCTTTCCTCTTCACCATAAATGGTTGTTGTTTTGTAGGAAAAAACGAGAGGAAAGGAGCACTGGTGTAGCAGAAGGCAGTGCGAGTTCTTGGTTCCCATGGGTATTCAGCATCTCTGGGCTGGCATATTTGAAGCGGATGGATTTCACAAGAAAAACTGGAGCAAAAACTTCGGGTTTACACGAATATTCAGAGTTAAGGTGCTTAAATTTACACAACCAATTAAAATATTTGGGGAAAGAAAAAGAGTTTCTTAAACTGGATGTTTAAGATCTGTGTTGAAAAGTCATAACAAGAGGCAGAGAGATAAAACAGAGATTGGCAGGCCGTTGTGGACATATATAGATATAGTATTTTAATGGTTAAACCAGGTTCTAAAATGAGCAAATACAGAAACAAATTTTTTTTTTTTAACTGAAATTTCTATGCAGGATATTCTGTTCTGAGTTCACCAACAGAAACTCAAACTCAATGGATTTTTAAATATTTTCTTCTACAAAAATTTCAGTGTTAAAAAACAAATGTATAAGACTAAACATGGAGAAATAAGCAATGTATGGGATTAGTCCTTGTAAATAGATTCACTAAAGAATTTAAATTGGAAGAGCTTTGCATTAAGGCTTTGAAAACATCAGATGAACAACACAGTTTTATAACTCTTCCAATAGAGGGACATCAACCTGGTACAGTGTCTCATCAGCCTTATAAAAAATTTCTTCCTTATGTCTAATCTAAATCTACGCTCTTAGACTTTAAAACCATTGCCCCTGCCCTGTCACCGCAGGCCTTGACAAAATACTCTTCAGAAAGTCTGACGTGTGGCTGGATTTTACATTACCACTGAGTAAATATGGCTTTTTCTCCATCATCTGATAGAAAGTTCCCTATATAAGTGGAGGGCAAGAAAATGTACAGTCTCTTTCCCCAAGAAACTGTCATGCATATAGTTTTCATCAAGAGGAAGATAAATATTCAAGCAGAAAAGGTGTTACCACAGTAATAGCCCTCTCTTTCCTCCCACGTTTACCTCTCCCTCAAAACAGATCTATGTATCTGGAAAAAACTCCATTTGCTTCTGTTCATCACGTAACTTCAAAAGCCAGCCTTTCAGATACAGAAATTTTAAAGATATTATTTTTTAGTATAGGGGCTAAAGGGAGGTGATGAGACATTGGATATGAGTGATACTGCCCAGAGCACCTGCTGTCTCTTACAAGTGAAAACATATAGCACAACTTCCCAAGACTGTGTCTTCCAACAGCATTCATTAGTAAAATCAGCTATAGTATGATGTGCAAGTGTAATATCGAGTGAAAAAGGTGGAGGTGGATGGGGTTTCCTCACCCTGCTGGCTCAGAGAAGGTTTGGTAGAGAGCTCGCAGCCTTCTTAGAAGAATGTAAGGAACAGTATTCGCTTCTTTTTATTTACACTCATGTGTAAAAGATTTAATCATTATAATTCTGGCATAAAATTTTTGCGATAACTCTCATGAGAAAACATGTTGCCCTTCTCATCTTTTTCCCAATTAGTTTAGACAACATCTCAAAGTAGTACAAAGATGGCTGGGATGGGGATGCAAACAGGAATGAATCCTTTTTAAAAATGTAGCATTTTTGATTTGAAAAAAAATCCTAATCCCTTCCTGTTAGTCATAATAGAGAGAACCAAAAATGTTTAAAACTCATGTGTCAATGTCTGAACGGTATAATTTTTCACAAGACCATTTTCTATCACTTAAAATGCTTCCCAAAGAAGAGTAAATGCACAAAAGATTCCTTCCTTTGAATAAAAGAGAAAGCTTTAGGTCTGGGGGAGATGTGAGTGAGGGAGTAAGTGACTTAGCAAGGTCTGATTTTAATCTTTTTAGAAGTGCTTGAAAAAATTCTAGAATAGTTTATTAGTATCAAAGAGATACATTAGTTTCCCCCCCATGGCAGGTTGAACGGCACCTCTTACTGAACAATAAATGTTGAAACTCAGCAGCTGAGGTTGAAAATCTCCCTGTCTTTTTTTCTCCACAAATATGAGTAGTGACTATTATAGAGCATATAACTAGTTAGTTAAAAGAATTATTTAAAAAAAATAAGACCAACAGTTAAAAAAAGCCTCCATAATTAAGGTAGCAATCCATCTGGATGTACCAATCAGAATTCTATTTTTATTAGCAAACGGTGTTCTGCAAATGTATGAGTATTTATTTCTTTTATTTCTCATTTCCTTTAGTTGTTGTTCAAGATCAGTGGTCACATCAGTGAATACTGCAGTGCAGAATGACGAGCAGTACCCCCTAATTATCTAGGGCTTTTGTAACTGGGATTCCATTTCATTGAAATCAGGAGACTTCCTGTGTTTTGTAATAGTTTGTCAGATATGTGACCAAGTAAAACAGCAAGATAGCATGTATTAAGCTGAGTAATACTTAAATAATGCATGTAGGATCCAGAGAAAGCATCAAAACTACTTTAATCTTGTAAGAGATATACAGACATTTAAAAAAGCTAAGTGGAAATACTATATTGTGTTACATGAATCTAATAGTTTTGATACCATGTTAATATTATTGTATTAAATTATTGCCACTTGGGTATAAATCCATATGTGAATGAGGATGTATCCTTAGCTCAATTTGACAATTCACACTGCATAATCTTTCCTCTACATTAGTCCTCAGAGGTACTTAGATTGCCCATGCATTTTAAATGTAGGTCAGGGTGGCAGCTAGAGTGTTTCTCCTAAGAGAATAATCTCCAATATTTATCTCAAGATGCTCCTCTTAAGAGAAATTTTGATTCAGCAATTTCATATTTGAAAATTGTAGGGTTATTACAACAAGATCTGTTTTATTGGCATTTAATAATTTATTTTTATCTAGTTTATTTTAAAGATAATTCTCTAAAACTCAGTCTTAGATATTCCATGGATTTAATGACTTGGCTAGCTGTCTGGCAACAGAGTGAAGAAAGAAAGGCTCACTCTTCCAGCTACTATATATTCTATGTTTACATAGAATCACTATATGGCCCCAGTACAGCAAAAGGAGCCACTTCCCTAAACACGGTGTATACCAAAGCCATTACCAACCTGACTGTTTTTTGGAAAATTGCTGCTTTTACAAGCAGGCTTTTGTTAGGGAGCTCTACCTTATAGCTTGTGGAAGGGGTTGCTTCAGCTCCTGGTTTCTTCTGCATCCGCAAAAATGCCAAAAAGTGTGGTTCTTACAAACAGGTTTCAGCAGAGCTGAGAGGGATTTTCTAAATTCAATGTCTGCATAAATGAACTCAAGTGCTTTTCAGAAACTCTGCTAATTTATGTTTAAAATATACCTGGAATTAACCTAAGAAATAACATTATCTAGATCTTTCTTGACTTTTCAGAAGCTGTTGCATGATGTAAGTAGACTCGCTTCTGCCCCCTTTCTTATCTCTTCTTTTTTTTTATACAAAACCAAATTTTTAGACTACATGTTTTGGCTAATTTATATTTCCAATATTGACACCTGTTCGATTGGCACGGCATCTCATTAACTGCTGTTCTGTGATAACTGCCTACAGTGTTGTTTAGATGGCACCTCTGATGTGATGACTGCTATGCTTGAAGTAAATAGAGCAGAAATTTAGTAAAAGTTCAATACAGAGCTGAGCAGTTTAAAGCCAGATTGCACTGTAAGCTAAAAGACTGTAAGCTCTCTTTATGTGCAACTCAGCCTGCACACTTTGAAGTGAAATCCTACCAAGAAAAGCCCTCAAGGCCTTGTCAACAGAGGAGATTGACTGTGGTGTGGTAGATTATTTAAAGGCCATTGTTTTGGAAGAATTTTTGACAGAATTCACACTGCCTTTTTGAAATATGTGTATTTTTAAAAAATTACTCTTGCATGTTTTAAAACAAAACAACTCTTTAGTACTGAAATCTTGAAGGTTTTAATTTTCACTGTCAGTTATATAATTGTGCACAAACTGGGATAAAGACGTTATTGGACACAATTGTGCAGAATCCCATAAACTGCAATGGACAGAACACAGCTTATTTGCAGGACAGAGAGGTTGGACCAAGTAACAGACTGTCTGTAGGTTTTTAAAAAATGGTAACAAACTCAACCCTTCTTAAGACTCAAGGAAAAAATGTTGCAATTCCATGGGAATATGAATCAGCAATGGAAAAAAGGCATGATATAGTAACTTATTAATTCTGGAATTGGGCAATGAGAGTGGTTCCTGTTGTAAGAGAAATTAGTGGTGTTTGCTGCTTTTTCTCCACAGTATTTTTAATTATTAATCAGTGTAAACAGGTTTATTTGTCTTTTTACTTTGACAAAAGGTGAAACAAATCCCAAGCCAGGAGAAAATTCTGCAGTGGTTACTATTCACCAGAGAGACCAGGCACAAAGTGGTGAAGAGTTTATCACAGAATCATAGAATCAACTGGATTGGAAAAGACCGCTCAGATACATCAAGTCCATGTATCCTTGATCCAACACCACCGTGGTTACTAGACTATGGCACTAAATGCCATATGCAGTCTCAAAAACCTCCAGGGATGGTGAATCCACCATCACCCTGGGCAGCCCATTCCAATGTCTGATGACTCCCTCTGTAAAAAATATCTTCCTAATATCCAACCTAAAACTCCCCTGGCAGAGCTTAAGACCGTGCCCTCTTGTCCTACTGCTGGTTCCTTGGGAGAAGAGACCAACCCCCACCTGGCTAAAATCTGCTTTCAGATAGTTGTAGAGAGTGATGAGGTTTCCCTTGATCCTCCTCTTCTCTAGCCTAAACAACCACAGCTTCCTCAGCCTCTCCTCATAGAGCTTGTGTTTGAGTCCCTTCACCAGCCTTGTTGCTCTTCTCTGGAGCTGCTCCAGAACCTCAATATCCTTTCTGAACTGAGGGACCCAGGATTGGACACAACACTCCAGGTGTGGCCTCACCAGCGCTGAGTACAGGGGAAGGATCACTGCCCTGCTCCTGCTGGCCACACCATTCCTGATACAGGCCAGGATGCCATTGGCCTTCTTGGCCACCTGGGCACACTGCTGGCTCATGTTCAGCCTCCTGTCAATCAGCACCCCCAGGTCCCTTTCTGCCTGGCTGCTCTCCAGCCACTCTGTGCCCAGCCTGGAGCGCTGCAGGGGGTTGTTGTGGCCAAAGTGCAGGACCCGGCACTTGGCCTTGTTGAACCTCATCCTGTTGGAATCAGACCATCTCTCCAGCTTGTCCAGGTCTCTCTGAAAAGCCCTCCTGCCTTCCAGCAGATCAACATTCCTCTCAACTTGGTGTTATCTGTAAATTTGCTAATGGTACACTCGATCTCCTCAACCAAATCATCAATAAAGATATTATCCAGAACTGGACCCACCACTGATCCCTGGGGGATACCACTAGTGACCAACTGCCAACTGGATGCAGCCCCGTTCACCAGCACTCTCTGGGCTCAGCCATCCAGCCAGTTCTTAAGCACAGAATCTCTATATTAATTCAGTTAATGATTGCATCTCACCATTGTGTACTGGCATTCTTGTTATGGCTATGCCACCAAGTACAGTAGCAGGATCCCCTACCAATTAGAAGTAGCACTGGTCTCACTCTCAGAAGAACTAGGAGTTGTAATGTGTAATTAAATCCAGCTTCTTGTCTTAAAAAAGCAAATTGTCCTATTTTTCCCCTTTCCTGACCTGCCAAACAGTATTTTCCTGAGGATATGTCACAGTCTTCAGTCATACACATAGTTTCTACTGAAAAGTACCACACAAAAGGGAGCTCCTAAAGCTTCCTATTCTTTTTCTTTTGAGCTGTTAACAATAACACTAAGAACAGTGACATTGGAAGTGGAAAATCAGAGATCATTCATCTTTTGCCTTTCCAGATCTGAAATTTCCGTGTGACTAAGAAGAGCAAAGTCCTCATTCATGATCCAGAGAAAGCCTTTCCTAAATATATATATTGATAAAGGTATATGACAGAGGGATATTCCTTCTTCATCACATACACTGAGGCTTGTCATTAGGTCATGGAGTGACACACAGTCTCGTGCTATCACAAGGACCATTTACTCCGTAATCACTCACATGAAGTGGAACTACTTCAGCAACAGAAACTGAGACTGACCTACTGTAGATGTCCCACAGACTGATCTTCAAATCTCTGCTGTGGGATATAGAAATGTTACACATGAAGAGACTCTAGCCACCCACTACTAGATAAAAGGTACAGAACTCTCTTTTCCACTGACTGTCTATTGTGAGATGAGGCATATATAAGTCTCACAATCTAAAATAGGGTTCAAAGTTGTGAACCCTGCTCAGGTTCTCCCAGTAGTGCAGACTGTACCTATGTATCTAATTAATCTTTAAAACATATATGGCACAGAAAAAAAGCTTTTAGAGAATCAGTGAAGAGTTTCCCCTCACTCATACTCATGTTGTTCCCAGGTAGTACTTCAAAGTAAAAGCATTTCTGCAAGATGGGCTTTGTGGGGTTTGATTCCGCCTAACCAAAAAGGAAATTTAGGGCAACAGTGACTCATGTTCTGTGTAAATGTTCATATTCAGCTATAAAGTAGGAACTACTGGATAAAGAAAAGTAACTTTCAAAAAGTTACTTTAAAAGTAGTTTCCATTATTCTTTCTTGAAAGAGAAAGCTTAGTCACTTCCTTCATGACAGAGTTCAAGAAAACTTGCTCAGAGATAAAAGATAAAAATTTCTCCAGTACTGCCCATCACCCACTGCAGCCATTGGGTACTCTTTTCTGCAACACTTGACTTTCCCACAGTGCAAAGGATTTTTTCTCAGAAAACTGTTGGAAGACTGTACTTGCCAAATCCAGTGTACTTTCAGAACTAGCCACTTAAGTGTGTCAGATGCTTTGCTCTGCACAACAGAGCATCTGTTATCTGTTAGCCCGCAGTCTTTTCAATTGCAACCCAAACTCCCCCTTTGTTTGTTTGCAGGGTAAAATGGTGTGAGATAAAGGACCTTATTTTGCAGTCCAGAATAATTCCCACTAGAATAATCCCACTGATTTGGGTGAAGCTTCACAGGTGCATGGCTGTTGCAGCTGAAAAGATAGTCAAACCAATATTATCAGGTTGAGTGGTGGAGTTGAACTCAATTTGAGCTACCACATGGGTGGAGGGGCCTGATTACCTGCATATAATAGCAAGAGAGGTTGGAGAGGTCAATCTCACTTTCAGCATGATGCATGTTATGTCAAAATGGTTTGTGACAGCTCCCACTGGCTCAAGAATGACTCCTGCTGACTGAGAAATACTTATGACAGCTCCTACTGACCCAGACAGTGGGAAACATCTCTTTAACTCAACTGGGATAGATGGTACTGACAAAATACAAGAGCTCAGGGTCAGATCTCAGATCTTCGTTGGTACATTGTAGTCAGAAAATGAAGTCACATAGTCTGGTCCTCTTCCAAATAGTTAATCCAAACTGGCATATCATAGCTTGCCTAATATGTTTAATAATGCATTTGTAAAGATCCTAAGTCATTAATCTTCTTTCCGCTTTCTCTCTTACTCAGCTTTTATTGATTATAGTCCTCATTCTTCATTATACTGACATGTGAATATATATTGTACATTGTACATAGTCATCTATATAAAACCATACATTTATACACATTTATATATATATATATTGCTGAAAAAAGTCCAGAAAAAAATAATGCTTTAGGAAATGACTCCAACCATGAGCATTAAAATAAATCTGTGTACAACCAAACTTAACTTATTTAACCAAGATACTACATGAAAGTATTTTAAAAGAATGCCGTGATTCTGGTCTGCCTTAAAGAATGGTCTCTTCCCATGGTGGGAATGGCCTCAGATCATTAAAGATGGTCTCTTCCCCATCATTCTTTGCAAAACCCTGTACACAGAATAGTAGTTGTAACACACAGAAAAAAGTTCAAGCTGTTCAAGCTGGTTGCCACTGAGACAGAGAGCTGAAATTGAATGATGTGCTGAAACACAAAGCTGCAGGATGAGATCAATATTTCTGAGATCAATCTTGTCTCCTCACCTTCTTTGCTTGCATGCTTCAAAACCTTGCTGCTCACAATGCTGGCCAGTAATAATCACCATTTTATAATGGAATTCATGTCCTTTATATCTGTTGGCATATGGCTTTCAAGATGTTCCATTCCTTTTTGTCAGGAATGTATAACTTCAGGGTCAATCAAGTGCAATCATTTGTATTTTACATCAGCAGAGTTCATTTATGTATGGAAACAAAAGCCCTAATGAGTTATGGTGAATCATATAATAAGGATCTCTCCTGACTTATGCAAATTTCTCACATAAATTTGAACCAAATAAGACACAAAAAAGGCTTAAACTATAAAATGAAGTCTCATGCTCTTGACATATTGAAAGACCCTAGGTTACAGCTACAAGCTTATCAAAGGGGTTTGTATATTTAAAAATACACAAAGCACCAAAAACATCCACCCTCTGGATATATTAAAAGGGCCTTCAGTTCTTTTAATACTTTGAGAGAGCGCACAGGAGAAGATGCTGCATATGTTTTTCAGGAGGTCAAATAACACACTTGTACTGTCAAATTTTAGAAAATAAGGGAAGCTGGCAAAAGTTTAAGGGGCAACATTCAAACAAAATAAAGCATTCCACAAAGCACTGACTTAGCACATGCTAACCCATACAACTTAGCAAAATCCAAGCCATCCAGTTTTAAGTTACCCAAATATCAAGACAGGAGATTAGGAGAAGAAGTAAAGAAAGAGAGAGAGAAAATTATAGTTACCAGCTCTAGATCCACTGTAGATCCAGTTACCAAGAATTCAAGAGATGGCGGGGCTGTGGTCATGCAATGGCTGCATGGTGCCCGTTTCATCTTCTCTGGCTCCATGTGGTCACCCTCCCCAAGGTGGAACTTGCAGCGTGCCAGCCATCCTGAGGCCGGATTAGGAGCTACAGGATTTGTGGTGTGGGCAGTGGTCCCAGTGACGGACCATTGCCCCAGGGCTGCCCGAGGAGGCTCCAAGGGGCTGAGGCATGGAACAGGGCACCACTTCACCTTCCTGAAATTCGACCTGTCCCTTCCCCTCACACACACGCACTTGATTTGGTCCAAGCCAATAACTGATATAATAATCCAATGTCTCACACATATACTTGGTCTTTGTGTGTCTGTGTGAGTAAAGTCTTCTAGTATTCTGTGTTAATAATTTGAATTTATGCCTTAAAGTTTTCCCTTTGAAAAGTTCATAACTCAACAGACATTAGTATTGAAAGATTTGAATCACTTTTCTGATAGAATGACTTGCAAGAATGGCTTATTGAAGTAAAATATTATCTATTTGCTCAGCCCTAGTTTTTATACATAATTGATTATACAAATACAAATTCATCCTGCTAGGATTGCTGAACCATGAAAGAGTCAACATGGAGGCTTTCCTACAGCAGGAACAGCCAAAAACATTTTTAACATACTTATATTCCTGCTTTATCTTGCACTACAGTTACCTACGCAGCAAAGTGGCTGGTCTTCTATTTTTCACCAAAGCCAGAACCTGGAACCAAAACAAATTTGTGAATAAGACACTGGCTGGATCACTCTTACCTGCACTGATCTTATGAATCATATGAAATGTCCTATCAGTCTTTTCTTCTTTTCATTCAGTGTAAATTAAGTACAAATCATCTAGTGTAGAGGCAGTCATCTCAGATGTCATCAGCTTTTGACTTCCACAAAAATCTGAATCATTTTCTTGCCTCTGGGCTGACCCTGGCTGGCAGCTAAGTCCCCACCAAGTCACTCACTCCATGCACCAGAATGGAGGAGAGAATTGGAAGGGAAGCTGTAAGAAAAAAACCAAAACACTTGTTCGTTGAGAAAAAGATAGTTTTATAAATAAAGAAAAAAAACAGAAAAGCTGATGCAAAGACTCACTACCTCTGACCAGTAGACAAATGAGTAAGAATTACCTTGGGAAAACTCTCAGTTTTACTGCTGGGAACAATGTTACATGGTATGGAACATCACCTGGGTCAGTTGTTGTTGGCTGTCCTGTCTGTCTCTCCTCCAAGCCTCTTGCTAAGCCCAAGACTACTCTCTGGGACAGCAGAATGAAAACAGAGAAGGACTTAATGCTGTAGAGCTAAAATACTGGTGTGTTTCAACACTGTTTTGGTCACAAATCCAAACTCCAGCAGTATAAAATCTACTATTTAGTAAAACAACTTCATAGCACCTAGACTTATAACAAAAATTATATCCACAAAAACATTGCTTAATTGTCATTTGACCCTAGATTTCATGGAACATGTCTGTATAGAAGAGTGAAAACAGAGTACCATTGCATTTTAGCTGAAGCAGTGCAGAAGCTGATAAAATTGGCATGTTTTATTTTCCAGGGACACCTCTGACACCATAAAACTGTACCAGGTGCAAGAGCTCAGGCATCAGCAGGCAGGGGCTACAGAGATGGCACCTCTAAGGGGAGGCTGGGGCTGCCCCATCTGGTTCCAGCCACCTCCCAGGCCGACCATAGGACACAGCAGACCCCTTCAGCAAAGATGGTGGTACCTCTGGGAAAACACTTTTAAGAACAGGCAAAACATTGAATGACAGTGATGAATGAGGGCAAAAGTGTGTGAGAAAGCCCTGCAGACACCAAGGTGAGAGAAGAAAGAGAAGGAGGAGGTGCTCCAGCAGCCAGAGCAGAGATTTCCCTTAGCGGGTAGTGAGGACCAAGGTGAAGCATGTATTTTCATGCAGCCCACGGAGGACCCTTCATGGAAGCAGGTGGATGTGTTCTCAAGGAAGCTGAAGCTCATGCAGAAGACCACACTGGATCAGGGGAAAAGTGCAAGGAGAAAGAAGTGGCAGCAAGGAGCTATTATGGGTTGACCTCCAAGCCCACATTCCTCATCCCTCTGTTCCACCAGCCATGCAGGGTCATGGGAGAAAGGTCCTTGTGCTAGGGGGGAATGTATTTCCTTTCTGAAATGTTCAGTATGACTCAGAACCACAGTATCCTATGACTCAGGCTAGTTTATCTGTGCAACACATGCAATAAAAAGTGTATGTTACTTTTGATATGCTTTTTGCCCAATGAAAGAAGAAATTGCAGTTATACTGTGTAGCTGCTCCAGAAGCAGCCATGCATTTCAACACAACAGTGCTGAATATAGAAGACAAAAAAAATATATATATGAGAAGAAAAGTAACATTGCAAGCTTTTAAACAAGTTTTTTTTTCTGGCCAAATGAATGTTAAAAAAAGGTGCAGATCACAAGAATGCCTAATCCAGTGAGGTCTAATATTTGGAAAACAAATGTAAAAATGCTATCTTTGTATTCAAGATCTCACTTCATATAAGAAATTGAATATGTCTTTATAAAAATATGTCCAAAATCCTATCTTGGTGTTAATTCCTTTTATACCTGAACAACAGAAGTCTACTCTCGTATCAAGGCTTGAACAAAAAAAAATGTGGACAAAAGACAAGTTTAGACTCAACTGCAGGTTAGGACCAATGCTTATAATATAGGGTAAAAATTACTATTGAATTTCCTTTTGCCATTTAATCAAAGTTCTATCAAATTTGGTTATGTCATATATTTTGGAAAAAAAAAAAAAGTAGCCCACTCCTATGATCAGAATATGCCTTTTCAGGCTTTAACTGGATACACTGTAAAATACTTTGTGCAAACATATTTTTGTTCCTTGTGTCAACATTGCATAGCATTACTTTGTGATTACACTTTCAAGACACAGAGGCAATTATAAGATAGTCTCTGAAGATTTTAATCTGTAAAAAGAATATATAAAGATAAAAGTGTCTTTAATGTTTAAGACCAAAGTCTATCTAACCCAGCATCCTGTCTCTGAAGTCATCAGTAAGGGAAGTTAAAGAAAAGAATTTAAACAAAGCTAAACAAAACAAAAATCCACAGTGCTAAAGTGGAATAAACCCTCTCTTTGTTATGTCCTTCCAGCTTCTGGCAATATATACTTTAAGGATTTCCTGAGCTGGGGAATCACTTTATCATGTTTAATAGCTCTTGACATTTTTCTTTCATTAATTTGTATAATCACTTTTTTAAACCCATTTATGCATGTGGTCTCTACAATATTCTGTGGCAATCAGTCCCACAATGAAATTATGTGACCTGTGAAAAAATGCTTTTTTCTGTCACTTGTAAACTTGTCACCTAATAATTTAACCATATGCATGTAGTGCTGGCATGAGATATATTTCCCCTTCCCATGATACTCTTGACTTTATATTTTTTTATTACAACCTTCCTCAGTTATGCTTTTTTTTTTTTTTTAAATTTAATTCCTTTTACTTTTATTGTCCCCCTCCTAAGACTCTGAGTACATTTGACTTGTCCTTGGCTATTCTCTACCTCTAATCATGCTTGTCACTCTTCTCTACACCTTTCTTAGTTCTCATATATCCTTTTGAAATGAGGGATTAGAAGTTTATATTGTATTCCACATGCAAGTACCATCATAAAGTGAATTTCTATGCATTTCTATGGTTATATAGTATTCCATATTTTCTTCTCAAATCCTTCCTTAATAATTGCTAACATTCCATTTGCCTTTACGATCACTGATGGATATCAATCTGATGTTTTCTGAGAAATATACAATGACTACAAAATCCTTTTCTTGATTGCAGTAATGAATTTAGAGTCCGTTGCAGTGTTTGAGCATTTACTGCTGTTTTAACCATGCTGATTGCCTTATACTTTTTGACATGAAACTCCACACTACATTATATCATGCAGTCAGTGAGTCTTATAGGTTTTTTTCTGAAGCCTTTTGCAGTCAGCTTTAGTTTAGTGTCTGCTGAATAATTAAACAATTAATAAATAACTGTAGCATAAGATATACACAAAAGGAGTGAACAAAGATAGGACAGACATTTCTTAACATTTCACTGCTCAACTTTGAAGGTTTAATATTCTTTTAGTATTTTAAAGCTGAGGTTTAAAAATGTATTTAAATTTTCTGAAGTGGACATCAGTAAATAATTGTGTACACACACAAATACATGGTGACAAGTATAAATATGATCACTAAAATAAAAGAGACATGTCTTTCATAGTATTCAAAAAACTATTCAGACATATAGGAATACCTTAAAGAAGAAGAAAAGAGCACAGTGTATCCATAGAAATGTCCACAAGGACAGAGACAGGCATCCACTCAGTTTTAAAAGATCATGTACCGCAGCGAAAGTGTCTAAGTAGCAGTGGGCACTCTTCCATTACACATAAGTAACAGTTGTAGTCAACACATCTTCATTTCAAGTTACATATTCAAAACCCCTGACCTTTACAGTTAAAAAAAAGAAAAAAAAATCAAATAAATGAGAAGTTAGTTCTTTTATTCAGGCTTGGAGATTTGTAGTGTTATATGATTGACACTGAAAGAAATATTATGTTATACAATTCTATGTCAGACAGACCCAGGGCTATTCAGATGAGAGAACTAATAACCATGCTGGCAAAAGAAATTTCTTATTAAAACCTTGTTAAGGAGCTACAATAATTCATTAAGGGTTATATCATTATAAAAATCCATCATTGTTATAGACTGTTTCCTGGGGCTTCAGTTTAGTAAAGTTTGACATGCCCTTTATGCTCTGAAATTAGGTAAAGCTAAAAATGATTTATGCACTGAAAATGTTAAACATTTTATAAAGCACAAAAATAACTATGCACAGCTTCCTAACCTTGGCATAGTACCTCAGGGGTTCACAGCATAAGAAAAATGTCTTTTAAAATGTACTGTTTAAAGCTGTGTATATTCAGTGGGTCAAAACCGGCTTACATTAAACAGTGGGACTGCAAATGTCTTCAGTGGGAATAAGCTTTCGCACATGGAAAATAATAGTTTGAGAAGAGCTAGGGGTAACATCAAACTCGTCTAATGAGTTGAGATCAAATTAAAAAAAAAAAAAAGAGAGAAAATGAAGAAAAGTTAAAAAAATACCATCAAGTATGAGAACTGTGATTTAAAAATCATGGGCTAAGGCTCAATAGGTATTTTCAGGATTAATTTTTGTCCTTGTTCCATGCATATTTTCACTTCTAGCTAAAATTATGGAAATCATCTCCTCCCAGCACAAAGCCTGTTATATTATTTAAAACGAAATTAGGAAAACTGCATCAAATGAAAAGATTATTTAAGATTCCATCACAGAGGAAATGGGTAAATAATGTTCAAATCTTTGCCTGCATAACAGTTTGTGGATAACGCCATGTTGCCCACTGTGGTCACCAGCAGTACCACAGTGACATTAACTGCAGAGATCAAATTCCATACAGAAGGACAGAATGCTCTGAACAGAGCTGTGAAATAACGTCTGTCAGTGGCACTGGTTCATGATTAAATGGGTTGTTTGCACCTCAACTAATAGTGAGCTGTGTTACAAATGAATACTAGCCAGTCCCTCACCGGTCATCAGCCAGATGTTTATATCCAAAGTTATACACTTTTTCATATGCATCATTAAGATTCATTTAGACTAATTCAGTGCTCAGTTTTATTATATGTTCAAATCACAGTACTTTCAGAATATCTAGACTAGTTATTTTTGCAGTTAATGCTGAAATTAATAGACATAAATCACACTAATTGGCATGCTTATTGGCTGTGATGCTGTCAAGTCAAGCTGCCGAATGGATTGTGGAAACTGAATTAATCTCTCACTTTTGAGGTGGTCCTTGCTAACTGGAATTGAATCACACTGGAAAGAGAGCATGGATAAGCCTGTATTTTTGATGCTTTAGCTGCACTATCTTTTTGGAAGGTGGTTAATTTTTCTCTCCATGGCCAGGACACTGCCAGACATTCTTTGTAAGGCCACTCGTCCATGCTCTTAGTGAGAATGTAAAAGTCATGCCAAGCATCTTGTAATGGTTGAAACCTTACTTTTAACAAAGAAGCACACATATAAAGACAATAATTTCTTGTCTGCATAACTAAAATCTTGATATGATCATTATGTGTCAAACTCTAATTTTCAAAGAAAAAGCAATAATATTACAGTTGGAATTACTATATATGCACTTCCTAGTTTCTAGCACTTTTCCTGGTGGTGTGCTCGCCTTGCCACTGCTCTTGGAAATCCTAAAGTTGAAGGTTTCATTCTGGTGTGTGTGTGTATGTTATAATACTGAGTTAGCAGCAGCCAGAGTCCTTTTCCAGAAGGAATGTGGTGTTCATCCTGATGGTATCTTTCTCCTCACTGTAGGGGTCACGTGGGGTTATTTTTCTGGGTTTGCTGACATGTTTTTATACCTTTCCTCTTCCTCCATTGCTCCACAACTAGATTTGCTATCTTTGTCAAACCTAAACCCAGTTTTACGCAGCTCCAGATCTGCATTTCTGTTACTGACTGCGACTGAAATGTTTATTGCTAATGAATTTCCAGTGCCAGCCTGCACTCAGTGTGCGTCTCTACACGGCATCATGCACCTCCACCTTTCAAGGACTCTGCTATCATACCAAGTCTTCATTTCTCTACATTACAGAGTTGCATTAGCATGTTACAGCTAAACTGAGCAAACAAATGTTGCAGGCGGGTCAAGACCAGTTCACACAGAGCAGGCCTGACAAGCCTCTCTCTGGAGATTTTTGCAAACTCAGTGCAAAACTAATGGTCTTTTTCTTACAGTGGTAGTGCTCTATTATAGGGCTACAGGATAAGAGTGCATCCCACCTATATTCCATGCAAGCACCCTTAAAATACATAAACTTTTCCCAGAGGCTAATGTGATTCCTCTGTGAGGACAAAATACATCTGTTAATGTTCCCATAAACACAGAGATCCCAATGGTCTGTCGTATAATTTTACCCTTGTGATTCTTTGCAATATGTGTTTAGTTGGCACACGCAAAACAGTGTTTATTTTTATTTTAACCAGTAAGACCAACAGCTGACATTTCAGCTTTAGGGCGAAGTACATAATGAACTCTCTGTGTAAGAAAAATCTCCCTTCTTCCTCTGACATTTACCCTAGAAAAGATATTTGACATCAGGGGCAGAAGGTATGGAAGGATGGTACAGGGAACAAAAGGGGAATATTTTACCAGTCAGCTCTGAATGTAAATGAAATCTAGATACTGGGGTCTTTCCTGTTTCTTTGAGAGTCCAAAGTTGATACTGGATGTAGTACTCTTTATAACCCCTTCTTGACATCAGATAGCTATTAGATTCTTCTTTTTCCTAGCAGTATTTTTAAATGAAATAGGGAGTGCCACCTGCTGTGAAAGTTTAAGCCTTTCTCTCTCAAAGCTCTCTGAAAATGAATAGGCTCATTTATTTTAATGGAACTCCTTTTAGTATGCACTTCAGGTGTGTAATCTAAGCTACCCAACTCATCAGCAGAATGGTAGGTAAAACAATGTATAGAATTATCTCACACAATGGATGCAGGAAAATGTGTCAGTCCCATTTGAAAATACAGGCTTCCTGTCTTTTCATAACTGTATGGGAATAATTTTGATTTCTGCTTAACTGCTGTTTTGTTCTCTTTGCTAGTTGCCATCTGGTGTGGACTCGGTTCAGCGTATTCAGTGTTAAATGTTAAGGCCCTATGTGGTTGCATCCTAGTTATTTAGTTCAGTTAAGTTTCCAGATGAATAAATGCAATAAGAAGGTTGTGGCACTTCAACCTCCACAGCATGTTTTGTCTCACCTGTGCAAAATGAAGAAATAGTTAGGACATGCTGCAGTCTCTCTGAATTGCACTGACTCCATGGAGTGGTGTGTAAACCTGAGCAACGGCACATTTTTTGCAGTTTTGTGCTCAGAAGATAGCAATAAGCAAAAGATAACTATGTTTATGTTTTCAACTACTGTTATTGCAAAAAAGGTCCAAGAATTAATTCTGGGTAGTGAATGAATTGAAACAGAATATTTTTCAAAGGACTTAAATATGGCAGGAATGGGACACTGATGCTGGACTCTGCTGTGGCTGAACTCAATACTATATTGCAGATATAATATAGATATGGCAGCTACTCAAATGGTGCTATTCCTTAAATGAGATAAATTTTCTGTTCTGTTGTAGGTATTTCACTGCAAATAAGGTGAACTATCATTCAGGCTACCCAGCATAATCTGTATAGGATTATGTTTTTCTCTTGCTGACCCTTGTGTTACACATCCTCCAAAAAGGCTTTGTGCTACTCCGCTAAACCGTGTTCCAGTACTGCAAGAATATTTAAGCCAACATTTCTTTTAAATAGATTGACCACAATGGTTTTTGGTTTTCATATTACTGTCTTGGCCAAATACATCTACAGTCTGAACTGAACTGGATGCACAGCCATACGGCTGTTCTCATTTCATGTAGTCTGCATCACACATATGCCATGATGCAGAGCTAAAAGGCCACAGGGCAGCAAATCTCAGATGCATTAGCCATCCTAGTAAATCCATGACTCACTAAGTTGTTTCACCTTCCCGTGGTACTGCTGGCATCTTGAGCTCTGCCTCTATGATATGTTGTCATTTAAGACACTAAACTGTCAAAATGAATATACAGTTAACCACAAACAGTCTAACTGACCTGATTCACTCTCTGTCCTTATTAGGACCTTGTCCTTCCACCAGTGGCCAAGTCTCAACTTGCATTAGAGCCCAAGGTTCTCTCTTTCTTACAGGCCAAGTTGTTTCCACAAAACATCTGTCACCACCTGAACGCCTAACTGGGACAGGTTTTTCCTTAGCTAACAGCAACTAGTACTCACTCCAGCTATAAATCGCTGTTGTATTTTGTGAGAATCTTGTCTGTATTTTATCTTTACTTCTTTTTCTGGTTCTATCTATTCAGCATAGGAGCATTTTTTATTGAAGTCGGAGGAAATTTGTATGTACTATGAAATTAATAGAGCATCTTTCCCTATTCCAATTTCAAATGTGTTAATGATTTGAGCTGTGAGTGGCTCATGTGCAATCATAGAGTGGTCTAGTTCTATGATTCCCTTTATTTTCTCTTTCTTATTCTCTTTGTTCTTCTTTCTCTCGATTACTACCACAAGGGGTACATTTAACATGGGCAGAAAAGAGAGAGAAATGCAACATCCTCCAGCAACAACACCTTCCTGTACTTGAGTTCTTGATTGTTTGAAAATGAAACTCACCAAAACAGGTCTGGAGGAACAGAAAATGCTTGAATTGTTCGTTAGAGCCAGAAGCTACTCTTCTTTTCAACAGCTACATTGCTGAGCCAAAAGTAAACTCGGTAGAATAGAAGAAAGGTCCAGATTTACTGATAAGACCAGAAATGCTCTGCAAATACAAATTACCACAAAACCATTTAAGCTGGTTTGAAATACTGACCTAATAACTAATTTGAAATCCAGGAATGGTATGAATCAGTCACGGCTGGAAGGGCATTCTGCCTTCCTTTTTTTCTGTCCCATCTTTGTGAACATGCTGTGTGTACATCATACCAAAATCGGGCAGGAAATAAGATAGAAAGGAAAAAAAAATCCATGAAACATCCCAGACAGAGTTTATGCTATACCATGCTTCCTCAATAGTGCCTTTTTAAAAATTACCCTAAACAGGCAAACTCCTTGAAAAGCTGAAGGTGTAAAAAAGCAAATATTGTGAGAATAGATAGCTGCAGTCACATAGCAGGTATGTAGCAGTGGAGCTCACAGCTGCTTCTTTCTCTGGAGTAAGACACGCAGCACTAGAAACAGCAACAAGCTCTTAGCAAAGGTGCCACAGATGAGCAGTTTTATCAAAGAGACAGACTAGCTCTGGAGAATTTCCAGTCCCACCACCCCATTTAATAGAAGACACATAGAAGCATCAACTGAATACAGAGACTACATTCCCATAGACCTTCTTATGGTAAGTGCTGTCAAAACCATACAGAAATATATCCTCTTTAATTTAGCCGCACGCTGGTTTGCTGGGGGTTTTTTGCAAGGTCTATTTTTTGGGGTGTTTGGTTGATTGTAGGGCTTTTTTATTAAGAACCTTTGTGCTGATATGCTCCAGCTAGACAACTGTGGGAGTTGTTTCCTCCAAATGTCAGCCTGTGTCTGGAACAGAAGCTGAATAACTGAAACTAGAAATAAAATACAAATGTTTTCATTTAAATTATTTGTCCTCTGAGATAAACACAGAAGAGATCCCGTTAGATACCTGAAATATCAGTTTTTGAAAATAAGTTTGAATGTATTCTATATACATTTGTCCTTTTCCTAACAAATAAAATATTTGCTCTTTGACCATAGTTGGAAAAATCTGTCCAAATTAAAATTCACTGTTTACTAAATTTCCTAAAAAAGCTAAAGGGGGAAATACCAAAGGGGTATCCTGATTCTGCTTTCAAAAAAGACTTTAAAATTTAACTGCATATGTAATTCTTGCATACACTGAAATATAGAATTCAACTGAGTGTATTCCATGGCATGTGGTCTTATTTTTCAGTTCAGTGTTTTAGACCAGACCATGGTGTGAACAGTTTCGGTGTGCTATTCCATTTGCATCCCCATGCAAGGGCCTTGTAGAGATGGCTAGGTGCCTGCCCATTAAGATATGCACAACTCTCTGCCTGGAGATGCTACAACTTAATAAAAAAAGTGTAACAAAATGTGCTGAAAGGAAGGAGGTTGTTTCTCACTTTCCTGTATTGAAAAACCAAGATCTAGAAAAAAAATATTGGCTTATTCTGGAATTTTTAAAACAGGTACAGACTTAGTTACTCAAAGTGGCAGTCCCAGGCCTGAACTATAAAAACATTTTGTGTGAGAGCTGCTGACATTTCCATCCCACAATGCGAAGAGGACTTTGTGTGTCCTATTTCTATCATCTGCCTGTACAGGTTTTTGATTACTTCCCTTGCTAGGACAGCTGTTAGTGAACTAAAAATACATCTGCACATCCAAGTACAGGTGGGATGAGGTTTCACAAAAAAAATCACCTTTTTATTATTCTCTTAATCATTTGTGATTTGGTTATTTGTTTTTCTATTTAAAGAAGTGCCCATACAGTGCCGTAGGCAAATGTGCATAAAACTTGAAACAATCCCATCAGTGTTTTCTGAGGACTAACGAAGCAGCTGGTTTGAAGAGAAAAAGCTTTCACCCGGGATCCTGATTGCTCCCAAAGCAGCTTTTTTCCTCCCACAAAGGTGCATTTCAGCAAACCTGCTAGAAGTCTTATGTGACATACAGACTCCCCGGGTAAACCAGTCTCTAAAATCTGCTTTTACCTTCTCTGGCAGCTTTGCTACTCCAGAGATTTCTGAGCTTCTGTTCTTTGCTCTGATGAAGAGATGTATGGTGGTCAGGATAAACACGTGGAGTAGCAGAACAACAGCACATTTCAACAAGGAAGTGAAGATGAGCAGAAAGAAAGTTAAAGCGTGGATATTTTGAGGAGATAGGAGGACACAGGTGTCCATTTGTATTAAATAAAAAATAACTTTGAAACACGCTTTTGCCTTTCCTCTGCCAGTCATCATGCATGGGAATTAAACATCTGGAAGTACTGTGTGTCTGAAGTTTGAAGTTTTTTTCAAAAGAAATGAACTTTTAAAAGTTCATCTCCTCGTGTCTGATTGAGTGCCTTCTGAAAAATTAGCATTAAGACAGCTAAGGAAAAGTTGGCTTCTCTTTGCTCGAGAGCTAGGGAATTATCAGCGTGTTTTGAGGCTCACACAGTGATAGAAGTCATTTGTGTCTTCACATTACAAAAGCTAAGTCAGCCCTAATTGAAGTAATGATTTAGCAGTAGATTTCCTTATCATAATATTCAATACCTATATTGATATAAGCTTAGTAAGAATAGTTTGCTGGAATGGAATTTAGATCCAGATTTAATTTACATGAATGTAGGTGTCTAAAGAAGAGATAGATATATACATTCCCTATGTACTTAAGAGATGTAATCAATACAGCCAACGAAGCCTGGAGAGCAAATCAAAGGCCAGCCTTTAAAAGTCTACCTAAGAGTAAGCTGAATTGCTCTGAAGGTTCCTCAGATTGTCCTGATCTAAAGCCTCCTCCAAAAGTGCTAGAGGACCACAGGATCCTCCTGTCCTAGAATTCATCAATGCACTTGCACACAGACACAAAATCCCTTGCCTGGAAAGTCCTTTCTGTATACCTTAGTAGTGAGATGGGGTCAAGGCTACTGATAAAATACAGAGTTAGAGGCAGCCTGATTTCAGAGCAGTTTAAGGGGCTTCCCTCAGACACCTCCCTCTTTAGGTCTCAAATGAAATTAATGATATTATTCAGTTCCTGGTGAAGTCAACATTCTCACATGATAAGGGAAGTTTTAGAATTTGTTTGGGTAGCAAGTCTAACTGTAAAAGATGTTGCCATATTTATTTAAAATTTAAAAGAATTGTATTTTGGAGTCATACTGACACCCAATGATGTGAAATCAGACACTGATAAATTTTCAACATTACAAACTGAATAAAACTTAAAATCAGAGCAATACTTTTAAAAATGGTAAAAGATTTCTCTAAAAGAATCAATAGCCTATTTCAGGAATAAAAAGTCATAATGAAAGCTTTACACAAATTGATAGAATGGTAATGGATGAGAAATTTCATGAGAAGACTTTAAAGCTCAAATATTTAATTCCAGCAGCACCTTATATTCAGCATGTTGATGTCAGGGCACTCAATGCCCTGCATAATTTCAGCAAATGAACTTCAGGACAGCCTTGGGATTGTTTTTATGCTGTGGCAAAGACTGGAGAACCATTTCTAGGGCAAAGGAGTCAGCAGTATACAAATGCGCAGAGAAGGAAGGGAGTGCCTGGAAAAGAAAATGTTTATGGATATGAGGATTTCCAAAATCATATCTGTGGATATTTATCTACCTGTAGACAAATAATCAGACCAGAAGCCTCTCATTATTATATATTAAAAAGTCCAGAAAATATATCTCCCCATATACCAAGACTGGTATTAATATTGCACAGAAATGATTTGGAGATTCTGTGTTCATTCTTACATACAGGTATAACATGTGTGCACACACATGTAAATATTACTTACAGTTGGAAGTAAATTTAATTTTGTTCTTCTCTTGTTCTGGTGTACACCAGAATAACATGTTAAAGTTAGTGGAACTCTAAGTGTCAATGGGATGAGAATAAAGGTTTTTTTATTCCTGGTTTCAGGTGTTTGGGTTTTCCTTCCTTGCTTGCTTTCTTCCTTCCTTTCCTTTGTAGAGACGCAGAACCTAAATGCGGTAAAAGTTTGTAAAAATATAAATTAAAAACCAGTTTCAACATATAATTGTTCCTTTTCTTCAACTATGTAGGAAATGTTGTCAAATGCACTGTGATCTTGACTTCAGTCTTACTCAGAATGGTAGCATTTAATATTTATTTAACTCCATAAGAGCAAGTAGGGTTAATTAGAATCACACTGGTGTAAACAAAGGGAGAACTGGGTTTTGAAAGGTAACATCTTGCTGTCTGTTCCAGAGCTGTCCAAATGGATGAAAAAAACCTGTTATGTTCACCCAGACCGTGTACCTTTAAAAGCAAATGGTCAGTGATTCGTGGAGTTCCAATGAAATATGCAGCATTTATAATAGTGCTACATATGTGAATGTCTCTCTGTACATTAGTGCCATTTAGGTACAAACTTTCTAAGTTGACCCAAGCATGTTTCTTCTGTGAAAGTAAACAAACAAACAAACAAAAAAAATCAACCAAACCAACCAACAAAACAAAACAAAATTGTATTAAAATATATAATAGGTATCTATTAGATATTTCAGGTTGAATTCACAAAACAGTTCCTGGGAAAAAGAGGGGAAATTTTATTATTGCCTCAAGGGATGCATCACTTAAAAAAATAAAATTTAAAAGAACACCAACCAACAAAATACCCCACAAACCACCAGTAAGAAAATCTTAGAAAGAGATTTTATCTAGCAGTTCAGAAACTTACTCAGGATGTCATATACCCAGGTTAAATCTGCTCTCCCTCTGAGGTGTTTTGAGTCTAAATAATTCAAAAGAAGAACTTCAGGAATAGCCCTTCCTGAATAGTTTTATGAGCTAAGATGACATGGGACATATTCAGTATTTCTTGTCTTTAGAGAAGCCATATAAACATTCTTTGATTTAGTTGGATCTTGACTTGTAATCAAAGTGAAAAACTAATCTTTTAGCAATTAATTTAGTTTTAATTTTCACTCACTCCTTGCACTGCATGCAATGTGACAAATTAAAAGATGACTGCCTCTGAATATCTTCAAAGTTGATGGCTAAGATACTGTTCTTCAGTACTAGAGCTCAGTGACAATATTGCCTCTACCTTTTTGACCTTCAAGGGAATTAGTGAAGCATTTCTCACAGTATTAGTTGTTATCCATTTTGCACAGGGAAACAAGACTGGAGAAGAGTGACCTGGTAAGGGCACCTGAAGAAAAACTGAATTTAAAAGCAAAGGGAGAAAGATGGAATAGAAACCAAACAACACAAGCAAAATCTGTATCCCATTCTTCCTTTCTGCCTGTTATCAACAAGTACCTCCATCCTTATCCGGTACAAAGCAAACAGACTTTCAGAAAGACAGAGCAAAATGCAGGGCTGACAGTTCTGCAGCTAGCTCAACAGCAGCGGAGTCGTTATTGGGTGCCATCTGCAGCACAGAAATCAAGCAGCGTTTCCCTTTTAAGCTCACTCATGGAAACAACTCATAACTAGTAATGATTGATGCGTCTTTTATCAAATACACATAGCTAATCCAGTAACTGGATCTTTCACATTTATGTGGCATTTTCAAGCTCATGAAGAACAATTAAAGCCAGCTACTGGGACATTCTCTTTTTTATCATAATTCACCAAGGGCTGGGGCTTGAGTTATTGTATCTTCTAAAGCTTTACAAAATTTTTCTATGACTATAAAGGAGTTTTCTATTCTGCAGATTTTAAGACTGTAGTCAGAGGTTTTTGTTGCTATTGTTCACAGCTGAAGAAGGTTATTTGTTTTACTAAGATAAGGTTTCTAAAACATCCTACTTAAAAAAATACTGTGGAACTAGATGATGTTTTCTCTCTTTTCCTAGTTATCTATTATTTTCTACAGAAACTAAAATGTCATCTTGCCTCCTGGATAAATTATCTTTTTGATTAAAACACAAGCAAAAAATCTCCAAGATACAAATAAAGGTCAGATGAATAAGTTCAGTTTAACACAGGCATTGCTAAACACAAAGTTGTTCAGCTGGACTTGTATATTTTCTTTTTCTTTCTTTGAACATTCTCATGACTCTTACGCTATTCTGGTTTCCAGTAAAATCACCACGGCCAGAGAATGGGCCCAGGCACTAGTATTGCAGTTGCCCTCATGTTAGTCCTTAGCACAGCTCTGCCCTCTGCAAGCTCAGTCCATCTCAGACAATGCCCAGGTAAAATCTGGAAGATAGTTCAGGTCAGACAGCATTCTTAGTAATCAGTTTGCTTGCAGTTCCTTTATTTAAATGTTAGAGTATCTAGCCATTAGCTATGTTCTAGACTGTGCTGAGGTAGTATAGATGTAGTCTTATTGCCAGACCAGAATTTCAGTAATTTCATACACCATCTGACCTTTTAAAGCACCTCCAAAACGAAGATTAAAATAGGAAGTTATTTCATTTATACTCATACACTAAATGAAGATGTGGTTTCAAACTGCTTCAGTGCCAGATAATTGCTCTAATGTGTTACACACCTTGGTCCAGAAGCTCCATGCTTTTACCAGGTGTTACACTTTAATTTTGGACTTCAAGAGACTTTGCCTACACAAACTCTCGCAAAGTCTTTGATTTTTTGATACCTTGAGTTCACATATAGAGAGTCTCTAAGAGACTTCTTTTATTAGTGAGAAAACGGGTGTTTTGGCAAAAAGGGTTTTACAGAAATAACATGCAAACCAAGGAAAAGCATTTCACTACAACACCCAGTACAAAGAACTCAGTTCACAGAAGCATTGCACTTAGTAGCAAGTTACTAGGCAAACACCAACACAAACTTAAGTGAAATACAGAAAATAGGTGTTTAAGTTCCCCACAAGAGGAAGGAAAGAGAGATTAAGAGAAGAAAGAATAAAGAGACAAATAGAGGAAAGAAACACATGATTACCACTTAAAAGGTCACATGTTGACTCGCAAGGAGAACTACAGGCAATACAGAAACTTCCTGCATGTCTGTTTATAGACTTTGGCTCTTGTGGCCACTCCCTCTACGTGGGACCTTTGGTTTACTGACCACTCACTGTCCCCCTTGCCAAAGTGAGGGGTGCCACAGACAGTTAGAGGCTCCAGGGGGGGTGCGTGTGGGTGGGCCACAAGGTGGACCTTATTGACAGCCTGGCCACATGCCTTTCCCTGCTACGTGCTCTTGGCCGTATCGGCTGCAGGTCTTAGCCTTGCCCTTCTTCCCCCTGCTCACAGACAACATGGTTTATTTGACCCATCAGTCAACCTACTCGAGGAGATACGAATCTGGTCTCTGACATAAGGCATCTAAGCTTGCAATATTCTAAGAAGCTTTTCTCCTGGGTTCAGTGAACCCCACTGTTGTGGTTTAATCCTGGCCAGCAACCAAGCTCCATGCAGCACCTCACTTGCTCCCCCACCAGCAGGGTCGGGGAGAGCATCAAAAGGGGAAAAGTTAAAAAACTTGTAGGTGGAGATAAAGACAGTTTAACAGGGAAGCCAAAAGCTGCACACGCAAACAAAGCAAAACAAGGAATGGAAGGGCAAGTTCTGGCACCTCCAGGAGAGCAGGGCTTCATCATACATAATGCTTATTTGGGAGGACAAACACCATCACTCCAAACATCCCCCCTTCCTCCTTCTTTCCCCCAGCTTTATATACTGAGCATGATGTCATATGGTCTGGAATAACCCTTTCGTAAAATATCCTTTTGGTCAGTTTGGGTCACCTGTCCCAGCTGTGTCTCCTTCCAACCTCCCAGGCACCCCCAACTTCCTTGCCAGCATGGCAGTATGAAAAGCATAAAAGGCCTTTGCTCTGTGTCATCCCTGCTCAGCAACAACAAAATCATCTCTACGTTATAAACCCTGTGTTCAGCACAAATCTAAAATCTAGCCCCACACTAGCCACTGTGAAGAAAATTCACTCTACCTCAGCTGAAACCAGCACTCTCATGAACAAAAAGGACCAGGAAATTCCACCTGAACATAAAAAAGAACTTTCCTGTGATAATGGTGGACCACTTCCAGTGGTTCCCCAGAGACACTGGCAATATCACCTTCCCTGCTTGAGCAGGGAGGTTGGAGAGACCTCTAGTGCTTCTTTCTAATTTTAAGTATTCTGTGATTCTGCAACCATGATCTCAGATGGAATTGACGTATATCACAACTTTTAGCCTTTGAAAAGAGTTATTTTAAGAAACTGAACAACAAAACTCTCTCACGTTTTATTACCTCATCATAAACAGTTTGAGCAGGACGTGCCTTTGAATCAGCAGCATAACTAACAGCTCTCAGGCATAAATCTCATACTGATCTTTGTTCTAGGGTGAGAGAGTATTAGTCAACAGGGTCACGACTTCTTCTCACTTTTCTTTCTTACTTGTAGAGATATTGAAAGCCTCTTATTGGTACCTAGAAGACCAATATGTGTTATGACTTGATATAACAGCTTAGTGAATTAAAGGTAAATTTCATAACTGTAAGATAAAAATATTGATTTTCTTTTTTTATTAAGACATGTTCCAGACAAAGAAAAATTATTTATTTAAGGAAATATAGGACACAAGTCTTAACTGTTGTCAAGGTTTTGTACAAGCACGTGGAAACTGATTGACTGTTTGCAATCCACTGAAATAAATCGACAACAACAGAATTAAAATTCCAACCAGGTATCTTTAATGTCTCTTTAGTTTGAGTAGAATAAGATAAGCTCATATGAACGGATGGTACTGCATTATGTAAGCAAGATTAGATATGTAGATAAATAGTATGTTGTCCTTGTTTTACACAATTACTTAAAAAGAAATACCCAGATTACGTATAAACAAATGCCCAGATGAAAGCTGATCTGCAGTTTCTGCAATAATCTTAAGAAATGAAACAGATTTATAAAACTATTTATAGGTCCAAAAGGAAGTGCTTCAGGGGTTTTTTGAAGACTTTGGTTTTCTTGGGAGTGTGACTTGAGAATCATGCTGGTTCAAAAAATTCGTGGTGGCTAGATATCTGCATTATTTTTAAGTCTAAATATATAAAAATCCCAACCAATTTCAGTATTGCCTAAACTTTGACATCTTCTTTATATGCCCAGATTGCTGCTGCTTATTTTCCCCAACAAGGTAAATCACATAGCCAAGGTCACAGAGTGGAAAAATATAGTATTCTTATTTGTCCAGGTGAAACTAAGACCCATCTCTTCTTTTTCTTTCCCTTTCATCCAGAAGGCAGAGGTCTCAGAGGACTGTAGTGCCAGGTCAAAAGTTAAGAGCAATACCTTCAGATCCTTTCTTCTGCTAAAGCATCAGAAGTCTCTTTTGAGTACTCTCTTTTTTTTTCTCTCTATGTAACTGGTGAGAATTTCCCTTCCTTTGGGGCACTATTAGTTGTGCTACTTTCTAGGCTTTGAGAAATCTTATTCACTGTCCTGTCTGCCTGGATGTAGTCCTGAGGTTTAAAGTGAGTGCTATAACTTCTGTCTCAATATTTAAATGGAATTAGAAGAGAAGCTTTCTCTGATATTGTATTAGATAGGTGCCTAGTGGGATACTAAAAATCTTTTTATGTGCACTTATTTGGTAACAACTATCTGCCTTACACTGTGTTGAAGTTATTATTTCCTGTCGGGGATACTAAAGGAAAATAGTATCACAGGCACTTCTCTAAGGCTTTAATTTTATTTCTGTTTTTGTTTGTTTTGTGATGTCCAATATAAAACTATTAAAAAAAAAAAAAAGAGAAAGGAAAGGAAAAATAATAAAACGAGTGGAAGGGTCCAATTATATACTAATCTGATGAAAACTGACAATTTAAAAAGCTGTCTTAGAATCAAAATGTGAATAAACCTTCTGTTCTTCAGATACGCAGAATTACCTACCCTGCAGAACAAAAATTAGTTTTTGCAAAGCACACTTACTGTGCTTCTGGTGATTTGTGTGTAAATATATAGTTTTCTGAGTATTTAATTGCTGTAGTAAAAATCTGACTACTTTCTCTACGCTGTCTTTCCATCTATCTAGCAAGTTCAAAAGCTTTCTCTTCAGTTTTTTCAACAACTGGGTCTAAAAACGTATACAACTGTCCTCATCACACATATATGTTAGTCAACAGAAAAATATACAGAGTAAAGTGACAAAATTTACATACATTTATTAATTCATGATTCACCTGTGTTCAGAAACTAGAGACAAGAAGGGTTGGAAAATATATATACTGAATAGACTAGAAATATCAACCACAGGGATTCTTTCAAGAGCCTTCTGCTAGGTATGAGACACAGGTAAGGAATAAGGCTGGAATTGATTGCCTAAAGTGTAACAATCGTGCCACAGACGGATCTGAAGTAGAAGCTAAGCATAGAATTCTGAGAAGGGTGACTTCATCAAAGCAATGGGCTAGAAAAAGTATCTTGCAGGAAGGTTCTTAATGGATGTGTTCAGCGAAATACTCAATATTCAAATACAAAGAAAAGGGCAATGTCATCTATATATAAGGTAATCATTACCTGCAAAACATGTAAAAAAAATATTTTTTTTTAAAGAAAGCTATATCTTGTAAAAGCTGTGCCAAAAAATAGCTATGCTATATCTAAGCATCTTCAGAAGATTTCTAGGGGCACGAATGGGAGACAAATTTAGGTAAGAGTTTGGCTTCACCCTCTTCCCTCCCTCAGAAAACTTTACTTCTAATCAGCGAGCTAACCAGAAAATCACATTGGCCTTTTTTCTGTGTGTGATTTCTAACTCTCATTCTTCTAATGAATTCCAACTCTTTTAATTTATGTCGTTTTACTTTTATAAATGTTTCAACAGGAGGAAAAAACAAGCAAAGTAAGAAAAAGGGGTAAATAACCTAAGTTCACTGTAGAATAAGCCCTCATAAAGACGTTTTCCCCAAGTCTAGATAAAAATTGAGGAAAGCATTAATGCTCCATTCTTTGTGTCCTGATTTGGATGTTTTCCTCAGAGTGGAGTAGTATTTTTCAAAGCTCCTATGTGTTCGAGATGGGCTGTGACCTACACTTTGTATGCTGTCCTGTAGGCAAATGCCTGATGACTATATCCATTATTAAATTTTGATTTACAATTTTTATGGTTACTCCTAAGTTCTGCTAGTGCAGTTGGACTGAGAACTTTGAATTTTTTAAATTTAAGCTGTGAATCAGAAAAAGTTCCAATATTAAGGCAGGGGCTTCATAAAACTGCTCTGATTCAAGTGGGTCAGTGTTTTATCTGTCAATATAAACATCTATTTAAGTATAAACTGAAGTTAGATATTAATAAACATTATATGATCTTTTTTTTTCTTTTTAAGACTTCGGCAAGACATTTTGTATTCATTCTGCCTATTTCCTAGGAAATTATAAGAAAACATGTAATGTTTGCCTTCAATATTATGAAAAACCAGAAAGGGCTCTGAAAATTCCAGGAAAGCCCCATGAGGTTTGATGATTTCCAGGTAAAAGAAAATGATAAAATGAGATTTAAACTAACTGACAGTAAAACAGGGTCAGACAACATGTGTCAATTTTCAAGGTCAAAAGGCAGATGATTCTGGAAGACAATAGCTGTGAGAGCAGGGAACAGGGTTTTTTGGTTTTCTTTTTTAAATTGCAGAACCCTTGTGTGCCACTTTGTATTCTTTACAAGTTTTAATAAAGACTGTTTGCTGGTGAGTACCCAAAGTAAATGCATGTGGATATAACATTTTGTCTCTTAAGAACTGTCTGCAGTATATAGCTTTTAACATTTTAATGCCTTTGTGACTCTATGTATCCTTGATTTCATCACTCCCCTGGTGATGTATCTTATTTTCCGAGTTAAACAAAGGCAGAGAAGCTACAAAGTGTTCTATCTCCTGACCCTCACATTGACAGTTCAATATATTTTAGAACAACTAAAGATATGGAAGTGGAATTATGAAATAAGCAGGCACTTCAGAAGAATGTTCTATGAATTTATAGCTTTACTGCGTAGTGGAACTGCTATAGTTTTAAGAGAACAAGGACATACATCTGGAAATAAAACATAATGGTAGTGGCTCACTGGAAGTAAAAGATAAAAACTTCTGTCAAATACAATTGTGCAGAAAATGTGAGATTATTTGTTTTGTTGAAATTTATTAATTTAGTATATTTTGATACTTGTCTGCTAAATGAGGGTCGGGGAAACTGCCACACAGCTGATCACTTGCAACCACTTTATAATCTGTTATGGTTTTATTTTTCAACTATATCTAAAATTCATCCAGTTAGCTAGGGAAAGGTTCTTTCCCCTCTGCGGACAGTTTCTTGAAGTAACTCAGAGCACACATACTCAAGCATCAACTGTCACCACATTGCCATCTTACTGTGAATGACTGGAATATACTTCCTATTGTTAGTGGTGCTGAAAATTGCCACTAGATTGTACAGAGTTCATAATGTGTAGTCTAAACTGAAAACATTTTCAGGGACGGAACTGACCTTTTAGAAAACTGCACTTTCATCCTTAAAATGTTGGGCTGTTGCAATATTTCATTTAAAAGGTTATTTAAACTTTTTTCTTCTTTTTTTTTGGGGGGGGAGGAGGGTGGGAGAAAGGGTAAGGATTGTTGTGTGAAAGAAGTATCTTCATATAACTCTTCTGTGTCAAAAACCAGGGAAGAATACCACTCATTACTCTAAAGTTGCTTCAAGAAACCTCTGCAGAAAAGATCACAGCTGCTATTCTCTGTGAGAAATGAGCAGATAATTGTAATTAATATTTAATACTTGCTTTCAAATCCTAACTGATAGTTATTAAAAGTGTTAGAGATAAAGTGTTTCTTTCTATGAACATTCTGAGAAAAGATGAAAAGAAGAAAATATTTTTCTTCTGTGTTACTGACTTGGAACTGAGATACAAAGAAATTATGAGCTGCCCACAGTCAGACAGAAAAATCTGCAACAAACAGAGCAACTTAACCCATAATTCTTCAGTACCAGTTAAATAAAATATCTTCCCCAACCTATTTGGCTGAAAAGCAATTGATTGCTAACATAACACGGCACCTGTGCATTTAAAAGAAGGAAAAAGAAATTGAACTAGATGGCAGAATTGCCAGCCTGAGGAGTGCTGACCACAAACAGACTTTTCCCTTACGTTTTATCAGAGGATGGAAAAAGAAGTATTAAAGATAGGATTAATCCTCTTTAGGGGAGAGAATGTGGGAAATGATTACTGCAAGCACTGGTTGGCTGTAGTGCTAAGGGATCAGATTTTAGAAAAAAGTAACAGCCTGCTTCCAAATGATAAATGAATATGTGAGCTGCAGTGATGGCACACATGACTGTTTTTAGACTTAGAAAAAGTGACAGAGGAAGATGAGCAGTCATGTAAGTGGCAGGGTAAGTATATTAAAGGCATAACATAAGAGAAACGAGCTGACATAAAGACCAGTGACCGTAAGGAGAGGTGATAAAAAAAGAGAATGGAATATATTAAGGAAATGAGTTAACTGTTCATGTTCTGAATCCTGTATAATTCTCAGGTCAATGAAGAAAACAACATTGTTCCATGAAATAAATGAAGAAATGTCAAATTAATAGTAGAAAGAAAGAAAAACAGAAGACCGTACCATATTTTTTGCAGGCATCATCTTAGAAAAGTGGATATGTATTTGATACATTTTTCATGATCGTAAACATAAACTTTACATGGGTATTTGGCATTTCCAGGGACTGATAGAAGACTCAAACGCATGTGATTGAGTAAAAAAGACAAAACAGGGTAAGGTACAGCCCAACCATTTGTTCCTGGCCTAGCTCAGTTGCCAAGTAATGCAGATTACATGCAAATTTTTCCTTTGAAATTTGCAATAAATTGTGTTGTCTTACCATGGGCTGGTTTGGGAGTGCACACACATTAACTGAGGATCAGTTTTCAGGGGCTACTGCAGAATTATTAGACCAGTATAAAATATTTTCTGCTAAAGTAATATCTATCATATTTCAGAGAAGTGTATTAGACAGAGAACCATTTAAAAAATGGGCCACTCTTTTGGAGGCAGGAAGCCAGTGCACAAATATGCACCATTGCTACAAACTTCTTGAAGCAGTGAGCAATGTTATTGAGGGTTTCCTTACTGTTTTAACTTCTGCAAAGGTTGAAACAGCATCCAAGAGATCCTGAGGGAGAAAACAAAAGCTCAGTCCACACTACAGTATGGACTCAGTCCACAGTGTTAGCCTTAACACTGGCACAAACAGGAAGCTGCGTCTGAAAGACGATTGACCTACTAACTGAACAACCACTCAGATCTTTTATTGGAGTTGGAGCTGTCTTACTGTACAATCATGTGAGCTTTTCAAGAACAGAACACCATAGAGAAGTAATCCTTTGGCCCTTCTATTGCCTTGAAGTTGGTATAGCTTCTTGCATCTTTTCTGGCTAGGTGTAGAATATTTGTGGAATCATAGAATGGTAATGGGTTGAAAGGGACCTTTAAATGCCACCTGGTCTAATCCCACTGCAGTGAACAGGGACATCTTTAGCCACATCAGATTACTCGGAGCCCCGTGAAACCTGGCTTTGAATGTTTACAGGGATGGAGCAACAACCACCTCTCTTTTTAACTTTTTTTACACAGTTATTAATGACAGTGCATAACATAAACAAATGGAATAGTCAACCTAAAATATCTTTTTTATTGATGAAGCTGGATAAGAAAGGATTAGGAACCATTTTCTGCCACGACTGTATCCGCCATGTCTCAGAATAGGGTAGTATAGTGATATTCACTTAAAAAGTGGATAGTTATTAAAAGGTACTGCCTTTTTTTTTTTTTCCTAAAAGACATTTCATATAGAATTATAAATAGCTGGAAAGTAAGATGCCATGAAGCAGTAATTATGGGGATAAATGTTTACATTTAATACTCAGTAATATATTTATGTTGCTGCATCAGGAGCACGCGTCTTATGGTTGTTGTTTTAGTCCCTCAGGTCAAATATTCTGCAGATGTTCAATATATTAAATGATATGCACTAGTATATTGAACAAAACCAAATGAAACTATAATAGATACTTAAAAATAAAAATTAAAAAAAATCCTGAAATGACAAACTACAATTACTTCTTATCCTGAGGAAAAAACCCAACTTGCAGTATATCATCACTACTTACTGAAAAATTCAGGGGGCCACAATTCTTGCACCTAATTTGACAGACTAAAAGAGACTTGAAATTCAAGTTGGATGAGAAAACCAAGGTTGTTTGGATAACAATCCATTTTTTCACTTGACATAGTAGAACATTGCTCTGGTTCTATACATACATCACGTTTCTGTGTTTGGGGTTTTTTTTCTAAATTATTTGGTTGGAAATTTTACTCTCTCATTTAAGGACATTCTAGTATATTGTGATTTTGAGTAGAGCCTGTTGATAAATTTCCATCAAAGTCTACTGAATGTGGAATGTGTGTTTTCCTTGATATTGAAATTTTTCATGGGTAAATAAATTGCCACTTCAAGTTCCCCCTGCATTTTTCCTTTAGAGAGTGTACACAGAACATTTTCTTTCAGGTAAAAATCATAGTAATTCTTTCATCCACTGAAGCTCGTCATTTCCTCATAGAAACTGCAAATTGCAGGATTTCTGAGTCTTGTGATGATGGGACTTCTGGTTCATCACTATTGTGCAGTCACTACGAAAGATCTTCCTGGAAAGACACTCTCTACATGAAATATCCAAAACACAGTAAGAAAGAAAGAGAATGAGATCAAAATCAATAAAGTTATCTATTTAGTTATTATTATAGACCAAAACAAACATGAGAATTTGAAAGATCAGGCTTTTAGCAATCTTTCTCATTTCATAACTCACTGTAAATTCATAAGATTCTATGTTTTGTCTAGACATATTTAAACATCACTGGGAAACTTATATCCATCCTATTGGTAGTTATTACAGGTGACAGGAACACAAAGCTATTTAGGGACCACAACTGTAATTTCTATTGATTTCACTAGGGAGTCAGGCACCAAAATCCTATTCAGTCAGGCACCTACAGACAGTTGTGAAACCAGCAATCGTTATTCATATATGCTCACCCATTAATCAGTGTAAAACTTGTGAATTGAGAATGACATATTTGTCAGTCCTCCTCACTTCCCATAAACACTCTTGTTGATTTTCACTTATATGTACAATACAAAATGAGTGGAACAGTGCACTTTACCGAATCAATACAGAGCATGATGATTTAAAGTGTCAGGATATAAGGCACAGATAAGAAAAAAAACAGGAGGCAAGAATAGCAACATTACTGAGAAATGAAACAGAATCTGCTGAGAGAAATGACATAAACACTTGGAATGACGGTAGAGAAAGTTTTGATAGAAATTTGGATAATAAAGGCAGTCAGGTAATTCACTCATGTAGCTACAGATCTTCTGGGCAGTTAAAGCAGATATGGCAGAGTACACTCAGCATGGTCTCTTAGAGCTTGGCTTTAATCTTTATCAAGGGAAAAGTAATTACCTTGATACTGATTTTAAAAGAAACTAAGGAAAAACCTAAAAGGTAATATTTTTTTTCAGGGAACTCTGAATTGTTGGGAGGGAGGCGATGGAGGAAAGAGGGTTTGTTGTTTTTTTTTTAGCTCTTATGGTTTTGTTTTTCTGTTAAATAGCCTACATGGTTAGAGGCAGTTCTGTGTATAATGCAATGACTTGAGACAGGTATAAACACAGTTGATATTGAGAGCATGCAGTATCTAGCAAACAAAAAATCCTCAGATTTCGCATACTTATGAGACTTCTTAGCAGAAAAAAAATGCGCTAGGTTTGATGGCAGAAAGTCTGACTTTCAGGGAATGTGAAATGCTCAGTGGAATTTTGTCTGAGATTTTATAACACTTAGGAAATGTACTACTGAGACTGAAGTAATGGAAGAACTGACAATTAAAATTCACTATGGTATAATCTGTCCAGGGAAACAGAGAGCAAAGCAAGCTGACTAGGAATAAAAATAGTATTGATACATGTATGAGAAAGTAAAAAAAACTTATAAAGAAATTTAAAAATTCTAGAAGGAACAGGGAGAATATGAGGGAAAAAATAGAAGTAGTGAAAATAAGAAGATAAAGAATAACTCCTATTTTTTTCATGGAAACCATTTTACTTCCTAAATTCAGAAGCAGCATTAATGATACTGGCAATAGTAAGTGAATGCAGATTTGCAGTGCATGTGCCATAAGCTCGTGCATTTGTTTAGGTTGGGATAGAGTTAATTTTTTTTTTCCTATGGGTCTGTGTTTCAGATTTGTGCTGAGAAGAGTGTTGATATCACAGAGATGTTTCTGTTACTGCTGAGCAGTGCTGACACCTTTTCTCCCTCTCACCCCACCCCACCAGGAGAAGGCTGGGTATGCTCAAGTAACTGGGAAGGAACACAGGCAGGACAGTTAACTAAGCTGACCAGAAGAATATCCCATACCGTATTACATCATGCTTAGCAATAAAAATTGGGATGTCAAGATATGGGGAGAGGTTTGTGGGGACTGCTGTTGCTAGTTGGGTACTAGCTGGGCATCAGCTGTTGGTGGTGAACAATTGGATTTTTTTCACTTGCTTTTCTTGGCTTTGCTTTTTTTATTTGTGTGTGTGTAGGTTGGGGGGGGGTGGTTGTTTGTGATTTTTTTCTTGTTTGGTTGGTTTGGGTTTTTGTCTGTTTTTGTGGTAGCAGGGAGGGAAGGCTGTGAGTAAATAGTTATATGGTGCTTAGTTGCCTACCCAGGTTGAACCATGAGAACACTGAAAGTGTTGGATGGTAACAAGGAACAATTAGAAATGAGAAGTAAGACAAAATAGAAAGGGCTTTCTTACCTGCTTTTTTTGTGGCCACAGTTTTCCCCATTTCCTCTACTCACAAAATCACTTCAACAAAAAATTCAGATTTGCTGTAGACAGCTGAAAAAGAAAGGTGATGGGTTGAAAACACTACTGCCAAATTCTGGCTTACTTAAACCATACAAACTTCTTCAATTTAAAGTAACTTATTACCTAAATCTTCACAAATATGGGATTTGCCATATCGCAAAGATCACTGCTGATAACCTTTGTGTGTCCAAAGTTTGTACTAACCCAGGAACCTTCATAATGACAGTAAGACGCAGTTGACCTTGGGATCAGTTGCCTAAAAGTATGCAGCTATAAAACAGGCTAAGCACCTTCTGTCATCCTTCCAGGCTTCCAGCTGCATCTCTAGAAAGGCATGGATTTCCTGCAGTCCTGTGTTGCTGCTGCTAAGACAATGCACATCTCAAGTACCCTAGGGCACCTGGTAGCATATTTGAGCAGTTACGGCATCCTTGGGTAAAACAGTTTATTTAACACCGTTATTTAAAACGCACTGAAAGGTACAACAGTTAAAGGAAGAAGAGGAAATAATGAGGTACATAATTAAACCAGGCTTTTTGATCAGAGCTTTCTAGAACCTAACTAGACATTTGCTATACTTGTAAGCTGTCTTGTTCCCAGACTTCAGCTTATTGAATCAGATATAGTGTAACTGCTTCTAACATCAAGTGTTAAATAGTGATTTTTAAAATAAAAGATCTCAAATTCAGCTTGTAGAGTCTGCCTATAAACCTAAATGATCTTCTTTGAAATCTGTTCAGTGTGAAAGGAAATTCAGCAAAACTATTTTTTCAATGTTGTGTTTATTGTTCAGCAAAGTAAAAACTTTCAGGACTTGATTGTTATTACTGCATTCAGTAGTTCATAGAGGCATGTCAACAGAGGATGGACAGGCTGTGTAAAACCTTGTTTCCTACATTTCTCTGGGATTTCTGACTCAGAGCTGTATAAACCCAGGAGTAAACCAGTAAACAGACTCAGCCATGACCACTTGCTCCTCTTTTTGATCTATTTTGTTTCACAGAACAGTTTATTCCCTTTTGTTCCTGGTCAGAGATTTGATCACTTCTCTAGACATTTTTCTACTCTTTTGCTTACAAGAGGGATTAGTATGTCATCTCCCTTGCTCTCTATTTCATACACAATGTCATAGGCTTCTCTTCACTGTGTGCTAGAGAAAAGCTGTGGAAATACAGCCTTAAATCAACTTCTAGCAGTCTGTTGGGTTTTTGGGTGGTTTTTTTTGTTGGTTTTCTTTTTTTTAAATTTTAAATCGTGTCCCATCTTCCTCAGTTTAGTACTCCCTCAGTTTTCTGAAATAATGGTTAAGACCATGAGAACAGGAGTTTTGCAATGGATACCTGCTACTGTGGTTCAGGACAGCCACAACTCCCACCCAGCAGGTGAAAGCCACACAGAAATGAGTACCAGTCCAGAAAAGATTGTTTAAGCAGTGTGTCTATTTGAAGCATCGCCTTAGCAATCCCAGCCTGTGGCTGCTGCCTGTTTCTGAAGTTTGTGTTCACCTCTGGTCTCAAGGCACAGGAGAGGTCAACACCATGTTTTGCAGAGTGGTGGATAATAGCGTGGACAACTGGCCAACCACTTGCCAATATATACTAGACTTAAAATAGTCCAAGGGATTTCACAATGAAATACATTCACACAGATGCTGCTTAAAAAACATTAAGGGATAATACTCCATCGTGGAAGTACAACTATTAGAATATGAGATGCCCATTTTAGGATTTACAGATGTCACTCTATTTAACCTCTGTCGCCGATCAACTTGGCAGCTTTAGTTTAATCTCAGATACTTTATTGCTTTCCTAAATCTACCAAGTAAGGGTATAAGTATCCCCTACCAAAAAAAAAAAAAAAAAAAAAAAAAGAAGCATAAAGTCTAAAAATATCATAGGATTGGAATAGATTTACAGTACAAAACAGATTTTTCATTTAAAATGTGAGATGGGAAAAGTTAAATATAGAGGTAACTAAAAGGAATTGCACTTTCTGTAAAGATGACAACTAAGAAATTGTAAAAATTATTCCTATTTCTTAAATATATCATGATTTTATTATTAAGTCTTTGCAGATTATTTAAAAAAAAAAAAACACAAAACATAAGCCTTAAAGGACTGTATATTTTATGTTCTTGACAAAATCCATTTGCCTGTTTCCATTTGCCATTTTTTCATGAAAAATACCTGATTCTCTCTTATTTTTTTTTAAATACTGCAAACTATTCAGCTAATAGCAAGAGAGCAACAGTTTATTTCATGCTGATGCTGTCTTGGTCACATGAGTCCTGATATTTAAAGTATTTTAATCAATATGAAAGAATAACAGATGTTAAGCTCTCCAAATACAATGATATTTACTGTATAAATATTCTTTGCTACAGTTGTAAAAATTACTTACAGGCCTTCTCTTTACAAAATAAGATTTTATTCTCAAGGTCTGCGTTTATTTTCTAATCTCTCTTTTCTATGAGACCTCTTGCAACATAAAGCTTCTCTCCTTGTCCCTTTTCCAACACAGTTATCCAGTCACTCATTTGGCCTTATATGAATTCTATATTGACTGCAAACATTAAAAAAATGAAAGAAATAGGGAAGTCTTCCAGTTATCTGCCCCATTCCTGCACAGCTACAAGGCTATTCCTTACTGTATATTCCACAGTGTGCTGGTCTGTCTAGTTTAAGTGACTGAGATAGTGGAAACTCCTGAGCTTTTTTGGATTCAATCCCTTAAACTACAACATTTTGCTGTTAAGAAACATACTTTGGATTATGTCTTGCAATAACTTTTTGTGTACAATGACATATTATTTGTAGCTTTAGTTTGAATTGGAGAAAATTATTTATGTTGTACTGCAGATAAGTGACCATGAATGCCATAAAGAAGGTGCTGGTTTTTAATATGTGGGATTTCTCAATACAAATCATACACTGGCTAAAACAAAATATCACTGGAGAACACCCACTTTTGACTTTATCAGTGAAAGCTGGGCAGAAAGGATAAAGGAAAAGGAAAAGTTTGGGAGCTGAAGGAAAAAGAAATAGAACAAATTGATACTGTTGGATTGATGAAAAATCTGGATAGCTGTTAATTTAAAATCAACAGTATGTTCAGTCATGTGGTAAGTGGAATTCCATGTGATAAGTAGAATTCCATGTGGTTGAACGAGTTATTGATGTGTGAGTTTATTTATTTTGCTGTATGCAAGATATCAGAAGCCAAACTTCAACAGAGTGATTAATGTGGCTGAAAAAAATTCTTGTATCATCAGCTGGGAGTTCTGTTTCAGGATGTAATCTCTGGCCACCTATGATGGCAATGAAATGATGTTAGCAAGACGTGCACTTAAATACCTTGACTTTTCAGGACTAACAGCCAGCAACTAGGGATTAAAGAGAAGTTCTGTAAGTGAGCTTCTACAGTGGGGACTTGAAGTTAACCTCCTCATGCAAAATACATTTTTTAATGCTTTATTTCAATTTTCCATTTGATACAAGGCTTTTACAGTTATATGACATGTGGAGAGGACTAGATACTTGTGAGTTGTGCTGGAGAATACTTCCTGAGGCATCCAGGTGCCAGTATGAAATAGGGAAGATAGGTTTGTCTTAAATCTAGACTCCATCGGAACTCAAGTGCATGAGAAACAGGGCCATGAGCCTTCTTTCATGAGAAGCTGATGGTGGTTAGTATTTTGAAGTGAGATGAAAGACAACTAATTTTGAGCCCCTGTTCTGACTCAGGCAAGGCAAAAGCTGTAGCTGAACTCTGCTGAGAAGTGATTGGTGTCCTCCTGTTCAGTTGAGAGAGAGTAGTCCAGATTCCCACAGCTGAGGGCCAGTCCAGCATATACAATGGACAGGACTGCATAGCGCTTAGCCCTTGATCTTTTAATGAGTAGTATATGGTGCATTCCATTCACCAAAACATATATCATTTTCTTGTTGTTTTTGTGAGTATTAATCAAACATCATGAGCACAATATGGAGAATGATCAGAAGTATGTTTCACAGCGTGTTTCCAAAAGCATGTTGCATGTCTTTTGGGCATTGTCCTCAGGAATAGATGATGCTTATCTGAAAAGCCACTGCAGCAGGAACAGGAATTGGCGATGTAGTTGCCAAGGGGAATTGAAAGTGTTGGTTTATCATCCACACTGCCTGTATAGAGCAGATTCTCAGAGCTGTGCTCTGCTTTGCTTGGAAGACATTACTTAGTTTTCTCTAAAGAAGATCCCAAAAGTGAACTAAGATGTGTGGTTGATCCCTGTATGAATCAGGGAGTCAAGTTATTTCACAGCAATACACATTCAAAGAACATTCTGCACCTTGACTGTTGAAGTTCACTAAAGAATGATGGGCTCTTTGCCCTCTTTTTTTCCATATGAGAAAGAAGCAAAAGTCCAGAAGGCTTTTAAAACTGAGTTAAGGCACTCACCTGCAGTGTAGAAGACAAAGATTCAAGCCACAGATTTGCACTAGACTGAGCAGAAATTTGAATTAAAAGTGTCATATTTCCTACTAAGTGTTCACTGCCCTACCCACTCTGTTTGCTTTTCTAAGGCTTATTCTCTGTTTGAACTGGAAATTTTAGTTCTGCTTGTAAGGCAGAGTTTCTAACACGCTTTTCATAAAAAGCAGTACTAAAAGCGGTTCCACAGGAACGTGGGAGAAAAAATTACATTGGAAAAGACAGCATTTTTACTACATAAACTTTCCTAATTTACTCTTTGACATGCACAAGAGTTATTCCTGCAAAACTAAAATTAAAAAAATGCATTAAATTAATTCGATTTTAATTCAAATTCTAGTGAAATAATTGTCTTGCCCTTACCCTTTACTGAGTGTATGAGTAGCTAAGTCCTCAAGAGCCAAAGTTTAAAGGAACATTTTGACTTCTCTAGCAACTTCACATTTTATAGTCCATAAATAACTCTTTGTCTCTCTAGTAAACCACTATACACAGACTTACTACAAAAAAAAATAGTATAAATTAGTGCCATCCAGCAGCCGAGAAATACATGAGATGCTATCAACTCCTGTTATCAGAAAAGCATAACATATAACAGGCAAATGTGACACCAGTTTCAGAACTTTCTGGTTGTTATTTACAGCATATCCTAAACTTTTCTGACAACTTCAGGATACTGACTAAACAGAGGTTGGAAATAAATGTGATGGAAACAGGTATTCTGGGCCAAGTATGACCCATTTTAAATTTCAGTCTATTTTCCAGGCGTGCTAGTAGGAAATACTTTGGTTTTCCTACTCAAACCCACACCCAATTTAGCCAATCTATTTCTAGCCTAATTAGTTAATCAATGGATCATTAATTAGTTAAAAAGTCATAATTTTTAGAGAATTATAGACTTTTTTGTCTGTTTTCTTGTCTACAGCATTTAAGGGCAGATCTTTGAGGGGAATGCAGCAACAGCCTCATAAACTTGAATACATTTCCTGAGGAAGGATAATGAAATCTATTTTTGGCAGTTACTCTGAAACGTTTCAGATTTTTGCCTCTCATGTTCTGATTTTGAGTACTTTTACGTGTCCTTATCCCTTCACAGCTTGTGTCAGAATTTGCTAAGCAAATATTTTAGATTATGCATGCTGGTTTCAGCTGGGGTATAGTTAACTTTTTTCACTGTGGATAGTATGGGACTATGTTTTGGATTTGTGCTGAACACAGGATTGACAATACAGAGATTTTTTTGCTACTGCTGAGCAGGGCTTACGCAGAGCCAAGGCCTTTTCTGCTTTTCATACTGCGCACACGGGCAAGGAAGTTGGGAGTCTGGGAAGATACAGAGCCGGGACAGGTGACCCCAACTGACCAAAGGGATATTCCATACCAGATGACATCATACTCAGGATATAAAGCTGGGGGAAGAAGGAGGAAGGGGAGATTTGGCATTTGTCTTCCCAAGTAACCATTGTGCTGATGGGGCCCTGCTCTCCTGAGAATGGCTGAACACCTGCGTGCATGAGTGAATTAATTCTTTGTTTTTCTTTACTTGTGTGTGCAGCTTTTGATTTCCCGATTAAATGGTCTTTATCTCAACCCATGAGTTTTCTGGATTCTATCCTTCCAACTCTCTCAATCCTGTTGGTGGGAGGGAGTGAGTGAGCAGCTCTGTGGTACTTGGCTGCTGGCTGGGGTTAAGCCGTGACATGATAAAAGAATTATTCTTTTACTATTGTTTAATTATTATTTTATTATTGTTTTACTCTAATATTAAATAATTAGTATAGTTATTTGTATACTCTTTCTGACTACAGTTTACCAAGTATTTTTGTTTAGAATACAATATACATTACAATAAAAGCCTTTCTTCTAAATTAGGTTCAGTAGATTCTAGTTCTTACCTGTCTTTAATTTTAATTTTTACTTTCTTTTACGTCTTTCCAATGGAAAAAGTTAATCAGAATTTCAAAACTATCATGAGCACTTAACAGCCAAAAGGCAATGTTAGATTTGTCACTTACTGTGTTGACTATCAAGTCAATTTCTTTTATTTCCCATTTACAATTGTTCCTCAAATTTAAGGGCACAATTTGGTAGTGAAAAATACATGTAACAATAATCATACTTGAGAATGAGATTTTATATAAAATCTTCACATTCCTAAAATATCAAGTTTTTACTCCAATATTTTTTCTATACATGTTATAGATGAAGATATGCTTAACAACAGCAAAATGTTTCTCCAATTATTGCACTAAACCTCAGGTGAAACTGAGTGATTGTAGTGGTCCTTGATTTAAAACCTGTAAATATATTTCAAGTATTCTTTACTTTCTAGCATATACGCATCAAAGACAATATACTAATTCAAGGGCATTCTGTTTTCTTTTCTTTTTTTTTTTTTTTTTTACAAATTAGGCAGCAAAATACTTCACAGTAATATATAATTCCCAATAACACTATATATTCTTTCAGGCCCTTTTATCTTCTTGATACCAGCAGGTCTCATTAGCGCAGTTTTCAACAATACATGAACAAATGGAGGGATAATTTTCACTTGCTCAACTTTGAGTCTCCTTAAGTGGTGAACAGCCCTGTTAGTCAAAAGAGTTGCTATCTTATTTCTTTAATATTATTTATTAATCAGTCACTGACCACCTTCTGCCCATCACTGAAAACATTTTGCAGAAACCTGTGTTATGTCCACCACTGACACACTATACAGTGTGGGAAATCACTTATTGGACATGGAATCCCAAATCAGTAATGCTGTATTTCTTATCCTTCTTAGAGCACATATGATATTCTCCAAAATTTAAACACTTCCTCTTTCACTCATCAATGTTCTTATTAAATGTTATCACATTAAAAATGTGGTTGAACCCTAAATAAGAACATCACTGGAAACTTAATTAATAGATCACAAACTACAAAATGGTTGAGGTAGGATGGCATCTCTAGTGGTTATCTCGTCCAGCCACTCTTCTCGAGCAGGGTCACTTTGAGACAGTTGCCTAGGATCCTGTCTAGACAGCATTTTTAATATTTCCAAGGATGAAGAAACCACAAATTCCCTGAGAAATTTGTACCGGGGCTTGGTCACACTCACAGTAGAAAAAAATTGTTTCCTCATGTTCAGATGTAATCTCCTATGTTTCAGTTTGTGTCCAGTACTTCTTGTCTTGGTAATGGGCACCACTGAGAAGAGCCTAGATTCGTCTTCTTTAGACTCTCCCTTCAGGCTCTCTCTGAGCCTTTTCTACCCTAGCCTGAACAGTTCCAGCTATCTTAACCTCTCCATGTCTCTCCTGTAGTGGTGAGCCTAGGGCTGAACAGAGTGCTCCAAGTGTGGCCTCAACAGTGCTGAGGAGAGAGGAAGGATCACCAGGAGGTGATCCACCTGATGGCATCTCTCCTTCTAAGGAAGCCCAGGATACCACCGGCCTTCTTTGCATCAGTGGCGCATTGCTGGCATATGTTCATCATGATATCCATCAGGACAAAATGTTTCTGCAGTGCAACTTTCCAGCTTGGTGTCCCACAGCATGGACTTATACCTGGAATTATTTCTCCACAGGTACAGGACTTTGGACTTCTTGTCAAACTCCATGAAGACTGAGACTTATTGAGAACCCTCTGAACAGCAGCCCAATCCCCTGTCATATCAACCACTCTTCACAGTTTTATATCATGCTCACCCCCATCTCAACTTCCTATTACTAGTTATTTTCCAGCTTTACTGTTGAATACCCATTATTACTTTAATCTCTGTTCATCTGTCAGAAATTGATGAGGCGGCATACATCTATAAGATGATACAGTTCTGGGATTAGCCAATATATGTGTGTCTGTGTGGATGATAGGAGGTGGCTGCATACTCTGAACACTGCTCAGATGCTGTCAGTTAGGTTTGGCTTTGTAACAGTTCCTCTTTCCTGCAGGATTTACATTGCAGTTTGTGGCACTCATAATGTCTTCTTCAAATTTGACCTTAACTGTATATTTTGAGCACTGTGACTCAACTTTTGCATTTTAAATCATAAACAATAAATATCCCCAAAACCCACTTAAAGAATATAGCAAAGAGAGAGGAGGAAAAGGAAAAGAAAGAGGAGCAATCCCTTATTTTTCACTAACCTTAGGCTTTGCAGGGGAGAAAAAATATATTAAAATTAGTGGATGTGATAAGGCAAAAAAATAATCTTATGTAATTATAGTAGCAGTACTTCAAAGTATTCATATATTTGGAATCATATTTTCATATCAAGCAAAATTATTCCTTGTAAATATAAGAAATAGCTCCCAAGGAAGTAGAAGTGAGAGAAAAAAGAAATAAATAAAAGAAGAGCTCCCTAATTTGTGATGCTTTGCTACTGATGATAACTTGTTTACATGTCACAGTATAGAACTCTGAATATTCAACATAAAAAGAAGAAGTAAATAATCTGGCATAGGAAAATTCCAAAATGTTAGGAATTATTAGGAAACTTCATAGCTGTTGTGGGTTTGTCTAGGGACAATTCTTACCACACCCCCCACAAATTGCTCTAAGGTTAGAGAAGGTTTATTCAGAAAAGAGATGACTGGGGAGAAATAATATTAGGATTTATTACCAGCAAAATAAAACTAAACAACTACATCTACAACAATTCTAATTAAGCAAAAGTACTATGTATTTACAGAAACTCCTCCCCTCCCTTTGTATCAGTTCAGGAGGAGAAAGTAGTCTCTTTTCCACTTTAAAAGCTCCAGGTTTCCTAAATAATTCTGCAGCATTTTGTAAGTTCCTCTCTGTTATCTCTGAGATGACAACTCCAACTCGTTGCAGCTGGAACTGTTTTTCTGTGTCTGTTTCTCTCTTCTGTGTCGACCTCAGGGCTGGGCTTACCTCCCTCCTGGGATAAGGCTGGGGTTACCCAAATCCTGTAAGGTCTCCCATGGACTACAAGGGGACACTTGCTTTTCCATGGTCTTCACCACAGGGTCACAGGGGATAA
>JAWMRA010000001.1:57276628-57380740 GCA_035584735.1 Pseudotriccus pelzelni | reverse complement strand
GATTTTTAGATTTCAGTCTTTTCCCTGCTGAAGGGAGAGAGAGAGAGGGAGGGGGAGAAGGAGCCATCTCCCCCCTTCTCGGCTTCTCATTTCTTTCCTGCTTCTGCCAGCTTTGACCTTGGAGGCTGTGGCTATCTCTCTGGCTGGAATTCCTTTTGCAGCAGCCTTGTCTAAGTCCTTCTGGGTTTTTTCTTCACTCCATTATATGTCTCAGTCAGGGGGCTTCAGTTCTACCCCTGCCCCTGGCCCAGGGCTGGGGGAGAAGAGAGGCCTGGCCCCCCCTTGGTGCCTGCCACCATCTCCTACATGGCTGCCAATTTCATCTGCGCCACAACCTTCTCTTCCGTTTTCTTAAAGATGTGATTAGCAAAGGCGTCACCAAAACTTCTGATTGGTTTTACTCAGGAAATTTATCTGGACAAACTACTTTCAATCCCCAGGGAGGGGGGACTTTTGAAAACCCATGACAGTAGCTATTCAATCCTCTGCAGTTCTTGACATTGCTATGTTGTGCAGATTTTTTTGCCAAAGGACAATCTTTAACAAAGGACAATCTTGGTTTCTACCTCCTACCTCTGACTTGGACTAGCATGGACCAAATGTCCAACTGACCTGTCATCCACTAGGAACTCTAACATTCACTATGTCCGCTGTCTATAAACACAACTTCAGGTTTAGGATCAAAGGAACACAGGGGTGTTTCAGTGGCAGGATAAGAGAATACAATTTGTAAGATGGAGGTAATAGGAAAAGAAGTACTTTCTACAAAAGTTTTTCAAAGAAATGCAGAATCCTAAAATTAGTTTGTTGTCAATGATTACTGGAATTTGCTGGCAATATTTTTAAAATTATTTAATTTTATCACATTAAAACAATCTGAATAACTGAAATTAAAAACAACCATACAAATAATTGAACAAACAAAAAACTAGGAAACTTTAGTTTTAAGGGTGTAAGTTAAGTTACAAGTGATTCTGACTTTTAACCTTCTCCATATCTCTGAGTTTGGAAAACAAAATATTTCTGTGCTGTCCGAAGGTATGTCCATATTATCTTTATCTCTTTCTTCAGGTCTGCATTAGAACAGTTTCAAAGGTTACTTAAATTTTTTAATATCCTAATCTTGTAATTGATTTACTAGACAAAGCTTCCAGGAAACATTCTTTTCTCTCAGCAATGTCTGGATTTTCTAATGACAAAAAGCCTTTCTTCAGAGATTATATGGTTCTACATTCTCTTCCTGCTGCCAAAAAAGGCAAGAACCATCCATACTCCAAATTCAATCACACAGTGGTCTATCTCATCCCTGTCACATTTATGTTAGTGGTTTCTGTGAGAAAAACAACGGAATGTCACTATTCTCAATAGGTCAGCTCAGTTTGCGTACAGCTGAGGCGGAAAGGGACGAATATGGACTTTTGTAATAAGATGATCACTGTAAAATCTTTTATATAATAGACATTTCTTTTGTGTAGTTAATTTTGCCTTTGGAGTGATTTCCAAAGTTAGAAGACATTAACTTGATGTTCAGCACTTTCTGAGGTACACTCTGTGTTGGTGAAGATATCTATTACCATGGACATTCTGGCAAATTCTGTCATTCAGGATATCTCCTCAAGAAAAAAAAAGCAAAACATGAAGTTCATGAAACTTGCTGTGTAATAGGTTTATCTCACCTTGCAGGGGCCCTGTTTTGTTGAGATTTCAAGTATCATACTTCCATAACATCACCTTATGGACAATCTAATAGTAAAGATTGATCTTCTGGAGATTATGAAATATTTTCTCCCAGGTGTTAGCAGTTATTCATAATATATCATATAAAATCTCCACTTAAACGATCTTAAGAATATTCACATACACACCTACAAATATGTGTATATGTGTGTGTCACGCATGTGCATATGTATGCATATATGTGTGCATGTATGTGTATGCACATATATATTCAAAGCATAAAACCTATACAAATCTAAAATATGTTCGTTCATACTCAACACATAATAGCTTAATTTTAAAACTGAGCAGAAAATAAAAGAATCAATGTCATAAATCCATTTTATTTTTAATTGAATAATGGCAGCTAAATATTATCCCATAGCTATCATTCAAATTTACAGCAGAATTCATTTTTTAATGTGTCTTATCTGATTGTTTATGTTTGCTTTTATTGCATATATCTCTTTGATCTCTAACCAGCTATAATTATTATGTTTTCAACATGTTTTATGTTTCTATAACTGCTGTGCTCCATCAGATTTGGTACTTATACTGTCAACTTCAGGCCTTTTATGTTCTTTCATCTTTGTTTTGGGTGCCCTTTATTTATGGAATCTAATATTAACATTTAAGTGCATATTTCAAAGGAAAAGGACCAAAAGATGTCAAACATGTATTCACTTTATAATTTATCTATGTTAAGCATTCCTTACTACAGAAGTGCACAGTAAGAACTTAATTGATATGGTCTGACTTTTGGGGTTTTTTTTGCCAATGGCTGTTATTTACTGCTGTACTTAGATAGATGTGCAGCAGTGGTAAAGGGGAGGCTTGACACCTACAGACATTATCATAAATTCAGTTCTCCTTTTGATGTTTTTGTTTCCTTTTTATCCAATTTGGTTGGTTTTTATTGTTTTCTGTTTTCCTTACAGTACTCAAGAGGCAGAGATCTTTAGAATTTAGAGCTCAAGGTATTGCTTGTATTGGTCCTGAAAGGACTTTTTGCTGTCTGTCTGTCCATCTGCCTGCTCCTTTCTCTATGTCTCAATTCGCAAAATCTCAGTAGTGCAAAAGAGCACAATGAAATGTTGTTAACGTGGTTTTAGTAAAACTTGTGTAAAATATACTTCCTCCTAAAATATATGCAATAACCTAGACACCTAGGTTTTGAGTATCTAATTAATGCTTGAAAGAACATACATCACCATAAGCAACAAAATGCATATTATTTAGTATGAAAACTCAAACTCATTATTTTCTAGCAAAAGAAAAATGCTGTTACAAAAAGACAAGTCTGATTCCGGTCCAAACTGTAGGGAAGAACTGCATTTCACTCACAAAATATTAAGGTCACAGAGTCATTTGTGCTAAAATTAATATATGGGGTCAATGATGCCATAATGACGAGTGAGCCTTTTGAGGCATTTCATTACATTTAAAGTAACAGCATGGGTGCTATAAGAGGAAAAACTTGATGATATATGAACTTGATGATGTATAAAATGGTAACTGTAATTGTACACAGAACTACCATATGATTGCAAGTAGTGTTGAATGAACACTTCAATGAGACGTGTTAAGAGAACAAATCTCAGAGGAAAAGAGAACAGTGTAAATACAGGGTTGATTCCTCCTCCAAGACCCAACCGATTCCCAGTTGAACAAGTTTCACTTTTCCTAGTAATTAAGAGAGGAATCCATATAGCATCTTTTTTTTTTTCCCCGTACTTTTGTCTCATAGAACCCTGGAGTACTGAAGGTAAAATGCAGAGGTAACAAGGAATCCCCTGAATTCTTCATATATAAATTCATAAGCTCCTAAAAATATGCATACTAATTTGAATATTCTCTTCTACCCAGCAAGAGGAGTGAAGAATATTCAATAATAGTCCCTATTTTATAAGCATATATATTTTATATTTTTAATATATTTATTTATATATTGTATAAGCAAAACTCAGGAAACCCCTTAGTCACTCGAGAGAATACAAAACAATCATTAGCAATGATAATATAGAAAAGAGACTTAGACATCAAGCTGGATAGCCACAGCCCTGTAGCAGGGGTATGCAAATGTTAGCATCTCAACTTTCATTTTTTCTTTTGTATGTAATTTTGGAACTTGATAGAATGCTGATACACAAATCAGCATAAAGTGATTTATTTTTTAAGACAATTTTGTTCTGCTGGTATTTTTATTCTAGCTCTTTTTTTTTCCATAAAAAACTGAAAGATTCCCCCTCAACATTAATTTAGCAGAACCTGAAAATCTTTTTTTCTGGCAATTTTCTACCCATACCTAATAAGGATTTTCTTGTTATACTCTTTCATTTTTTGTTCTTTGGCCAGTCTTCCAGACTTTCTGTTTGATTGTTTGTTTGTTTTGAATCCTGTCTTCTCCGTACAAGATGTAGTATTTTTTTGCATGGCATTCTGGCCTTTTCTAGACTTTTTCTTAAGAGTTTGTTCTACCTCTCATCACTTCCTTATTGCAGTGTGTGATTCAGTTTTTGTTATGCACCATGCATGTCTACAAGTACTGCATCAGTTCTCTCTCCTTAGGGGAACATATCTGGTTTATTCAGCATTGAAACTTTTTCTTCAATATTCAAATGGCATTTCAGGATCCTCACATGACAGTCAGTAAAAAATGTAAAGTTTTAAACTCAGAACGTGCTGTGCAAGAAGAGGAATTATAATTTTGCAAATATGGAAGCTGAAGCACAGAGAGGTTGTTTTAGTAACAAAAAGTCACACTAAGAGTTACTTAAATACTTAATAGAATTTGGGTATTTATTCTTCCCACCACTTTGCTGTAAGCATTAGACTGTTTCTTCAAAGCTGCTCAATTCTGAAATTCTATAAAGAGCCAAAATTATAAACAGAGAAATCAGAAAATGGTAAAGAAGAAATGCAATGGGTAATCAAACTTCCAACACCTCTGTTCATTTTTGGAATCATCCCATCTGTGCTCTCTCTTACATGATGTAGAACATACTTTATAATGCAGAATTAACATTGGGAAATGTCTTAATAGCCAATCAGATTGTATTCAGTGATTATCCCTTAATTTAACGAGGGTATCATTCTATAGCTTTGAAAATCTAGTTCAGTTCATTTTACTACTTTTATCATAACAATTACATCAACATAAACAACAATTAGGTGACTCAACACACAGTAGACAAATTAGTAACTTCCCTTAAAGTAGGTTTATGGCCCTCTTGAGCAAGAGTTTTGAGTAGCAAACTGTACAGAGATCAAATTCTGAGACTTCATTCTGCTAAAATTTCATTGTACACTCTCTCTGGTATTTCTATCTATACTACAAACATAAATCAAAATAATTCTGTGATATGGGTTTACAATACAGTTTCTGACATGGTTATTACTTTGAGGCCTGATTCCTTTCAGCTGTTCTTTTTTATTAAGATTGCAATGTAAACTGACAGTCTACCCTGAGGATTTTTTTTCCTTTCTTTTCAGGAATTGCTACTAGAGGCTGTGAGTTTTGTTTTGTTTTCCAGTTTACTATCAGTAAACTGACTAGATCTGAATTTGTATGCATTATACTGCAAAACATAAAGCAATGCTTTGTGTACCAGAGGAGTGTTTGCATATGCTCTCTTGTAGTCCTTCATTCAGCACCACTGTGTCGTCTCATCCTAGGACTTTAATGCAGTATGGGTGAATTTCAGTGATATATTTCCTCTAGCAAAAGAACTATTTCAGCGTTCCAGTTTTGTCTCTTTCTCTCTAATCACTTGCAGTTGAATATTGCAGTTTGCTGCTTCCTCATTTGTGTTGACACAACTGTTAGCAAAGCCATACTGTAAATCAGCTCTCTGAAATTATTTGTGTTAGAAAAGGGGAAAAAAAAAAGAAAAAAGAAAGACAAAAATAAAACTATCAGATTTTAATTTTAAAACTCTGATCACTTGGGGATTTTGTAGAAATGGTCCACCAAGAATTTCAGCATAACAAGGGACACTGAGCTTCTCTGGGGAGTAGGGAAGAAGGCCTGAAGTAAGGGGTAGGCAGAAATTTATTAAACATTTTTCAGTTAAGAAATGACCAAATATCTGCTTGTGTCAAGGGAGGAGGAAGGCTGTAGAACATTTTAACAGGTATTGAACATGCCTTTTTCACTCATATTTTTAGTAAAATAAATAAAGCAATTTCCATTTGTTTTGCTTAGAAACAGAACTCAAGGCAACAGTAGCACAAGATTTGCCAAGAGAGTCACATCACATTCATAGACAAATCATTTATCTGTTTCAGAATTAGTCTGTCTTTCAATGTAATTTGATGAAGAGTAAATTTTGATCATTAGCTTTCAAAGAGGTCATTAGGAGTATCAAGAACAGGAATCACTCATCAGTAGGGTGCTTTTTGTCTCTCTGTGGTCGACTCACAGGAAACAGGAGGTCTGGAGCCTTAAAAGTACTCCACCATCTCCCTACTGCTTGTAGGCATCTTAATTCATAAATGACATTTTTCAAAACTGATGACTGCTTCTCAGCAGTAGAGTTACTCATATTTCCTTGTAATGAACCAACTGAATAACTTACACATACTACAGATGTTACACAGACAATCAGCATTTCAAGACTCCTACTCTGAATCGTGGTGTAGGACAGCACATTTTCACAGATGAAAGTTCTTGCAGTCATGTCCATTTTGATTCTGATTCTTTCTCTACTGAAAAAAAGACCTTGAGTAATGCTGAAACTGAAGCACTGGAGCTGGAGTACTAAATCCCTGATCATGGACCCTGTTCAAATGTTTGCTCACTAAGTTCTTTAAGATTACTCCATTTAGCCATCTTCAAGACATAGGTACTATAGAGTAGGGTAGCACAAAGTAGCTGCAAAAGTCGCTACAAAAGTAGCACAAAGTAGCACAGTCTAGCTAATCTAGACTGCTCGTTTTTTGTTGTTTTGACTTTTTTCCCTTTGGTTTAGTTGTTGTGGGTTTTTTATTTTGGTTTAAATGAGTCAGCATAGGCAGAGTCTTTTAGTCTTCTGTTTTCTGCCAATCCTTGCTTTAGGATAAAGGTTTCTGTTCAGCTACTAGGGCATGACTTGCTGTAGCGAATGATTTATTTTATATGTCTAACAGTAGGAAAGGATTCGCAACTGAGACTTGTGAGAAAGTTGTATAGTCTTGGGTCTGAATAGGGAACACTAGCTTAAATCTCTTCAGTCTTTCTGGGGTTTTTTTATATCTTGCTCTTGTCCTGGCTAGCTTAACTGTCTTCCTGACTCAACTAACAGTCTTCTGAAAATACATATCTGAGCACTTAATGAAAAGCCTTTGTGTTTAAATTGAAAAAGATTTTCTGGTAACAGACTACTTAGAGAAAGTACAGCAAAACACTCAGAAAAGAGTCTGTCCTGCAGACTCTACAACTAAATATCATCTTTGCATGACACCAGGCTTCCAGGCATCCTTTAAGATACCCTCTTTTCTTTGCTGTTTGTTAATTTTTTTAATAAAATTTAGGCATTGTAATGAATGAGCCAGATATAAACTGATCCTTTTACACTTTCCTAACTAAGAATTTACTTCTGAAGCACAAAAGGTGTTAATAATCTCACCTAATTTGAGGACCAAATTAAAATCTGCATATTAGAAGGACAGCCCTCTTAAGATCTCTCTGTAATCCACAGAAAAATAAGTGTTTGTGAGTCAGGCTTCAGTTCTGAAATCCCTTCTACCTGTTCTCTTCAGGGATCATATAAGAAATATAGGAACCCTTACCTCTTCACCGAGGCATTATTTGAATTAAATATTTGGAGGCTGTCAGTATTACGGTTCCTCCTATTCCACAATTGCAGTTCCAGAAACAAGACGTAGTGAAGCATGAATTTTCTTCCACTTTAATACTTTTAGTTTGTAATAGTTTGTCTGGCCTTTGAACTAATGAATAATGGAAAAAAAAAATAAAGCCAAACACTTAACAGCACCTGGATTTATCTCAATGAAGTAGAGAATTAAAAATATATGAAGAAATATGTGAAAAATGTACAGCTATCTGGACATTGTTCTGGGTTCTAGGTGGCCCTGCTTGAGCAAAGGTCTTGGACAAGATGATCTCCAGAGGTTGCTTACAGTCTCCACTGTTCTATGATTCTGTGACAGCAATTAAAAAGTAAATTAGTTGAGAGACAAATAGCACATTCCAAGGACATGGAGTCAAATTAACTTTTGTACTCTGTAAAAACATCATGAAATGCAAATTAATCGAGTGGTTTTCTACTGATTTAGAGGTGTCATGCCCACCTCATCCCTACATACTCTTAAAGGTAAAATCTATAGAAAATAATTCACGTAGAGATCGTTGTCAAATCTGGAACTTAAAGCAAAAATATCTGTTTGGTTTACAATCATATTGTGAAAAATGTCTTAGCTTGAGGATGAAATTTGAATTCAAAACCAAAGAGAAACATATCCCTTACCACTTTGTCAGTTCAGAATGTCTATTAATTTGATGGTCACTTACATACACCTGAGATAAAAGAAACTCAGATTCAAGTCCCAGCTCTAATTAATGATTAACTCAAATAGAATACCTGCAAAAGGCAAAATTTAGAGATCATGCAAAGAGTCTTACATCAGTATAATTTCACAGACTCCAGGAAAAGTAATTCTTCATTTTACTGACACATGAAGAAAAATAGCCTTGCTCTGGTTGCTCTTCTTAAAAAGCATGTTAGCATGTGTTAATTAATTGAATAACATAATCAGACAATAGTGTTACCACAGATTGTTAAAATAAATAAATATATAAATACATCCATAGTTTTAGGTGAGAACATAACACTTTTTAAAAAATGTGTCTAAATTTTGCATTACCAAAAGTAAAGGCTGATGTGCTTGTAATCTTTCAACTCATGTTTGCATTTCTATGTCTGGCAGTGAATATTGTGCTGTTAGCCCACGCAACCATGGCTGAATACGTACATAATTTTTTTTTCATTTTTGACAAGTTCATTATTGACTAACTATCAGGTGGTTGTTGATTTTAAGGGCTGCTTTTCTGTGTGTTTCTCAGTTATGTTGTATATTAATTTTTCAGAAAACACTTGCATCATTTTAGTACAGAAAAAGAAAACCTTAAAAATATTCGCCAGGTTGGAAAATTTTTTGGCCACTTCTGATTATGTGGCAACGGTCCCTTCTACAAGCTACCTGTAACAATTAGTACTTCATTTACTGAAATGTTCTTTAAAAGCAATTTTCTATTCAACACCTTGGGTAATTATAGTGGGAAATGATTGATAACATCAGTTGATATTAAATATTGTACTGCTAATCACCATGCAATTTTTCATGCAGTTATTCATTAGTTACTTCTTTAATTTGAATGGCTGACAATTTACATGAAATGCTTCAGTTATATGAATTATCATATTTTTATTCCCAAGAGAAGCCCTGCACTTCATTAGAACAGAATCATTCACATTGCTTTTGTTTCATTTTCAAGAGTGAAGTACTTTGATTTAAAAGTTCTGTAGCTGTAGTCAGGCAAAATATTAAGTTCTTCATTGTCAAGTAACACTATGCAATGCTTGTACAGTACAAAGGCACTTCTGGAATAAACAAAGTCACATTGTTATGCACTGTTCTGACACTAATAAACAGCTGATTGTGGTCTCCAAGAGAACTTTGTGCTTCTGTGTCACATTCTGGGAAACGATGCCATGCCCCTAAATATGTTCATACTATTAGCTGACTGCTAGAGTGGCTGTAGCTGCCATTTACTTTGTAAACTGCTTCACTTTATCACCCAGGGCAGATCATAATGTTTTAACACTTAGACTTATATATGAGTCAAACATTTAAATCTGATGTGTCTCCCAAAAAGAGTGTAAATACAGAATACATTAAATCAGTTTTATTAATGGGAGTTAAAATTGTTTTGGAAGTAACCTGCAGTAATTTGGTGGAGACAATATATTCCTTGTGAAATATAGAACCATCTGCTGTATGGAATCTCATTATGTGATAATGCAGTGATACACACCATATAAAATCTGTATTTAAAAATCTTGTTTCGATTCCACGGGCAGTGTAAAGGTATTTGCTCATGAGCACATGTAACCAGACAATGAAGGAAATACTTACAGACTTGTGTTATACACTTTTCTACACGAAAATTGAACTCTCAGAACATTAGTTTTATGGTCCCCTGAAATTTACCCCAAATTTCAGCTCCTGCTAATGCATTGCTGTTTCACAGGCCATAAGCGATTGTCTCTTCTCTCTATTGCACAAGAGCTAATGACATTATCACTGCCCCTCTTGTTAACTTCTCCCCACTCCACCACTGTGATAACTGCTCTTTTCTCTCTACACTCTAGCTAATTAACATAATGATGTTATGCTCAGAATATTTGTTCCCAGCCTGGATTTAACTTGAAATTTTATCCTTCTGTTTTCTACCACCTTAGGTTCAGATGGTTTCTATGTCTGCCTGGTTTTTCTGTTAACTGTTCCTTCAAATTTTACATGTTTTGGAAAGAGAAGCTCATCAAGAGTTTCTGAGAGCCTTGACAAGGACAAGACATGTTCTTTCTGTAACACATTTGTTAATATTTTCTTACTATAGTTTGTATATATAGGGTTTAGACAATCCAAAGTTTTGAGTGATGAGGCAACGATTTCAAAGAAGTGAGTATGAGCTATTGATTCAACTCCTGACAGATTCAAAGACTTTTTATATGTTGATATAGGCACACCTATATTGCAGATGTACAGGTGATATTGGCTTGATACATTTAATTTCTTTTGTTCTTCTGACCCATATTCTACCTGTACACCATGAAAGTATTATTGAGATTAAAATCTCAGGGTGGTATTAAATTTATACCTCATTAAATATGCTAAATTTATTTTATTCTCTTTATTCAAATGTGCCAACTGAATATTACTCTATCACACGGTGTAGCAGGAACTCCCTTACTATTGGCAAATTCAGTGCTGTACAATCAGATGATCCATCAGAAAAAAAAGTAATTTTCTTTTAGTGAAAGAATTTCACTAAATAATTTCTATTTCTATGGTAGAATATAAAGCATAACTAGTTCTGTTACTTCATTTAAAAAATTCATGTTCTTATGTGCACAAATAGAAGTTTATTGACCTTTTAATTAATTTTTACAGTTTCTCATTAGTGTCTTTTCCTCCTATGCATTTGGAATCACTAGCATTGAGACTAAAGAAACACTACTACAATAGAAGCACAAGGATCTGGTGGGAAGTCTGCTTCTCCATACATATTAGCATTAAGCAGCAGTACCTCCCCCAGGATCTTGGCAGAATCACAGTAATGTGTCCAGAGGCACATTCTGTGACTCCATCTTAAGTCCCTTGCTCATTAGTCTCTTATGAACTCCTCTTATAAGAAAACTTTAGTGCAGTTATACAGATTGTCATTCTAGCAGTTGTTTGGGTTTGGGGGTTTTTTGTTTCCTTGATCCATGTATTTCTTGAAATGTAATCTTTGGGGTTAGTGAGTCTACAGTCTCTTAGTACTCAATTTCCTCTGGTAACTCTGCCAGCCTCTGTTAAAAGGTTCCTCTTTTCTCAGTCCTCATTTCCTATGTAGTTGTTCATAGGACAGCCTTTTCCGGACAGAAGTCATCTCTTTAGGGATTCAACAAGTGGAAATCTGTAGCAGAAAATTTGTTATGCAAATACTTCAGCTAAATTGCTCCATTTTACATTTTACTCTGTGTTCCCTGAACAAAATTATACCTCTTTCGAATAGTTGAACATGACCTCAAGAGTTTAGATAAATAATGAAAGCTCCATCCATGAACTTTTCCTGAAACCAGAGGGTGTAGACACTACCTTGAGTGTCCTAAACTCTGAAATACAAATATAACTTTCAAGAAATGGCACGGAATTAAACTCTACCTGGGAAAAAAAAAAAAAAAGACAAAGAAAAGTTGTAGAAATAAAATAAATAAAAAAGTCTATTCTGAATTAATACAACTGCTTTATCTGAGAAAACAATGTTTAATGTTCTGGCACAATGAGAACTTAAATTTGAAATATTTCATAGGCCATTTGAGATTAGAAAAGATTTTATGCTACTAAGAGTATTTAATATTTTAAGGCTCTGTTTTCAATACAAATATTTTTATTTTATTCATAAATATTTTCCTGTTTTTTAATCTGCTTTTGATAGAGTTAGAAAGAAGAATAAATGAGGTGTTTGAACTCCTATGTTTCTGGGAAAAGATCTTTATCCCAAGCTATATAGCCTTTTTTTTCCCTCAGTCATTTATCAAGGTTGAAAAATGTACTTAAGAGTAAAGTAAGGAGAAGTGAAAAATCAGATAAACTCTAAGATTAGCACATACAAATATTACTTTATATTTTTGGGTGGGTGGTTGTTTTGGGGTTAGTTTTTTTCCTGGTACTTGTTTGTTTGCTTCTGTTTGCCAAGTTCTTTACGGTTCTCAGCCATAAGATCTACCAATAGATAGTATAAAAATAAAAGTTTCCTTTCATTAGTAACAAATGAGAAATTCAATATAGGAATTCCAGCACAATCTGACTTCTAGTTTAAAAGAAATCATTCCTCCCTATCTGCTAATGACTGAGCACTATCAACAGGAACAGCCAAAATCTGTCAGATTCCAGCTAGGCTATATTTCCAAAATCTCTATTCTTCCTTTAACTAGGTAGCTATAACTGTATCGTCCAGGCAACTATTGTTGCTTTCATTCTATTGCTCTGTTTGGATTATGATCTCAAATACAACAAATCAAACCTCAAACCTCCTACATTTTAGGATCATTAAGAGAAAAATATCTTAAAATTTTACTGTAGAATCCTCTCACATTTTTCAGATGAACAAGTCCAATAGTAAAACATGACTGGGAAGGTTTCTGAGACATCATGAACCAAAAAACCTACCAGAAAGAACAATTAGGTGTGGTTTGAAGAGTGTATGTGGCCTCTGTCATCTCCGCCTGTTCTGTTCAGATAACTGAGGAGTTACATGAAAAATAAGCTGTAGATTTTAACATATTAACCTTATTGACAAAACTTGAAGCATTTTTGTTCCTGCTGCACTGTGACTTGTACACTACTCTTTCTTTCTTTGTTCTTCTGTCTCTGTATCAGTCTATCGTTTTTGTGGTGCTTGGGTCATATTTCAGCTTTGTGTTCAGATCCAAGATTATTAAATGCTTCTGCAAAACATGGCCATACACATAAATATATAAAAAGAAGAAGGCCTTCATCTAAAGGTAACACTATTAGTTCAGTCTGAAGAGAAAAAAAAATAGAGGATTATCATGGTGAAATACTTCTTAATTATTTTTTTTTTTTTTTAAGAAAGAGATATATTCTTCTTTCTATAAGTGATATGCAACACTCACTGGAAAATGACATCATCCAATTTATGTAGAATCATTAGTACTTCTTATGTGTTTTACTACAGAAAGTGAATGGCATACTGTCCCTAACATGTTTAAACTTTTAGGTTACAGTCTTCAAGATAAAATACTTTCTTTTTTTCAAGACATAAATTTCAAACAGGCTCATTGAATTTGCATTTCCTTTCTAAACTTTCCTTTCATCAAATTCCAACTATTCGTACAACTATGTTCAACATTGGAGGGAAAGAATAAAAGGGCAAAATAAAGGAAGAAAAATAAAGAACATCAGAAATCAGCAGTAATTTCTTATCCAGCATTACATTATTTAAGTATTTCAGCAAACCATAGCCTTGACCAACTGGTCCTTCTTAGCAGCTAATGTAACTTGTCACTGCTGCAAGCTTGGTGTGTGTCCTGATTCTCCGCTTCTGGGTCTTATGAATGTATTTTCTCTTCTTCGTCTTGACAGCTTTTTGCAAATTTATGTGTTTCCTTATTTTCTTATTCTAAATTGTTCTCTATGATTTCAGGCAGCTATTTGGTATTGCTAAGTAGCGTGGAAAAGATTCAAACCCCTCTACATATGTGCATCTTTTCTTCTGCTCTCAATAATGTATAAGTGAAGTAGCATCTCAGGAAACTGAGATGCTAATAATCCTGCCTTGGACTGGAGGTAACGAGAGCAGGTGTGCAAGTATCTCCAGAGAACTGCTGGCAATTCACTTCTTACCTGTCTTGGCATGTGTCTCTCTAGTCCTGAACTTCTTCTGAAGACAGATTGCTAATTCACAGTGGCTGATATGAAAAATCAAAGGAAAAATATAAGGCTTGACTAGCCTAAAATTATGAGTCTCATTTTCAGTTGTGATCCATTCATGATCTGAATTGAATCTGTAAGGAATTAAAGGGTAATATATTAATATACAGAATCAACTGTTCTGAAGTTTTACAACTAAATATTAAGATATTCATTTGAATTCAGTCTTACAGCTCCAAAGCTTTCTTTATTTGGGCTCCAGACTTAACGTTGTTTGAGAGTTTCTAAACGCTGAATAATTGATATCTATTGGCACATGAATAAAAACACGTTCTTGGTTTCATCCCAAAATATTCTTCTATCTGGGTTAAACACAACCTTAGCTAGACAAGCAATCTTGTATAAAAAAAAATCCTGTATAAGAAAACCCCTCTGCTTTCCTTTCTTATCTGACTTGAGTAAACAGTAAAACTCTCCTCTGAAAATCTCACAGCACCCTTAAAAAAAAGTCCAAATTCTAATCTTACTATGATATCTCTGTATACTATGCTTCTCTTCTTCCTCTTTTTTGCTTTCCATCAGAAAATAAATTCAATAAATACACTTAAAATTATCTCCACTAGCATATTTTCATTTTTAATGAAATATTTTCTTTTCTAGGAACAGGATTCATGATTCTCTATTGTCAGAACCCTCCTCTTCATAGTTTCAAAATGGATGAAGAAAAAGAGGGAGAATGCCGTAAGAGTATTTTACACCAACTATACCCAAGTGCAGTTCACTTTGCTGGTAAAGATTAAAGTTGGCCAATAGAAGTGCTTTCAGTGAAAAGTAGGATACCACCCTTTCTTTTCAGAGACGAAAATCTGCTTTTGACAGAAATGTCAAATATCAAAAACACTATCAATTGTCTTATTCATGACGTATGCTGTTAATTAATGACAACAAAAAGAAAATTCTTTTTGAGCTCCACTGACTGCCCTATTGATTTAAAAATCTCAGAATCATCTCAGAACAAAACAGTAATTAGTACTAGGCTACGTAGGCTGAACTTGCTCTACACATGCTAATAAATTATTGTAGCATGCAACTATCCAGGGGGAGTTCAACCTCCATGAGTTACAGTTAAATCAATCATCTTTCACTCCTGCCTTTTCTTGATACTATGCAAATTTTAGACTTTTGAGTATTTCTTTATATCAGACATAATTGAAAGATTTGCAAAATGTCCAATGCATAAATTGGTAACAGAAGATCTACAACCATTCACAGAGGAATTAGGCTGACATCTGAGTGTTAACAGTGTAATCACGATTCCTTTCATCATTCTTGTTTAATAATGTTTTATTATTATTTTATATTGATTATTGATTTTTTTAAACTAAGTGTTGTGACCTTCATAGCTGAAACAAGCTCTTGGCGTGGACTTGTAACTGACATGTTGATGAACACTATTTCACAGTCTCTAGCAGTACAAAAGAAAAGGTTATTGGAAGCTAATGAAAAAAAATCTTGGTTAGTTGAAATAATCATCTAACAGCATTGAAATTAATAAAGTTGAAAACCCTAAAAAAAAAAAAAAGTATGTTTGAAATAGAAAAGTTATTGGTTTGAAATGACTTATTAAAATGACTGTCGTCTCTGGAAAAAAACATGAACACTAACTACAAAAACAACAGAGTGGAACTACCTAAGTTAAACCTGGACTCACTGCTTTGGTAAATGATGGATGCGTAATAGAAACTATATCAACCAAACACTCATGGAAGGAGTCACTAACGGAGAGACAGAAGATCTGCTTAGTATCTTCAAAGGATGAATGGGGTGAAAGTTGCGTATTCCTGATGGCTCTAAACTATAAAGGGAAATGCAGCATATGCTAGCCAAAGGGCTTTGTCTGAACATCATAAGATTAGCCATCAAAAGCACAACTGTATTTGTTTCCTTGTGCCCATATTGCAAGTTCTCTGGCTGGACTATGTAAACTAAAGTGCACAGGTTTTCAAGGGTCACATGACTTGGCCAAACTTCAAAGGTGAGCCCAGATGTGGTTCCAAAGAATCATAACTGATTGCTGGTATCTTTTAAAACAATATCAGATCCCTTAAGCTAGCAGAGGGTGGGAACTTGGATACAGAGGTAGGCATACTGGAAGTTTTCCTTCTAATTAAGTGGAGAATCTAAGGAGGTAACCAATCTTTGAATCATTGAAGAAGGAAAAATGAAACGTACCTTGTAACAGGAACCTAACAAATATAAAATAGCAAGATAGCATGGCACTGTGGTTTGAGGAATTGTCTCAAATTGTGTTGGGCAATTTATCTTGTGTTCATCAGTGAGGAGAGAGAAAGTAATTACCCCAGCACAGTCTTATTATGCTAAATAGAAAAGTAGTCAGTCCCCTTCTCCTGAGGCCAGATGACCCAGACTGCCTCATATTCACACTCTTGTCAAGCTTGCTCCCAACAGAGAAAACTGGCAGCCTACATACTAGTCATTAAATGCATCTGTAGTTCTTCTGACTTAAGCCATGCTCACAAAGAACTAAAGTATGGGGATTTTGGTATATTTTTTCCAGTTCAGCTTCTCAAAAATAATGAGCGGGCTGTGTTGCATCATATGGGACTGGTGTTTTTATCACATAAAGCTGAAAGTAGGTTTTAGGTATCCTAGGATTTAAGGTTGTTCAAAGCCTACTAGGAAAAAGGGAAACAAACAGTGCAGGATCATTCATTCTCAACGAGTCTCTGAAGTGAATGACATCTGGTAGCATGCTCAGGATTTGTCTTTAAAGGAAGTTAATTGGAGCAGTCTGAGGGAGTTGACAGTTAATTATGGTGGATAACTGCGAATCAAGTGCTTACACTTACTCCCCACCTCTCTTTTGTTCAGCAGCCTATATATACCCAGACATTTTTAAGATGTTGAAACATATTATTTAGTTTCTATATGATGATTAATTTTGGTTTCTTGGAAAACAATAGAAAGACATTTATATAATAGAGAGCTTAAGGGTAACTTTCCAGATGGTCACCAAGACAATGGGAAACGCCATTTTCCCCTGGGGCACCTGTCAGCCCAGAGTCACTTGTTAGCACAGGCTTTTCTGCTTACTCACAAAGGGTAGACTGATTGGCTGCTGCTGGAGCTCTGCTCTGGGCTGGGGGAAAAAAGAACCTGGTTTTCTGTTAATTTCTCTGCTCTTCTGTTTCCTTTGATCTAATGTGTCCCATCCTTCACCTCCTGTGGAATAAGAGAAACATCATTATTATAACCTTGTGATTTTCATTCCTTCTGCAACCACTTTTCATTATTTTCTATGTCATTTATTCCACTCTGGCAAAATTTCTGCCCTTCATTGCAATCACGGGGAGGGAAACTAGAGGAGGAAAGAGGAGCAGAAAATTTAGTTACAGGTTTTACAAGATGGAGCCCCGTGGAACCCCACTAATGACGGGTCACCAGTCTAATGTCACCCCATTCACTATTACCCTCTGTGATCAACCCAGAAGCCAATTGCTCACTCACATGATGTGTTTATCCAGCTGTGTGCTGGCCATTTTGTCCAGAAGGATCTTGTGAGAGACATTATTGAAAGATTTACTGAAATCCAAAAGCTTTACGTCAACTGGCCTCCCTTGATCAGCTGGGTGGGTTACAAGGTCACAGTAGGAAATCAGGTTGGATAGGCAGGATTTTCCTCTCATGAAGTCCTCCTGGCTCTGACCAATGTCAAAGTTGTCTTTTGGATGTTTTTCAATACTTTACAGAAAAATCTTCTCCAAAACTTTACCAGGCACTGAACTGAGACTAAGAGGCCCGTAGTTTCCAGGGTCCTTCTTCTTGCCTTTCAGGACAACGTTCACCAGCTTCCAGCCATCTGGGACCTCTCTGGATTCCCACAGATGGGTGAAGACAGATTCAAACCCTTTTCTCAAAGCTAACTAGAACCATGCCAGTCCTAGTCCAGGAAACTGTTTCTCTAAGTAAGCAATGTGCTCAAGGTAACACTACATCTTAGCAGAGCCTTACATTCAGCACAGCTCCATCCCAGCTCTTTCATTTAGGACTGACCTTATTCACAGATGTTTTATATTGCATTTTCCAAACCTTTCAAGGAGGTGAGGATTTTTTCATTCATAACTATGCAAAAAGGACATCAAAGATAAATTAAATAATTAATACAAAGGCAAAGTATAAAACCACTCTCCCAGTGGATTATGTTTGTTTAACAACTGCAAAATGGTCCATCTTCCATCATTCTTCTCTCTATATATTTCAAGCCCTATGACATATGCAGGTTTGATTCCAAAACAAAAGCTGGCAGGATTTGAACAGTGTCTATGAACTGACAATACCTTGCACATAATGAATAGATACCTCTGTTTACCTTATTAATACAACAAATGGTCCATTTTAACAAATGTGCCACCACCTGCTGCTTAATCAAACGTAGTCACAAATTCATCTGAAATAAAGCAATCTCTGTTGATGAGAGCATTCTCATAGGAATAGTATTTGTCTGCAGCTTAAGAAAAAGATGGTGAGTTGAGAAACACAGGACACATGCTTAGGAAAATAAATGACCTATACTCTCATATACATTTTTTCTTTCCAAGAAAGAAAAGGAGAACAGAATAAAATCAATATGAAATTAAATATTATCCCCAAAATGATAAATTAGAAATATTTCCTTATATATTCATATATCTCAGTGGGTTTCCTTTCAAAATTAATATCCAAATCAAAAACTACTAAAACAGAGAAGAAAAAGGAATACCTTGCAAACAATAAAAACTATCATCTGACATATCATCTCAGAAGGAAACAATAACCATTTATTCATATGATAAGTACAATTTCCTTATATTTATTCACTAAGAAAAATTATTCAAAACAATGTCTTACCATGCTTTCAATAGGCATCTTGCAGAAAAGTGACAGAATATGTGACAGCTGCAATACAGACCATGTTTTTTATTTCATTTGATAAAAAAACCACTACAAAACAAAGCACAGCTATGATTTGCTGCCTACTTATTCTTAATCAGAATTCCAAGCTCCATAATAAATCACTAGGAACAAGAATGAATATCTTAAGGCTGATTTTAGAAGTCCCTGCTTCTTTCATACCTTGATGCGGTAGAACATTCAGAGAATCACAGAACGGTTAAGGTTGGCTGTGACTTCTGGATATCATGTATAGTTCAACTTCCTTATTCAGAGTCAGCCTGAGCAGGTTTTTAATATCTCCAAGAATGATGACTTCAACCAGCTGTCTGGGCAACCTGTCCCAGAGTTTAATCACCTGCACCCAACAAAATGTACACTGTGTCCTAATCCCCAGCCTGTAAATTTGAGTAATCTGACTCAAAAACACTGAATGATGTTTATGCTAGTTCAATTTCTTGGGTGATATTAATCCCTTCAAATCACAGTTAATTTATAATCACAAAAACTTTTGAGTGAAATAAAAAATAACTGTCAAGTGGAAGGATTATTCTGGTGATTTTTATCTTCATTTTTTCTTACAACTGTAATGTATTTTTATCCATTTACTTCTGTACTCCTTTTCAAGTTTTCTTGTTTCTCTGCATCATCTTCTCTCCACATTCTTCATTGTACTTTATCGCTCTCTCTCTTTGTTGAACAGCTCTCTGTCTTTCAGTTGTCATTGTCATGATGGGCATTTTGAAAGTATTTTACAAAAAGGATTTGCTTCACAATATTTCCTAAGCTGTGTGGATATGTACATGTCAGAATGATGTCTCTCTCTGTCATTCCTCTGCCATTGCTGTATCCTGTACCTTAAGATTTAATTCCTTCAAACTGAGCTTTTCCTATTTATTCCATTCATGGTCTATTATCACATCTTCTTGATATTTCTTCCTAACTTTTTTCCTCTTTGTGCATATTTGAATGAAAAATTAATGTAAAGTTTCCTTGCTCATATCACAGTTCTTCAATTGATTGTATTCTCTTCTCTCCACTTTTATTGCACATCAAACGCAAAAGCACAGTGAAGAAATCTATTTCTTACAGATACATCAAATGCTTGAAACTAACCCTTCCATTTAATATACAGTGCAGAGGGTTTGAATTCTGCAGCTCCCTCAGGAGAACTATGCAAAAACTCTGCATAATGCTTCAGAAGTGTGATAGTAAAAGTAACATAGCTGGTCTCTGCTCCTTAAAGTTTCTAAATGTTCTGCCTCTCTAATAAGACTATTTCAAGAAAAACAGTTGTGATTTGGTTGATTGTTTCTTTTTCAGTTGCAGGGGAGAGGGAAGAGGAAAGACAGCTTTTGGATGTTTTGGATATGCACCAATATATTTTGAGCATATTTTTTCACTTTACAGAGATTTTCACTCCTTGCTTTTTGTTTGACAGTCACCTTTCTCCTATCTACCCTATTCCACTTCAGTCCTTTCTTTCCTCATTGTAAAAGATATGCAGATTGTGTGAGATAAAATTCAACTGATTCAAGTAAGTACTTGTAACTTAAATTAAACTGTTGATCTGAGCTCCTTTCTAGTAGTCTGTGCACCACAAGAGCAGATCCACATGCAGAAATGACAAAACAAATTACAGCTTTTTTGTACTTTCTTCCATAACAATGGTTTATCCCTCACACAAAAATATTATTGGTTGCCTTCATTTAACTTTAGTTCACAAAAGCTGTGCACTGAATCTAAGCAACATGACTCCTTTCTAGTTGAAGAAAAGAGATTGGCACATCCTGAGGACAATTTAGATGAGAGGCCAATCCCTGTAGCAGTTTCACTACCCTTCATTGACTACCTGGGCTTTCTTGATTGTGATGTTGAATTATCACCTGGCTAAAGCTAGATGAGACAAATTTTATGTTCATTACCTCAAGACACAGTATTGCTGTTCATCGTTTTCTGTGTTATATGCTGTGAGTCTAGGTCATTCCACAGAAGATTCCAGTGCATAGTACCCACTAAGAGAAAAAAAATAGGAAGTATACATTTATACACACAAACACACACACACACACACACAAACATAGATATAAAATATATTCCATGTTTTGAATTCCTTCTGTTCCTGCAAGGCTGAACTTTATACATTTTTAAATCCAACAAAATTGACCTAATGAACTTCTCATTGCAGTCTTAATCCTAAAGTCCTTACGGACTTCAAGCAACTGTTAGTTTCAATCAGCTAAAGTATTGCAACAAGAAAGTAAAGGACATCCTGTCCTTTCCAGGGTCTACAAACTGTCTCACTTGAGCAGTAGGTCTAGTGTCTTGCATGTTATTTTTTTGTTGTATATTGTAGTGTAATCACTTTGGTATAAAATCTTGGAATGAAAAGAAACATTTAAGTCATTCTAGCTTAAATGGACACAAATCTGAGACAATCTCCTACGAACACCTTTTCATCCATTGAAAAATTTCATTTGTTTCAATGTTTTGTTTCCTTCATAAACAGAGTTCTTGGATTAACTGTTGGAAGCCAAGAAGGTTAACTCCAACATATAATCTGTGAGGCACATATTATGTATAAAATAACTACCTGTGTGGGACCTTAGTAATAGCTGTCATCTAAAAATCTTCCCACAAAAAAATTATTGCTTTAATGAGACATGGAGAAGTGGACAGAAAGGGGAAGAAGCAACTTCTCATGCATGAAATTAAATTTTTCTATAAGAAATAGTTGCCTATGCATAATATCTCAATTTAACTATCTAGTCCTAATCAAACCAAACAAGAACAAATGCAGTAGCTCTGTATTCTTAACAGAGAAGTGAGTTTTATAAAGATATTTTACTTATACTTGGCTAACTCTTCACAGTGAAATACTGGGGAGTTTACAATACAATTAAAGCAGAAGTCTTGAAAGTAAGTGGGAAGTATGTAATACCTTTAAAGCAGACAATGATTCCCAAAATATCCATGACACTTTGCAATGCCTTAGCAATGCCCTATAGGTCATGTTGCCTTTATACCATTCTTTAAAGGAAAGTATGAGTGGTTTAGTGAGAATAATGCATTTTATCTTCTAACATAATCAACACATTTTACCCCAGATGCAAACAAAATACCATCCCTGAGGTGTCAATGTTATTTTGTAAGGAAGTAACAAATGTGAAGATGTTTTTTTTCTGAGAGGCCTATGAATTCTGAAACTTATGTAGCTTGAGAGACCTAATGCTGAGGATTTTGAATTGTGCATTTAATATTCAAACTTTAAAGTCAGTGTAAATCTTTCATTTACTACAGAGATGCATTTTCTTTGGAACATTTTGGATCTCATCTATGTTTTCCAAATTTGTCCTATTCATAAATTTTTGAAGGTTGTCAAAAAATTTCAGGAGCTTTAGATTATAGACACTGAAAGTACTTTTTGAAAATACTTTTTAGTTTGTAATGTATTTTTTTTTTAATGCTTATATCAAGATCTGGAAAGGTAAAAACTAAATTATAATCTTATTATTTTAAAAGGACTGAAAATTTTTCTGGTCTTATCTAGTTAAGAAAAAATTCACCAAACCTATGAAATTATACAACTCATCTTGTATGTGAAAAAAAGATCATTTCACTGTTTTCAAAGCCAGCATGGCACACACCTTCCACAGATCTAATTCTGTACTAAGCACAACTTTTTTATTTGTTTGAATCCTCCCATTGAGAACCTATACATTTTACTGTAACACTTGAGACTCCACACGAAGTTAAAATTACAGGGTATTTATTTTGTGTATGCATAAAATACAGTTCAATTTAAAAATTTTCAGCAATTCATCTCTTGTGGAGTTAGTCATCTTATAAATATTGTAACAGGAATTCTCCAGGACCACTTCATTAAAGCTGTGGAGGAAGAATACGTATGGGAAAGAAAAGGAAAACCTGCCAGTACAAATTCAGTTAAGAAGAGTAGGTACCTCATGAGTCAGGAAGATCCATAACATTGCACATGAAGGGAAGGTTCCTTTGTGACATACACGGTACACAAAGTAGTGATATCTAGGAATGACGGCAAACTTGAGGGCCCTATGTGTCACAGAACCAGAAGATCTGTAGTAATCCCAAAGCCTCCTTTAGGTTATTAGATAGGAAAGGAATCAGAAAGTTTATTCATTTTGAGAGCACACTGTGTGGAAAATATACAGTGGAAGCTGACCTGTGAAAAGCTCTATGATGAACTATTAGTGTGTCAATATTGAGAAGATGTGGGAACTGGAATAAGAAGAACAGTATTTATTATAGTGAGACTGGGTGAAGATGTATCGAAAATAATATGTGACAGTTGGCATTTCAGTATATCACACCACAAAGTGCTCATCTTTTTTAAAGACTGTAGGAACTGAAGGAATGTTGGCATTTATCTAAATTCTCTTACTCTGAGAATATCTATACTTCCACTAGCTAGGATAAAAATGTCTTAGGGTTATAAACTTTGATTTTGGCTCTGAGATGTAAGACAGCTGCTAGTGGCCTAAGATTAGCTATATTTTTACCACGGGTATTTTTTTGCTTAATTGTCAGTGGTAGGCACTTTCTATCCTACAGTGCAGTATCTGGCTCTAACCACTGTCAGAAACACGTTTGATGCTGGTGCTTTCCTTGCGTTCCTACATTCTTATTTAAATTTACCTTTTCCACAGGACGGTACTAAGTGAAAAGTTACAGCACAGTGGCATACTAACCCCACTAAATTTTTATTGCTCTTTATGCCTATCTTCTGCCAAAAACTGTTACTCAAAGCTCTGGCAATGGTGACCATCATCTTCATACTGCTAAAACAATGATGACTCTTTCATGGCTATATGAAAAATACAGTTTATTAGGATATATATACCTGCTTCCAGTATATTAATAGTTTTCACTACTGCCATGTAAACTTCTTCATTAGTTTACTTCTATAAAAAAGAATCATTCCATGAAGGGATTCTTTCTTGAAAATGGAGGCAGCTTGATGGTGAAGAAGTTGTTGGTTCTGAAATAATCAGTCACAATTATTTTTAATTTCTTTACAGGTGTTACACAGATACAAAAAACTCATCCAATGAGGAGGTGGTAATAGCAAAGCTTTTCTCCTAGTAATTCTATTTTGGGGATGCTAGTTTGTCAATTTCTGTGTTTTAGTCTAGTGACTGCATAATATAAAGGCTTGAACAGTCCTAAAGAACATGAACAGAAATGCAGACCTTTCAGAAGTTGATGCACCAACAAGCTGCAGTGTCTGTATCCCTCCCATTTATTTGCAAGAATCCCACTCTTTTGGCTTCACTTGATAAGTATCTATTGTCATCTAGGATGAACAGATCAGGTAGATATGACACAGTACTTATTCTGCCAAAAGCTCTCTAGTGAAAAAGAAGCTAGAAGTCATGATAGACAGAACATTTTCTGGGTTTTGCCATAGTCAGAGTTTGTCAGATCCTGAAAGTGGATGTGCCTAGAGCTTCTCCTTATAATGAGATTCCTAGAGGAAATAAAAAATAAAAAAATTATTAAAAAAAAGGGCTTTCAAGGTCCAGAAAATGAGGTTTCACTAAACCATAAATTCAGATCATTAACTTTTTTTAACAGATATATCTCCATGTCTTGTTTCAGTTGCCTAAGCAACAAAGGCTGCTAAGCATCTGAGCTTTGAAATGAACATATAAAACATGCTTCCTTTCATTTTTTTTTCTGTTTTCTCCTTTGTAGAACATACAGCTTCCAAAAAAAGAGCACTATAGATTGAAAGGTACTGAGATGCTGCAGTGATGAAGTGAAAACACAGAAAAGCTGAAGCTGGATTGTGATATTGTTCAGATATTAGTAAGTCAATGGTGTCTGTATCCAGCAGCAGAGGAGGAGGCGTCCATACTGATCAACATCAGACAGCTTTAGAAAAAAGACATGATGAAGCTAGAAGTAATTCCTGCACTAAGAGCAGACTTGCATTTGAGTAATTCATTTTGAAAGGAAGATTTTGCCTGACAAAGCAGTCCCAATTATTTTATGTGATACAAAGTGAGAGCTAATTAGATACCCAAATTATTTATACAAATTAAGCAAAAGCCAAAACTCTAAAGGGGGTAATTAAATTTGTTTGAAATTAGTATTTCATTGAAGAGGCCTGGAGAGATGCCAACAGCAGGATGCCTCCATTAGAAAGCCTGTTCTGCATTATTCTGTGAATCAGATGGATGCTCAAATAGTTCAGAAGGTACATGTTTCTTAAAGAAAAAATATGAAAACATGAAGGATTCACTGTTTGTGTTTGCCTTTTCTATAATTATTAGCTAGCTACAAATGCTATTAAGGGATTACGGAGAGAAAAGAAAGTAACTGAGAAAACAACAAGAAAAATTCACCTCTTTCTCAACAGGGGTTTAATTTTAATGTTAAAGATACCATTGTAACACTACAGGTATATTGTGGCCTAGAATTTTGATTAAAGGGTGTGCCTGTCGCACATCTCTGCAGGGATATGTCTAATGGCACTGTGGCTCAAGATAGAACTACTTATTCTACTTTTTTTCTAGTTGATGCAAACAACTTTACTTCTACTAAAATAATTCTATAGCAAATTATGGCAATTTTTGCTATCCTCAGTCCACCAGAAATAAAGCGAAAACTTTATCCACCTCCTTTTTTCTCTCCTGCAATCACTATTCTTTTACTTTCTTCACAGCAAAATGTTTGCAGTGGCGATTTTGATCAATCTCCTGCTTGGGCAGAAGCACACAGTGGGGATTATATACATGTTCTCACCAAGACAAACCGGCAGCAGTTTTGTCAGTTTCAAGTCTTGTCACTGCAGTGACGTGAAAAAAATTCTGGAATTTCCTAGAGAAATGTGTAGTTAACTGGTTTATGACTTGATAAAATAGTACCTTGTTACAACAGAAAATTGTTGTGCTTTAACATCCAAAATTTTACATTTGTCACAATAGTAAATTTGAAAGGAGAATACATTTACTACTGTCATAAGAAAATGTGAAAAATGCTTTTTACATTTTGTGAGGAAAGAAGAAAGCAAAGACGATCCTTCTCATTCAGACTTGAGACTGTGTGAGAGAAAAAGCATTAGTTTTGAAAAATCAGAAGCTATTTTCTGCACCCTAACAAAAGCTATATTATCTTCTCTGTTAAATATAATCAAAGCACTATTCCCCCAAGCTATTGGGTTTTACCCAAAACAATACCTAGATGTTGAGATATAATTCAAAGTCAGAAATATCAGTACTAAATTTATCTAAGGTACTCCTTAGACACTTACTCATCCCTTTCCTTCATATGCTGGTTTTTTAATTTGTATCATAGTAAGTCCTAGAAATCCCACTGCATCATTTCCTCAAATCCCTTTGTTAAAGTCAGAGCAAAAACGCCAGATCTTGCTCCAATATATGTATTCTTCACTATTTTCTTTTTATTCCATTATTAACTACAGCTCCTTTATACTGTGTATCTCTAAAACTTTTGGTGGGATCTTGGATTATGCAATCTGAAGAGATTATTTTTGGATAAAAACTAAGATTTACCTAACTTCTGGATATCATCCCAAATCCACTGAAAATTATTCTATATTTATTAAGGGTGCTTTTTTTTCCCCCATGAGGTCAAAAGAAATAACTAGGAATAGGATAAGACTATCTTTGTAAACATATTTATTTTACCCTTGTAAGCATTTTACTCAAAATTAAAAATGTATATATATTTATGTGCACATCTTTGTATGTGTGAGCAATATTTTTAGGCCATGAATTCTTTCATTTGGTACATTTTATTATGCTGCTCTTTGAGGCAGTAAAATTAGTTATGGTACTTTTATTGATGTTGATTACAGGGATGTCTGATTTCATTTAGCATTCATATAGCACAGTAAGTGTCTTTTATAACCACCTTACTTTCATAGATGATTTGTCACGCTGTAAAATCATAAGGGACATTCATTAGAATTTGTCACTCTGCTTCAGCAAACTAATACTTTTCAAAATAAAGGTTCAATTGTTTGTGGATAATTTCAGTCATGTTTTCTTTTAGGCTTTCAGCCATTTTGTATTTAAAATACTGCTGATTGACTCTGGCACTGCTTAATATTGTAAGAAGTCTTTCATTTTTTTTCTTGGCTGCTGATCAGAGTCAGCTTTAGATGTACCTTTTTCCTGGTATCTTCAATACCAGAACCCCTTCCTCCTGGTTTTTAAATAATTCACTAGAGATTGTTTTCTAAGTGTAGGGGAACCCTTAAGCAAATATATTCTTTCCTCATTGAGAAGGTACATTAGAGTACTAAGGTCCTTCAGATTTCACTGATGTTGTTTTGGCCCTTAAAGATGGATGGTAGTAAGTGAAAAACTGTGTATAAAGCTGAACTCAGAGGATAGTGGATGGTCAATCGATCAGTCTGGAAAGCAGCTAAAAATAATTCTCCTTGGGGTTGATGCAAGGCCTCATCAATGCTCTTGATGATGGGCATCAAACCAGGGAAGCAGGCAATATGATAGAAAGATGTATGCGGTTTACAACAAGCTGGAGGAATAGACTGACAACATTCATGAAGGTCAAGAAAGACAAATGCAAAGTCCAAGAGCTGAACAGGAATAACTCCACAGTACTGTAAAGCTAGAAATTGACTGGATAGAAAACAGGTCTTCAGAAAGGTGCTAGAAAATTCTAGAAGACAGCACATTAAATGTGAGTCAACAGGATTCTATGATATTATTGACTACATTTCCATTAACTCTAATGAGACACCAGCCACCTATGTTGGGTTGTACATTTTCTGCACAATTGTCTACAGATTAGAACATCTACATTTGAGCTGGTCACGTGGTACCCCCTGCCTCCTGTACAGACATTGAAGAGAGGGATCAATTCTATGATGAAAACTAGGGAACAATTCATCTCACCTAAACTAGATTTTAAAAATAGATCTCAATTCTTCCTATTTCATATCCTACTTCAAAATACATTTCAGAGCTGCTTATTTATGTCTATTCATTATGAAAGAGCTAATAAGATTAAATGATGTAGACATTAACATTAAAGTTGGGTAAGATGAAATATACCCAGGGCTTTCTCTTAAGTTGCCAACCGTGGAATACATTTACTGTATTAAGAAAACCTTTCTCTTCCACCCTCCATCAAACGTATGCACCTTCTAAAGAATACATTTTGCTGTTAAGAATAATCTGAAGCAATTAAATAAATTTTAGCTTCCTGGCAGCTACCATTAAGATGTGAGTCTTTCTGGAAGAGGCTGAAGGGCACACCTACAAGCCAACAGGTGAAGATATGTCAACTTCAATTACCATTTCCTCATCAGAATACAGGAGTAGCAGTACTCTGTACAGGGTACAGGAACTAGCTGTATTTACTATGTAAAAAGAGACAGAAAACGTCAGTGAGGAGAGTAGCATTAGAAAACCTAGGGGTGATAAATGCAACAACTGGAAGAGGGGAGACCTAAAGGCACATATGTCAGGCAAATAAATTTTAGCTATCTAAGGAAAAATGTTTTGGTCCAGAAAACTCTGCATTCAGAGTAGTCTATTGACTTGAGCAGAGTTTGAATAGGAGACAAAACACACAAGATTTTCAGTAAAAACAATTCAAGTCACTTGAGGCAACAATAGGGACATGTAGCACGAATACTCTTTAGCGGACAATTAAACAACATCTTGCTATTAAAAAAGTGTAAAATCTCATGTTAGAACACAACTGAAGAGGTGGCTCTTGAGCACAGACCATATGCTGAGAACAGAAACTCGAAAGAACCTTTTTAAAAATGTGCCAAATCTTTTTTTCTCATACTAACATATTAAAGTACCTTCAGACTCCAGAAACTTGTTCCTGCTAGTACACAACAGGAGTTTGCCTGGCTCACACTATTTCACTCTGTGATAATGACAAAATATACATATGTTCTTTTCTGCTCAGAATGCTATGTTAGATTTTTCAGAGAAGGTGTTGCTGATCATCAGTGCAGTCAGTGTTCAGTTGTGCCCTGATTGTTTCTCGATGTTTATGCCACCCTATTGTGACCTAAATGTGCAAAATTATTCTTTTCTCCCTCCTCTTCCAACCCAATACTGAGTGGAAGCAGCCTTTGATTTTGTGTCAGATATTACATTTCACCAGTGTTTGCATTTGATCAGACATGAGAAGAATGAATGTACTCATCTGCAGCGTGCTGGCAGGCTAAAGCACTAATTAATCATAGGGCAAGTGTATCAGGATTTATCAATAGCTAACTGAAGTGCTCGGCTAACTAGGGTGGCTAGGCAGAATACCTAAAAGCCACCCACTTGCTGGATGTGCCCAAACCTACAAGGACTGCAGTACAGCTTTTATTTCTTCACAGCATTGACTGAAACATGATAAATTGGTTACTGAGCAAAGGTTGGCCCATATCAGTGATTGACAGGAACTGCTACTTGGCCTTTGCCTTGGAGGATGTCTATTGACATCTACAGAAAAGATACCTGCAAATATCTTCCTATGATTGTGCTGAAGAAAACAGTGGACCCACAGGAGTTTTTCAAGGAGCCATGCTTAGTTAGCTTCTTATGAAAGAGCCATAATTCTTATGAATTATTACACACAGTTTTCCAAGTGTGAAAATAGACCAAATGTATCCATAAATATTTTTACTAGTAAAATAACTCCCACAGTCTGTATATGTTTGTATAATGGCTGAAAATCCACTGACTGCCCTTACGATATAAAGTGGACATATATGTGTATTTTAAGGCTATTATGTTAGAGTATTAAATATGTGCCTATGTTTTTCTCATTCATCATGTAGATTTACCATTACTGTCAATATCTCCTTTGCCTGACTTATACTGTCTCGTCTCCTTCTCCTTTTAAAGCTTCACTTCTGAAATATGTCAAAGGAACTTCATTTATCTTCTATCCATTTTCATTGGAGTTATTGCAAATTGTTGTTACCCTTAAAATTTGAATAAAAGTGAGACCTTTCTTCATTGCTGGTTCATGAAAACTTGCAGCAGGGATGAGATTATTTTTGTCAATTGAGTCCTGACAATAAATCACTTCAGTTTTTCTTTATTCATATATTCATCCAGAAAATAAATTCTTTTGTACCTGTGACTTGCCACAACTATTTTACAGCAACAGTGAAGTGAGAAAGTTCACTCTCTTAACAAGAATGGTGTGTAATAATTAAAGAGATAGAACCAGAATATTTATACAAGAATTGCTCACAGAATTGACCAAAAAAAGATATAAATTCATTCATCTTTTAATCCATATAATGCAATAGGGAAGTGGGTAGAAGTTCTATAGATTGGGGTTTTAAGCACTGCCATGGCCCCTCTGCCTGCCCAGCATCCCTGCACGGATTCTAGCACCCCTTACCTGCCCCATGGGTCTCTGACTCACTTTTCAGTGCTTGCTGCACAGACACAGCACTCACACACTTGTCCCATGGACACACCACGCTCACAAGTCCCTCTGAATACCAGCACAGACCCTCCTGACTGATACCTCTGCCTGGACTGGGAGAAGACTAGGGTGGGCCTTTTACCTGTGTCTGCCCATTTTATACCCTTTCTGTTTACCTCTTTTTGTTCTTCCCCGATCTGCTTCCCCTGTACATTCCCCCATCACCTGGTATAGTCCCACTGATGTTCTCCAACACCCAGGATCCTCAAGGTTGCATTATTGTCAGTTACAAAATCCCAGTTTGCCTGCAGCTTCTTGATAGCCCATTAGCTACCATGACTGACCAAGTCTGGTTTTTATCTTTGTCTCCATTATGTTCACCTGTCAGCTTTGTATATTTTCTTTTTGCTTTCCCCTTTTCCTTAGTTCCCCATTTGTCTCTGATCAGATAAGTGTCCTGGAAGAAGTGTTCCCACACTCCCACAAATCCTGATCAATTTGTGTGACAGACCAGGTCTGACTCCTTCCCTTTTAATTTGTCAATCCTTTTTGTATCTCTGCATGGTCTTGTTTACGGCTTCATCCTTTTCTCATTATCCCCTTTTATATTGAAAAGGTCCCTGTCCAGACACTTTAAACGAGCTGTTTCCTCTTTCCACATATGCAGGCAATAGCTGAACAAATATACCTTTAACCTTGTAACAGTAGGGCTGCTGTCCACATAGGTCTAGAGACATGGTGAAGGCAGGTCAGTTGTACCTGTTGTTAAAATAATTGATGTAGTTGAAAAATCAGAAAATCTCCAAGGCAACTCCTCTTACTGAATGAAAATCAACCATGTCGCAGCAACAAATGCATATTTTCCAATGTATTTTCAGAGCTTCAACATGGGATTTTCCCTTTCGAACGTAAGTTTTATGCATCCATACTGTGGAATACACTGACCATCTCTAAGAAAACAGCACAGGGGAAAACAAACACCCCTATAAAACACAAAGAACTCTTTTGAGAAAAAATATGTTTGAAATACGTTTGTCTCAATTTCTGAATCAATGATGTATACATTTTACTCCATCCAGCTGACCAGAGTATCCTCATAGCTAATGTTGAGAAAGAGGTTTCTTCAGAATAAATTCAGATATTTCATTTTACCTTAAAGTGGTCATAGGAAATAAGTTAGATGGAATACTTTGCAGTGCTTAGTGTTCTCCAGTGGCTTTAAGATTGTTTTTAACTGATTCAAGTGTAGACATTTACAACTGCAGGCATTTTAAAATGGTCCCAAAACTAAAGGAAGAATATTTAAAAAAAAAATTCCTCTGAACTTTGATTTCTCAACTCTGATTTTCAAAGAATAAAGAATATCTTCAAATGACAAGCATAAAGACTGAAAGTCAAATTTTTAGAAACTAAACCCAGGAACTTATCCAATAAAGTGTATACCATAACTGGAGGCAACTGAGGCAATATTTAAGATACACTTGCTAAACCATTTCTACTTTCTATGTCTATCCAAACACAATTTCTGTGAAGAAGGCCTTCTCAGAGATAAAAGAGCCAGAAAGTTTGTGCACATCCTTCCGAAAAATAATCCCATTCATCAGAACCATAGGGCAGTGTACCCTCAGCAAGTTTGTCAGTGACACAAAACTAGTAGGAATGGTATAATATAGCAGAGGATTGAGTTGACAGGATGGAGAAATTTGCTGACAGGAACGGTTGCGTAAGTGGAAATGCAAAGTACTGCACTCAGGGAGGAACAACCTCACACATCAGTACATGTTGGACCACCCAGCTGGAAAGCACCTTGTCAGAAAAGGCCCTGGCAGTCTTGCTAGATAACAAATTGAACGTGAGCCATCAATGTGCCCTTGATACAAAGGTGGCCAATAATATCCTGGGCAGCATTACCAGAAATGTTGCCAGCAGGTGGAAGGGCGGTGCTCCTTTCCCTCAGCCCTTGTGAGGTCACACTTGTAGTTCTATGTCCAGTCCTGCATTCCTCAGCACAAGAGAGATATGGACATTCTGTAGACAGTCAAGAAAATAGTGCCACAAAGATCATGAAGGGACTGAAACCTTCTATGAGGAAAGGCTGAGAGACCTGGGACAGTGTAAACTACAGCAGAGAAGGCTCAGTAGGGTTTTATCAATGTATATGCACGGCTGAAGAGAGTGTCTAAAGATGACAGAGACAGGCTCTTCCCCATGACAGGAATTCTGTCCTTCTTAATGACAGTACAAGAAGCAGTGGTCACACCCTGAAGCATGGGAATATTTTCTGAATATCAGGAACCATCATTACTGTGAGGGTGACCAAGAACTGGTACAAGTTTCCTAAGGAGATTGTGGAGGCCCCATCCTTGGAGATATTCAAAGGCCACCTGGACACAGTCCTGGTCAACTCTTCTGGGTGGCCCTACTTGAGCTGGGAGTTCAGATGATCTCGAGGTCTCTTTCCACCTCAGCCTTTCTGTATTCTGTGATTCTGTGAATGCTCAGTGAATGTTCATTGGACAACTGGAGCAAGAGGCAAAGGTAAGAGCTCATATATGCCCTTGACTGTTCATAATACCCACCTCAGCAGTGTTTCTAATTGAAAAACACTACCTGAAACCTGAAAAATTTTTATGTATGGAATAAATGCCCAATCCCCAGTGAATAATTCAGCTAAATAATGGCACCAGTAATAACAGTTCTACTACTAAGAGTAGGGACTATAAGGAAGAAATTTAATTGCTAAATTACCATAGAGGAATTATCTGTTTCCCTGTAAATAACTTGGAAGTATGAGAGAGGGGTCTGTCTAACTATGCTTAGGGAAACTAACAAGCTCTGAAATCATCAGAAACACACATTTGCAGCTGGATTTATCTATCCATACGGTGGGAAGCATATCTATTTAGAATCCTACTATATTGGGATACTTCAGTTTGTTCCATAAAAGCAAAGCATGATCAAGTGTTTACCCATTCTATGAAATCCAGGGTGTCAGCTTAAAGACCTGATGTTACTCCTTGGGAGATTATTTGTTATAAAATTACTTCCACTGATTGAGTGTGTTCAGCCAGACCTAGCTCCGAATAGCTTATCCCAAAAGTACATGTTTAATATATATATGCAATATGATACAAAATACGTCGGTACCATTAACAGGATATGCAAAAATGAAACATCTTAAAGTGATTAAAATGCAACTGTAAAACATTCTGGATAAGGTAAAGTACAGTAATTTAATACAATCCCAGTTCCAGAGAGAAAAGATATGGAACACACTACAGAAAAGGCAGCTTACTAGCTTAATGAAAATATGAATAATAAGATAGAAATAATTAAGTAGGAGCTCAGTAAGATAATTCCCATGCTTGAGAGATCACTAGTAGAGTCTATCAATTTCGACAGCTGAGCACTTACTGATTTAAATATTGTTGGATTTCTCATTGTTCCACCTAAAATGGTAGTGAAAACACAATGTCTGAGGTATAATATTCATGTTAAGTAATGTTTGGGATTAAAATGTTTTTCCTTGAAAATTGCTGCACTAAAGAAATGGGAAGACCTTTCATACACTGCTAAACATAACCTTTAGTAGTAGTTTTATGATAAAAGTTACAGCTTTGATCCAGTTATCATGCCTCAATTTACAGTTTAAGGCTATCAGTCAATAACAAATAAACCTCCTTACCCAAAGTGGAAAAGGTGTTATTTTGTAAGATTCAGCAAAATCTTGATGAAACAGAGTCATATCTTTATAGACTTTGCTGAATCAGAGCTGTTGGGTCTTTTTAACTAAAAAATATCTAAGACAAAATTTTTATTTTTCTTTCATTGTCTCTTCTATTGTATTTCTTTCTAGTCTATGCTTCTGAAATACTATTTGTCCTTTTTTCCTCTTCCAGTTTTCTCATTTCCTTTATTTAGAGTAAATGTATCTGTAAACCTCTCACTGGCTTTAAAGGCAAAGGTGGACTAACGGTGTCCCTTAACTATAATGGAATTGAAACATCTTTTTGAATGTTACAGAGTCAGCTTACTTAATGTGGGATATAGCAACATACCTGCCTGCACAGTGGATGGATTCCTTAAACCTAAACCTCTACTCACCTGTCCACACTTAAATGTCTGGTGTCATCTGAGATGCCATGCAGTACCCATGGAGACATGCACATGGAGATAGCAGTCATACACTGCATAAGACCTCTTGAAAAAGTGCTACCCTGGAATGGCAGCTGGAGGCCATGCTGAATACACTCATATGATGTTAGACATGTTTATTTGGGCAAATGAATTGAGCTACCTGGCTTACTTGAAGACATCATAAATACCTGAATTTGGTTGAGCTGAAGCTACCACTGTAAATCATGCTCAGTAGGGATGACTCTTCCCCAAAACATTGTGAAGACTAATCTTTTAATCTATGGAATACAACAGGTAAGTACTTTCAAATGTGTGCTAAGTAGTAACTGACAGATCTCTTTGTCCGGTTTTTTTTTGACATTTCTATTTCATACTTAAAATCCAGAGCTCCTGTACAGAAGATCTCATCCCAGTTGTCATATAAAATGGCATAGCTTTATTGGTTTAATCTCTGTGCATGGACTTTAACCCTATTCCAATCTCACTCCCTCTTTACATTCCTTCTTCTTATCCTCCTTGCCTTTCTCCTTCCCGATCTGTTCCCTTGTCTGTTGTCTCCATTTGCCTGTCTCCAGAAGAGAATCATATAGACTATTATATTCCTTAAAGGATAACTGAAAATTAGGATTTTGTCTGTTTCTTTGGTTGATGATGTTTTTGTTGCTGCTATTATTATTATCATTACCATCATTACTATTACCAAAAAGGAAATAAAGTAAACTTTCTCCAGATTCAGGAAAGAATCAAAGACAGCCCTCTGTAACTTCAGTTGAAGATAAATTCAATACTGAAATACTCAAGTTACTAGATTTAAAGTGAGTGTGGAACATATATGTATATCTTCCGAAGCCCTTTTTACAAACCAGAAGCACACAAAATAATGAACTGATTTTTTTCTTTTTTCTGCCACAATATAAGTACTTAACAGCAAGTCAACAAAATGACATATCATCAGTTACTTTTCTTAGCTAGGTGCAAATTGTGCTTAAAGACAGAACTCATCAGACTCTGGAATAGAATTCCAGTGAATGCACCCAGACAATTCAACAGAGTCAATATTAAAGCAAGGAACTATTGGCCAGTGGAATGAGTCTTCCATGTTTATGAAAGGAATAAAATGAAAGAAAATGTCAAGTGACATCAGGTTACAGCATAATGGAAAAGTTCCGTATAACACTTTAGTGAACAAATGTCTGTGGTTATAACCTCAGTTTTTGAAAAACAGTATTGCCCAGTAAGAGACTGGAGCTGTACTATTTGAACCCAGTTGAGAACTCTAATTATCTCCATTTACAATGAGTAATTTGCGCAGTTGATCTCTGGGAATTCCTGTCACAATGTACCTATGGACAACATTTCATTTGAGTTCAATATGGAGCAGGTCTGAGCGCTGAGAATCTTAAGCCAATATAGAGAGAAGTACAGTATAGATCATGTTTACTGCAGTCTGCTAAAATCACTGTTAACAATTTTGGTTGATGCTGACAGGTCTGAGATTTGACAGTATAATTTCAGGATTTCTTGAAGCTGAGATCTCTAAACAAACTAGCAAACTCAGACATGGAAAGAGTATCCTCAAGGCAAGAAGCGGAAAGTTTATAAAGATCTCTTAGAGTACAAAGGCAGCTCCAGCCTGTCTGGATTAACATATAACTTTAAACTATTGGTGATACTATTATGTATTAGTACTGTGCAATACAAACTTAAGAGGACTTTAAAAAATCAGTTGCAGAGAGTGTCTGGTCACAGTCATATTCATTGCATCATGGTTTAAGTTACACTACTGTCATTATTCATCTGTCTACAGAATATTTTAAATTCTGCAAAACCTTCTCCAATAAAAAGCTCTTTAGCATACTCTACATATGGGCTTAAGGTTGTTTTGTTTGTTTGGTTGGTTTTTCTTCTGTGGGAAATTCAAGTTCCTTTAATTCCTATTTATAATACAAGGAGAAGCAGAATTGAAATTTTATTGAATTTTATATTCCTTAAACTTAAATAATCAAAGACACAAGACATAACTGGATATTTTGCAAGATAAAATAAGTGATATGCAGATATATCTACAAACTATCAACTTGTTTGGGCAAGCATATTTTATTTGTCTGACATTTTCCAAGTTTCACATTTATAAAATAGATTTGCTTGAGATTTGATATTGAAAGTTTGCCATGTTTATAAGAAAATTAAAAAGAAATGTATCCAAAAGAAATAATTGTGTATGTCCCAACCCTGGCAGTATTCAAAGCCGGGTTGGATAAGGCCTTGAGCAACCTGGTCTAGTTGTAGATGTCCCTGCACATGGCAGGGGACGTTGGGACTAGATGATCTTTAACACACATACCAACCCCTTAACATTCTCTGATCCTATGAATACATAAGATATTGACTGGCTGGGCAGTGTGATGATTTTTTTTTTCACATGAGATAAGTGTCGAATCAACCACTCCTAACAGAAAGGCCTGCGATCTCCCACCTGGAAAGACCTGTTGTTCCTGGAAAATATTAGAAGTGGAGATCACTAATTTAACACAGCCATTTATATTTAGAATAAAGGGTGGAATTCCCAAAATAATTATAGATTCCCCACTCTTGTTATCTATTAGAGTCAGAAAGCTAGTGTGCTTAAGGGCATGTTTGCCTGCAGACATGCTCGAGCCCCTGATATGCCAAATGTGCCATTTGCTCACTGCAGTGCAGTGAAATCCTCCAGCAGCTCTGGTTTTCTTCCAGAATAGCTTCTTAACAGATGGCGTCTTGTCATTGTCAGTGGCTTGCCATCCCAGAGAGCCGTAAGGATCCACGCAGAGACTGACGTTTTCCTTTCTCTTCCTGAGACATCTAACAAAACTAGCCAATAGCAACCTCTTCCCTTTCACAGGCAATTCCACCTTATGTCAGCTGGTTTCTTCCAAGTCACATTGTGCCCATTCTGGTGCAAATGCGCTAAAAGGACTTATGCTGTTTGACAGCTAAGCCATACACCAGCTAATCGCCATCAGTGAAAGCAAAATACAAAAAAGCAGACTCCTTTAGTTTCTGGTGCTGCTGCTGGTCATCCTGATCAGCAGTGTGAGCTGTTTATTAGCATTCCGTCAGCCCCATGAACATCAGTTTAGAAATTAGAGTAGACACAGCTAGCAAATAGCTTTGAACCACTTTGAGTGTAATTAAGCATGAAGCATAGCTGAGGGCTTTATTTGATCCAGACTGGTCATTTTATTACTAATGGACTCTACAGAAAGTCTCCATATCCTTACTATTGTGGTTTTCTACAGCACAGACTAAATACTCATGCTCCATGCTTTTTATTTAAAAATAAATGAGGACAATTAACTTTGATTTGTTGTAACAGTTGCACAGGGTGTACATTAAGATTTACTCTGATGCAGTATTCACGTGTAGCTGTACCAAAACCTCCCACTGAACACAGTGGAACTTGCTGTAGTATCTCATCCCTGAAGTGGAACAGGCACATTAACACTGTAGTAAATATGATGAATCACAGTTCAGTCATCCTAAAAGAGTCTAGAGGATGGATCTAAAGACTCCAGAGATCTTTCTTCTGTTCAGAAGAACTAAAGCATCCATGCGTGAGACCTTCCTCAAGGCAGTAATAAAATACAGTTTCTCTCTTAAGCTCCTGGATCTTGCCCGACCTATTCAAAGAGTTGTACCAGTGAGTTTAGCACTGGATTGATCACATGTTCATTAGCATATACTGTATTACTAAAATAAGTTAATTATTTTTGTTATTAAAAAAAATTACTTTAGTTCATCATATCAGGGTTCAATTCTTCCTACAGTATGATTTGTCATTGAAAAAAATGCTGATTGGAAATTTAGGGCACTGATATTTACGGAAAATTGCCTATCTACTCAAGTTTTGAAGTTTTATAAATCACCTTTGCAATAAAATTAAGTAATTCATACCATGTAAGAGTTTAAATTAGAGTCAGAGAAGATTTTTTTTATTATTTCTAATGCACCAAACCTCAGATCATGATATGTTATTATCTTGTCTCACCTTATAAAATGCTTTCTCAGGTAAACGAGTAATGCAATTTCTCGTACTGTTTCTGCTCAGTTAAACTAGGTCAAAAACAACACTATGCAGGTCACTGTATCAAAGCCAGTGCAAGCATTTTGTAGTAAAACAAGTCATCTTGAAAACTTGCCAGATGGTACTAATGGTTATTCATGAATTGCTATAATAATTTAAAAAAAAGTCCTTCCTACTGAGAGAAAAAAATGCTGGCATGAAGACAATTGATTTGTTATGTTATACTATGTAAGGGAAAGATTCAGGTCACTTGAGCTTTTCCATCTAAGACTAAGTTAGGTGTCCATGTTTGTCATAGATCCAGAGAAAGAGAGACACTTCAAGGGGTAATTAATCCTACTGTAAAACAGAAGAGCTTAATTATCTCTGCAGATTTTTTCTTTTTTTCAACTGACTATTTACTCTGTTGCCCACACATAAGGACCTAGTGGCATTGAATATACCCAAGGATAGATAAGGTATCTATAAATTACCTGCTCGTGAGACCAGAATATACAGAAGACTTCTGACCTTCCCAAGAGCCAGTTGATAGCCTGGCTGGGTAACTTAGGAAAACTCACTTAACTTTAGATGTCAATGTTCGGGTAATGAAATAAAGCTTTAGACTGTCCTTGACTGTAAGAAGCCACATCTACTTACGTGTATATGTGGTACTTGACATAGTTTAGTGGTAGACTTGGCAGTGGTAGGTTAATGGTTGGACTTGATGAACTTAGAAGCTTCTTCCAAGCTAAAGGATTCTAAGATTCTGTAATGGGGCTTGAGACACCAAATTATTTGTGTTACATAGCACTGTACACCATGAATAGATATATACCTTTAGATGTCTGAATTTGTAACCAGTTGAAAAGTCCTAAATTACGCATTGAACTGAATTACACATAAAATATTGTCGTGGTTTTACCCCAGACAGCCACTAAGTACCATGCAGCTTCTTGTTAACTCCCCACAATAGGAGGAGAATAGGTAAAAAAAAAAATAAAACTCATGGGTTGAGATGAGAATAGTTTAACAATGAAAAAAAAAAGGTAATAATAATAATAAAATGAGAGAGAAAAGGAAATAAGACCCAAGAGAAATAAGTGATGCAGAACACAGCTGCTCACCTCTCATTGATCAACGCACTGCCTGTCCCAAAAAAAAAAAATCAAACCCCTCACAGCCAACTGCCCCCAACTTATACATTGAACATGACACTCTATGGAATGGAATATCCTCTAGGCTGCTGTGGATAAGCTGTCCCAGCTGTGTTTCCTGTCAGCTTCTTGTGCACCTGCTCACTGACAGAGCCTGAGAACCTGAAAAGTCCTTGACTTAGAGGATGCAATACTTGGCAACAGCAGTGTGTCTTCAACATTGCTCTTCAAACACAGCACTGTACCATTTACTAAGAGGAAGATGAAACCAGAATAAGTATTAACCAAGAGATTATATGTTCTGCTAAGTCAAGGCTCAAATAATTTTAGAAGGAAGTTAAGAATTAGTGGTGTTAACTGTCCTGGTTCCAGCCAGGACAGGGCTAATTTTTGCAGTAAATAGGAAGGGCATGGCTGGAACCCCGAGGTTATTCTAAAACACTTTATGCACAGGGGGCAGGGGGAAGGGGTCCCTTCTGGTCAGTTAGCATGGCAGAGAGATCAGGGGCTTGCCAGGTTCAGCATGATGAGCACTTGCATGTGAATCATTCACCTCACTTGTATGTTCTGCTATTAATATTGTTGCTGTTAATGTTCATTTCTTATATCAATGCTGTTCCTGGTAAATTGTTCTTATCTCAACCTGTAACCTTCACCTTTTTTGCCTCCTATTCTCCTCTCCAGCCTGCTGCAGTGGGAGGGGAAAGAGGAGGGGGTAGTGAGTGAACGGCACATGGAGTGTTTCAATAGGAACACTAATTGGGGAATACCATCCCTAAACCACAACAGTAACATATCCAAATGAAACTACATCAGCTTTACTGAGTTGGATTAAGTCACCATACCTTAATACCACAGTTCCTGTTGTGGGGTGAAGTCAGTATCTCTTTCCTCATCCAGTCTTAAAAGTCTTTATAATAGTCTTTACAAGGATACTTTTTACAGTGCAGATGAATATGGTTTAGAGCCGAATTCAGATATCCACACACATTTCAGGTGTCAACATATAAGCTGTGTATGAAAATTCCCAATATAAGCAATGGAAACATATGATTTGGATCATCTGCCAAAACACAGGTGTCTTGACATATCTGAGATGTGCTAAGGTGTAGCCACAGAGCTGGTGATTAAGACACAGGATGTACAAAATATCCGTGTGGAGGTATAAGATACCTATACAAGACTGGCACTGAAATTCCTGAATTCCTGGAGCAGCAGCTGGAGATCAGAAGGGATAGTAAAGGGCCTTTCAAAGTGCCGCAGGTATTTCTGTATTCAGATAACAAAATAAATCTCTGGAGTCTGTTATGCCATTCTCACTAACACATTTCAGTGAGTAGAAAGCATCTGATTCACAAAATCCAATTTTAACAAAAATATTTATCAATAAATATCAAACGAGTCTGTATCTGAAAAAGATCAAAGCCCTAACAGCAATCTATGCCATTGGTTTCAGGGAAATTAACTCTGGATTACAGCACTGTTCAATGCAATAAGAAGTTTTGTGAAGATAAATTAAATGGACCACAAGTTTATATAAAATTACATGAAACACAGGTCCACCTGCCTTGTTCTATAATAGCTTTAAATGTTTTATCTATTTTAATATTTGCTTTTGATGACTTGGGACTGAAGGAAAAGCTTCAAAGGATTAGACTTTGATTAGCTTTGGCAACTGGGTTTTGGGTTGGGTTTTTTTTTGACAGAGTCAAATGTTAATCATGAATGGTGCAGGGCTGAATCCTAGTGCAGCAAAATCCATAGGATTATTTGATAGAATAAACAGCTCTGGTTTCAGCCACTCGCTAATATATCTCAATGTATTTGCTTTGGGGAATGAGATTTTAAAGGAAGAAATAAATATGCATTGTAAGAGTTAGTGTCAAGTATTTCAGTAAGTCACCTGAACCTCTTGAGAAACTGTTGGCTGTTCACATGTATCCTCTAAGTTCCTTTGTGTACTAGTGTGACAGGGATGTAATTGTTCCCCACATAGATTTACTGTAAGCCAAAGGCACACTTTAACAAAGGCCTGTTAATGAAAGTGAGACTTGTAGAAGCATCCATGACTAGGTAACCATAATTTCTCATGGTTAGTCTGGCATGAAACATCTTTATAATATAAGAAAAATCCATAGCACGGCTGTTGGAAGCTCAGAGGTGTTTGTTCCATTTTCTAATTTACTTTTGTAGTTCAGTTTTGCGTCAATGCAGAAGTGACTGCCTATTCCAATAGATAAAAAAAATTACCATGATGTCACCTTATATTTCTTCAGCAAAGATGAATCCATGGCGTGTTCTAATGTTTTAGGTTACACTGTGCCATGTGATATGACTGAGCAGACTCTAATCTACAGTAATGTGAAGCCTGTAAGAAAACCAGAACAAATGTCTTGTCTCCCTGCTGTTCCCCATCACCCCAGAAAGTAAAGATACAGATAATTATATAAGAACAGTGGGTGGAAGCAGTTAATTGGCTTTTTGCTGCTAGCATTTCTCAGACAAAAATATTGTCAAGCAAAGCCTGGCATGCAGAAATCATTGTTTACTCTGATGTGATTGTATACAGTTTGACAGGTATCATTCAGTTGCTGACCTGTAATGCAAATAAGACCAGAAAAAACATCTCCAAAGCAAGGTTAATTCTTGTTCTGATCATTGCCAGATCACTGTCAATATAAAATGGACACTCTCTGTGCAACGGTGGTTATTTGAAAGACATTCCTATCAGACTTTTACATGGTGCATTGGTGGTTTATTCTGCATGATAGAGTGGAGTTTTATTTCCCCATTTTGAAGAGGATCCTTAGGGAAAGAGCTAAGCAACTGGGCAATGAGAGTGACTTTCTGACTCATGTTTTGTGAAGAAGAAACATCCAAGGAAACAAATTTCTGGTTAGTTTATGAGAATCTAATAAGTGTGAATAAACATAAATATTAATCTAATTGGCCACACTTTGGAAGCAGTTTTTCCATGACAGGTGACAGCTATGATGTTCATAAACAGCCCTATTTTTGAAGTATTATTACACTGAAGTGAAAAATAGTTCAAACTGAATGTATAAACAACATCACAGCAAAACACCTCCAAGTGACATATTGATTAGAACTTGAATGAATAGCTTGAATTAAATTTGGGTCATGTGGTGAGTGGCTTTTTTAGACAAGACTAGAAGCATGAAAACCCTCTGACTGAAATTTGAAAAAGAGCCTTTGAGTAAAATGAAATTCTAGTTTTGCCATTTCTGTCTTCTTCCTTCCCTGTCACGCTTCTGTACCAGTATATCTTGAAAGGTTTAAAGGAAAGGCAGATGGTACCTTTCAAAATGTTATTGAGTAATTTTACATTAGTGTGTGCTGTAGTGTCATTGTACTTGATATGGAGATGAAGAATATGTTAGCTCGAGGTTGTGCATCATTCTCTGTGATCTCAGCTGGAGGTGGGATTGTTCAGAACTGGCACAGCTTGAATATTGATACAAATACAATTATAGCATCCAGCTAACAGAACAGAAAAATTGCTAATCAGTTTTATTAATAATTATGTGTGTAATTCTAAGAGTCCTGACTCCTACTGAGCCATTTAGGAAACTTCAAAACAAAATGTGCTATAAACACATTTCCATATGAGCAGCTGAATGAAGAACTATCCATCAAGTTGTGTCAGAGTGAATGTTTTTTAGAAGAATTTGAAAAAAAAAAAGTTAGGATTTATTTCCATTCATAACACAGACAGGACTCTCACTGCATACTGCAGTAGTACACTGAGTAGTGCAGTAGTAGATTCCAAGCAATGTCAGCTGAAAAGCAGTTACTTTAAATACGTTTGCTTGGGTATTCAGATGTTGAGGCACTCCAAATTGCTAGCCTCTTTTAAAAGAGGCTATAAAGACCTGTCATGACTATAAAGACATACTGAAATCCTTATAAATTACCAGAGCCCACTAAAAAACCAAAAAGAGGTTTTTTGTACAAGAAATTTCATCTGGAGTCAATCATTAAAAATAAAAAAAAAAAAAAAGAAAGGGTGAAGGCTCCTATTGGCTTATACAGAGGTGGATCTGGTGTTCCACAAAGAAAGAATTATTTTAAATTTGAGTGACAGCATGTTTCTACATGAAGTCTCAGAACAGCTCTTTTGCTTAAAACTGAAGACATACGTAAGAGTTGTCCTATCTTAGAAAAATACACAGCTCAGACACATAGTGAGCATACTTAGCAATATCTGCAAAGGGGTATGACTATTCACTATCAACTGAAAGTCTCTTTTGGTATAATAGTTAAAAATTTTCCTTATGTATACTGTAAGCACGTTTTAAATAAGTTTCTCATCAGCCTGTACTTTCAGAAATCCTGTTTAGCTATTTTGTGTCCAACAGTAAAATTTGCCTCTTTCTTATCAGACCCTCATCCTGCTGGCCACACTGTTTTCCATACAAGTCAGCATGACATTGGCCTTCTTGTCCACCTGGGCACACTGCTGGCTCATGTTCTGGTGCTGTTAACTAGCACCCTCAGGACATTCCACTGGGCATCTTTCCAGATATTTTTCCCCAGGTTTGTAGCATTGCATGGGGTTGCAGTGACCCAAGTGTTGTGACCTGGCACTTGGTCTTGTTGAACCTCATACCACTGGATTCAGCCCATGGATTCAGCCTGTCCAGATCTCTCTGTAGAGCCTTCCTGCCCTCCAGAGATCAACACTCCCACCCAACTCGGTGTTATCTGCAAACCGTCTGGGGTTACACTTAATCTCCTCATCCAGAACATTGATGAAGATATTAAACAGAATGGCCCCAACACTGAGCTCTGAAGAACACCACTTGTGACTGTCACTCCATTCTCCACTGCTCTTCGGAATGGGCCATCCCACTAGTTTTTTTCTGGTGAAAACTACACCCATTCAAGCTAGGAGCAGCCGGTTTCTCCAGGAGACCCTAAAAGACTGAAGATCTTAAATATCTGGGGCATGTCCCTTTGAAAAAAGAAATTCATGCCTCAAGAAGGGGGGAAAAATCATCATACCGTTTATTAATTTTATTTTAAAATTTCCTGTCAGGTATATTCATGCATCCTGTCTTTAAAAGAGACTTATAAATTCACCAAGATTAGCTATAGTTTTTAGTACTTAGAATTCTATAATGCACTGTACAGAAGAGCTAGGGAAATCATGAATTTTTCAGTTTTGCATCCAAAAAAAAAAAAAAAGCAAGAATAACCTGATTTAGGTTGAAGCAAAACTTTCATATATAAACTTCTTAAATTAGCAAGTACAAAAATTAAGCCTGAAAATGTCACGGTTGGTCTGATCTATTTGAAATTAAAGGGGATTTTTCTCACTTTTAAGCTTACTGATTTTTTAAAAAATATTTTTCTTTTTCTGTACATTGCCAGATTACAAAGAAGAAAACAATTTCTCATACTTATTTTAAATAGTAGCAGAAATGTTTTAACATTTCTGGAAGTTTAAGTATTAAATCGAAGCTTGATATTTGAAAGATTTAGATGAGGTTTATCCAACTTCTTGTAGACAAAGACAAGCAAATGAATTCAGTTTGATTTTGTGAATAGTTCTGGTCTTTCTCCTATATATTTTGTTGAATTCATGACTCACCAGCAGAAAATGAAAAATAATTTTCTATATCAGCTTTCTGCTAAAACTGTGCAACTGAAATATAAATCAGTTTGAAATTACATAATCCTTCTGAAATAGTTAAAAAAATATTTTAATGATAGGAAGGGAAGTAATCTCTGAAGACCCTTTTAATTTTTAGGAATCACATTTTGCATGACAGAGTCAAAAATATTGTGCTTGCTAATATGTAATATTTATCAACCTTAGACTGTATCTTTTCTCACTTGATAGGATATAAGAAATATTTTTTAATATAGTATTATGTGTAAATAAGCTCACAGGGCAGCCTGCTACCTTTTGTATGATTCAGCTTTAATTCCATGAGTGTCTCTTTATCTTCCAGCATTATTTATGCAATTTGTTTAGTTTGCTTTACAGGATTGCCAGCATTCATAGGGTAGACCTATTGAACCAAACCATAATAGATGTAATACATCAATACATTTGAGCTGAACAGCTTTAATTAGGCCTTCCCGGTCATTTCATCAATTCAGTGGAGTTCCATTGGGATTTGGATAACACCATGTCTTCTGTAGTGCCTGAGAATTACAGCACTCCTGCCCTGCTCTGCCAGTCACATCACAAGGTTAGACAATCAACATTAAATTATACAGTAAAGTATTTGTATACCAGAACATAAATTCACTCCTAAAATAATATCTTTGAGGCCCTAAAATCTTTCCAACCTTAATACCAATTTGAAATTCAAGCTATCGTAAGATTTCCTGCCACAGCATTCTGTTGCTGCTCAACAGCAAATTAAAGGTGCAATCCACTTGAAGATTTGTACTTGTCAGATATGACAAATGTATTTGTTGCACTTGTCTGGCAGATGGGATATGCTAAAACTTGGAGATGCTACAAACTCCAAAGAATGAGTAGCTCTCTTGATTTGTACTACATTTGAGATCTATTTGCCAAACACATTATATAGGATTTAGCAGCCTTAAAGCAGATAATTTATTCACATGCATTAACTTCTTCCATCAGGATTAAATTCTTTATGTTTAAAACTATTTGGTTATCTGAAGTAGGTGTTGTTTCTTAAATTCTTTGTTGATTTTTTTTGTCTACTAAATGGCAGAGGAAAAAAAAATCTAAATTCTTCATCAGAATTAAAATGATTTCATGACAATATTAAGCATTTATATAAAATAAGCAGATGACCATGCTACGACAACTTCTATACTTTCAACCTTTTCATTTTACTGGACAACAGAGTAGCCATATTTTTTTCATGCAATTTCCATGGACCTCCTGCAGATTAAGGGACAGAAATACAGAGACAACAAATAAAAAATGTTTGTAAATGCAGTAAGCAATTTGTTGAGCTGCATTTGGAAATTATTGTAGATGATAAGGATGATACAAGCTAGTTCCATAATTCTTTATAGGAAGAGCTACATAGCAGTCAGACACATGAATACGAAACAGGGTCAAACATGCCTCAGTTACCTTTCCTTTAACTAGTTCAGGGACCCTCCAAGATGGAACTGTCTTGCCACTGGCTTAAACCCAAGCTTCAAAATGCACTATGCATCGAAGCCTAGACTGCAATGGCTGTGTGCTTAGCTGCTCTGAAAGCAAAGATAACTGTTATCCCTTACAGAGTCTGAATTTTCTCCTCCAATTGCAATGGAAGTATAAGAAAATCACAGCTAATTTGTAATGATATAGAAAACATGAACTTTTGGGCAGACAACAAATTAATAACAGACAATAAATTCAGTTATGTTATGATATTTCCTTCTCTCACATAGAAAATATGTAAACTGTGCAAATGCTCTTAGTTAAAATAAATAAAACCAAAAGGATGGAGAATCTGAGTTAATTATCTCAATACTCCTTTTAGTAGGCAACCTTAACTGGGCATCATTTCACCTGACCTTAAAGATTACAAAATTGACTAATTAGAAAGTGAGGTTATTAAATGAAGGAGGCTATGTATCCTGGTGATACAGTTACCTAACCAATTCAGGATACTTAGGCTTGTTTATTTAGGATGAATCACAGAATCAAACAATGGTTGAGGTTGGAAAGAATCTCTGAGGAAATGTCTTCTGATGTTATGGAGGAACCTCCTGTGTTGCAGCTTGTGCCCACTGACTCTGGTCCTGTCACTGGGAACTGCTGAAAAGACCCTACTCTGTCTTCTTTAGACCCTTTCTTTAAGCATTTAAGCACCCTGATTAACTAACTCCCTCTAAGCCTTCTTTGTTCTAGGCTGGACAGTCTCTCAGCCTTTTCACAAAGAAGAGATAGTTCAGTCCCTTCATCTTTTTCGAGGCCCTTCATTGGACTGTGTACAGTATGCCCATGTCTTTCTGGTACTGTGTAGACCAGAACTGGACAAAATACTCCAGGAATGGGCTTACTAGCACCGAGTTAAGAGGAAGAATCATCTCCCTCCATCTGCTGGCAACACTCCTAATGCAGCCCAGGTAATCATCAGCCTTCTTTGTATCAAGGACATATTGCTGGCTCATGTCAATTTGGTGTCCACCAGCACTGACAGGGCCTTTTCTTGCAGAGCTACTTTCCAGCTGGGCATACCTCAGAATATATGCATTAATTTGGATTATTCTTCCCCAGATGCAGGGTTTTGCACTTTCCTTGTTGAATTCCATGCGTTTCCTGTCAGAGAGTTTCTTCATCCCGTCAAAGTCCCTCTGCATGGCAGCACAGGGCTTTGGTGTATCCGCCACTCTTCCCAGTTTTGCATGCTACTACAGCAGAGTCAGGGGAATCATGAACAAACTACTGAGGGTACGTTGTGCCCCATCATCCAGCTCATCAATGGAGATGTTAAATGGGACTGGAGCCAGTATTTACCCCTGGGGTACATCACTAGACTTTGTTACCCTGATCACCAACTCTGGGCCCAGCAATTCAGACAGTTTTCAATCCACCTCACTGTCTCCTCATCCAGGCCATACTTCCTTGGCTTCTCTATAAGGAACTTACAGGAGGCAGTGTTGAAAGCCTTACTGTAATCTATGTAGGCAGTAGCCACTGATCTCTTTTCAGCTATCAAGCCTATCATTTCATTGTATGAGATTGTCAGGTTGATCAGGAGTGAATTCCCCTTGGTGAAACAAATGCTGTCTACAGATGATGATTTTCTTGTCCTTGTTGTGGCTGGAAACGTTTTGTAGGATTAACTGCTGCATCATCTTCCCAGGGATTGAGGTAAGGCTGACCTGCCTGTAGTTCCCTCTGTCCTCCTTCTGATTCTTTTTGAGGGTAGGAGTGACATTTACTCTTCTCCAGTCCTCAAGCACATCTCCCAGTTGGCATGATCAAGCAAAAACTACCAAGAATGGGTGTATCCATTGAGTGCCTGTGGAATTATGTATGTCCAGTTTGCTTAGGTATTCTATAACCTGATCCTCTTCCACCAAGTATAAATCTTCCTTGTTCCAACCTTTCCCTGGTCTGAAGATTAGTAGACTGAGATGAAGAAGGCACTTAATACCTCAGCCTTTTCTGTGTCTTGTGTAAGCAGGTCCCCCATCCCACTGACCAATAGGCCCATATTTTCCCTGTTCTTTTTGTCTCCTGTGTTCTTATAAAATCCTTTAATTATTATCTTTGACATCCCTGGCCATATTCAATTGCAGCTGAGCAGTGGCTTTCCTAACTGCATCTTTGAATGGTTAGATAGTTTCTCTGTATTCCTCCCAGGTTACCTGTCCCTGCTTTCATCTTATTTATACTTCCTTTTTTGTGTTTGAGTGTGGTTTGTACACCTAGGCCTCCTGACATTTTTGTCTGACATCCTGTTTGGGATGGACTGCTGTTGAGCTTGGATGAGATGATCTTTGAATATTAACCAGTTCTCTTGGTTCTCTGAGACTGTAGTGCCTCATGTTAGATCATATAAAAGAATGTCCTGTCTCATCTGCACCTATCAACAACACTAGTTGCTCTTCAAGGTTGTTTTGGGCTAATGTGGCAAGGTTTTGGTAGCAGTGGAGCTGCAAGGGTGGCTTTTGTGAGATGACAGAAGTTTTCCCTGTGTCTGAGAGAGCCAATGCCAGCCAGCTCCAAGAAGGACCAGCCACTTGTGAAAGGTGAGCCCGTCAGCAACTGTGGTAGAACCTCTGCAATGACAGATTTTAAAAGGGGGAAAAAAACTGCTGTGCAACTGTAGCAGGAGACAGGATTAAAATATGTGTAGCAACTCTGTGATTTGTGACCCCATTAGGGGGACACATGACAGAAAAGGCTCGTCCTGAAGGACTGCACCCTATGGGAGAGGCCCACATCAGCAGTTCATGAAGAGCTGCAGCCTGTGGGAAGAATCTGCACTGGAGAGGTTCATGGAGGATTGTGGGCTGTGAGAGGGACCCCACAATCGAGCAGGAGAAGAATGTGAGGAGTCCTTCTCCTGGGGAGGAAGGAGACAATGTGTCAGGAACTAACCGCAGCCCGCATCCTGCTGCACTGCTGGTGGGGGAAGAGGGGAGAAGCTTGAAGCAAAGTTGAGGCTGGAAATTAATGTGTAAGGTGGGGGGAAGGTGTCCTAAGATTTAGTTTTATTTCACATTACTCTACTCTGATTTAGATTGGCAAGAAATTAAACTAATTTCCTGAAGCTGAACCTGTTTTGCCTGTAAGAGTAATTGCTGAGTGATCTCTCCCTGCCCTTATCTCAACCCATGAGGCTTTCATGATATTTTCTCTCTCCCCTCTTCTGCTCAGGATGGGAATGATAGAGCAGCTTTGTTGGGAGTCTAGTAGCTAGCCAAGGTCATCCCACCACAAAGGTATAGATGCATTGCAGTTTGTTAAAATTGTATCATATTGTATGGCATAATTGTTACACTAGATCCGGACATTGTGATTTAAAATCTTTCATGTGGGACATTGTATGTGATCAGTCTAGATCACATTACAGAGGTAATGCTGCCTTCAGTTCCATATGGAGTCCAGAGGAACCAGTTTCTTCAATGTCTTGGGAAGTTCATAAAGGAAGTTGGATTGACATTTCGGGCAGACTGTATTGGTTAAACAACCAGTCCATTGTTTTGAACATAGAACAGATATTACCTATTTAAATGGTCTCAGAGATTATATTCTTCCTTGGCTTCTTTCCATATGAAATGTTCTAATCTGATATCTCTTTTCTTTACAAAAGTAGAAAGGATTAATCTGTAATTGCCTTGATGGACACACACAAATTTTAGTAAGTACAAACTTAACAGGATTTGGACAACCCGCTGTCTTTCAACTATGATATTGACAGTCATACTTAAGTTTTCCAAGTCTTTGTTTGCTATTTTTTAGAATTTATAGATACATTATTTTACTCTCAGCCTAGGTGTTCTATATTTTCCAGTTAATGAAACAGAAAGATACTAATATTTTACTATTGCAGTTCTTGATAGTCAGTAGTTTAAAGTAAAGGTCAAAACTATAAAATTGTATATGTTATAGTAGTTCATGTCTAGGACTCACACACATTCAAGCTCTAATTAAAAGGACAGCTAATTTATTACACTGTGCCTAACTCTTCTTTCAGTTAAAACCTTCCTAAAAATAGAGAAGGTGAATTCAACAAAATTTGTCAGTGTCTTTACCTTTCACTGGGTGATATTTATAACTAGTTTATTATGTCTTAAGACAACTGGTAAGTTTCCTTAAAAAGTAATTTACAAAATCCGACTAAGTTAGAACTCCAAACCATTAACTTCAAACATACAGAACTTTCTTTTTTGCAATTCATTACCATAAACTGATATCAAATGTCACAAAATGCATACATACATGACTGACTCCACAACATTATCTGAGTAGTTTATGTACTTCAATGTCAGTGATCCATATTTTTTTATATTTCTTTCTTTCACAGCATAGCTTCGAATACCTCATAACTGCAATTCTCCATATCCTTAATACTGTGAGTACATTTGTTTTGGTGTCCCTAGAGTTCAAATTTTATTCTTCTATGACTCCAGAAGCTTCACATTGCTGAAATAATAATTTCAAAAGCCTTTGGCCACTTTGTAGGTTGACCTGGAAGAGCTGAAGTGCATGTTGTGGAGTGTGAAGTGGGGTCTTTCACCATCTGACAAATTCCCTGACAAGGGACAGTCCCAGGCTCAGAGTGACTGGCAGCTCCTGCAGCTTTTGGACCTGAACAGCTGTGCATTGCAGCTGAGCTGAAAAGGGTGCTCTAATTATCACAACGATAACAATCAACTGGTTCTGGCCAAAAGGGACCACAGCTGAGAAGTCGCTTTGTAAGCTACTTAAAATTTTTCATAGCTCACATGCAGGCTGCAGTCTGCCCTTTGTGACATTAGACAGTCTAGTAGCAATAAAAATCGTGGTATTGCTGCTAAGTAATGAAATTATGCTAGAGAAATGCAGTAAAAAGTTTATTAACACTTTTTGTTACAAAGCAAAGTGTACTTTTATATAAGAAAACACTGAAATACTGGAGACCAAACCCAATTCATGAAGATCAACACTGGCTTAAGTGATAGTTTGAACAAAATGGTCATGATTGTTTACAGGTGTTTAACACACTGCAGTCTTCAGGCAGAGAGAGAGAAAAGGAAAATAAAACCTGATACGCACTACTGCACAATCTGGAACAATGGCATGATAAGGATGAAGAAGGTAAAATAAAGATATGCAAAGCTTTACAAGATAACATGTAATACCTGTCTGGCAATCTCTAAATACATGCTCTTCTGTCCTTTCCAAATTGAGATGTTTCCCTGGAAAAAAAATCCTCACAATTATTATGTATGGTAAGGTAAATGTAGAGGTAGCATAATCACCAAAACCTGAAAACAGTAATTATCAAGTAAATAGTAAATAAAAGAAGAAAACATATTTATTTTAATATTGATGCTTATTCATACCTCTGATAGTTGTAATAGTATTTAATATCAAGAATCAAGGTCAAAGCATGTCCACTAATTTTATGCAAGTTCCACTGAAAAAATTTAAAAAGTTCACAAATTTTGATTTTTTTCTCTCTATTTACAAAAGATTTTGCAACAAATCATTGAAAATAGTGTCTTTTGTGAAACTATTTTTGGTTTTCAATGAAGAAATTTAACAGAGTTTAACATGACTTCGTGTGAGATACTGTTTGAGGAGACTCTGAATATCCTTCCTAAGGGCTTTTCAAGCTTTGACTGTTGATACAATCTATTGCCAGTGATATTCACACTTAAAGGAAAGTTGGACTCTATGATTGCCAGAGATCCCCATATTCTTGTTCATTAATTATTTGACAGAGGTAAGAAAAATGTTTGGGAAATACGTGAAACCTATAATAAGACAGTAGTCACCAAAATCTTTGCAAAGCAGAAAACCAAACATGAACAGTTCTTAATTTACCATAATGAACCTTAGAAACTCATTTCATTTATACTTAGACCTGACTTGTTTAAACAACAGTACTACTTAAAGCTTGCTCCCTCTTTAAGAACTTTTAGACAGAAAAAAAGACTTTCTTTTTTTGGGAAAAAAAAAACAACAAACAGAAGCTTTACATAAAAAGAATTCATCAAATTTAATAGAAATGTCACCTGATTTCCATCAGCTTGGGATATCAGACTTGTAAAATACACTGGTGGTCCACACATAATACTCAGTGCTAGGTTCTTTTTTTTCATTTTGTTATTCTCCATCCTGAATTTTATTTTATCTTATTTCATATTGTCTCTACCATTTCTGGAAAACCACTTAATATCCACACATATCAGTTTCACATTTACAAAAGCAGCACATTAATTTTTTTTTTTCATTCGAGCTGTTGTCAGGATTAATTAGTGTAGCTACCAAGTCTAAAAAGAAATTGTTATTTGAAGCCAACATTGACTAAAATACCATAGCTGTCCCATTAACTTCAGTTGAATTTTTACCTGAATACATAATACAATATTAGTTTATTATCAGCAAACAAGATGTTCTCTTATATTTTAATTTTCTTCTTAATGGGAGGTTGCATTTTCTTTTTTCTTTTTTATCTGATTTGATGTTTTTAAGCAGCTTTTTAAAAGCCAAAAAAATTAATAAATGGAAACTGAGAAACTGTCAAAATCTCCTTACACAATGTAATGCCAATTGAGAGCTGAAATAATCAGAAATATGGTAAATATAACATTCCTTATGCATATGCTGCAGAAAATACAATTTTTCAAGACCTCGTTCCAGTTAAAGTGGAATAGCATACGTTTGGCTTGATATCAGCTAAACTTCAGGTTAATCACACTTTTAGCTATCACAGAGTGATGGCATGCAGAAGCTGAAGTGAGACTTTGCATTTAACGGATGAAATTCTATTTGCTACAAACTGATAGCGGGTTTGGCAGCTGAATGATGTATTTCCGGAAATGGGAAGATGTCCTAGAAGTAACTCATGGCTGTTTCCAAAGATTTATTAAAACTGAGTTGACACCTGCATCACTGATAGAGGTAATTTCAGAGCTCTTGAAATTCTACTGACCCTAAGATAATGAAACTACCACCTTGTGCACATTTGTATTCCCTGGCAGGTAGCATGGGCTCATGGCTCGGAATGTGAAACACTATCATTATGTGCTGAAGGAATTCACACCACTAACTGAGGGCGAATGCATAGACTTGAAGATATTTCAAGAAAAGATAGATACAATACTCAGAACAAAATGAGAGCTCTGTGCATAAACAACGATAACAGGTTATTCGGGTAGTTAATAAAACTTAGGGTTCTGTAGGAGGAGTGCAGCCTTGTAACTAAGGCAGACTTTTTTTTTTTAAGGATTTTTTTTATCCTGTATCACAGCAAGAATTTATATTATGCCTTAAAACAAATCAAATCCAGTGCATATGAAAAGTGCCATGAAATGTGCTTAGAAAAGTCTTTTTGGGGAAGAGACGTGCATATTTATGACACAGACAGCCATGGGCTGCACAAATTAAAGCTTTGCTTATAATCCAAATAATGTTTTTAACAGTATTTTCAGATAAGAAGGATGTGTGTTAAAGTCTGATCAAAAGTATCAAATCTTTAGGCTCATTCAAAATGCGGATTGGCCATGTGAAGTGGAATGATAGCTTTGTACTGAAACACAGCAGAAATATTAATGAAAATCAAGAGAAATCACTGGAACATTTCACAACTTTTATTAACTTTGTCAAAAAAAAACAAAACCCCCTACCTTCTTCCCATGATTTATTAAGCACATGCATTTGTAAAGTGTTTGAAAATCCACAGAGATTAGAGGAACAAAGGTAATCCAATAAATGGTCCTGAGGAGACTGATCACTGATGGATAAACAGGAAACTGGTAATGAGAAAAAAAAAAGGAAATACTTTTAAAACCCATTGCTGTGAATTTGGAGGTAGCATGAGGACTGAAACCTTTCCTTTACAAATCATGCCTATGAATCAGCTGTAGATCATGTCAGAAAGGATGTAAACAACTCTGTCTTCCTTAAAGATACTGAGTAGTAAGGGGCAAAGTAATATTTTGAGGAAATTAATATTGAGGCTTTACTTATACAGAACTGTAAATCTGTAATGTTAGTATCTTTCTGGGACACTGTTTCAAATTATTATTTCTTATTCAATTCGTCACCTTATTAGATGGCTTTCATTCTGAAGCTTTTTATTGAATCAATCTTCTTTCCAGTAAAGTTTGCTATTATGCTTGTCCCAATTGACTGACAAGTTTGTCTTGGCTTCACTGACTAAAGTAATGACACTCTTGTGTTTAAAATAGCCAAGGAGCCTGTATTAGGGTCTGTGCTACACCTTGGAGCTGCAGTTAGTTTTCATTCAGAATAAGAGAGAAAGGGCAAGACATCCATGTCCAAAGATAGCTTCATGGTTGCAGCTCTTGCATAGGATAGACATTTGATCTTAGTTCTGCCTCTGAGATAGCATATTTAAGAATATAAAAGGAACCCACACTGATGAAGCCTGTTCCTGAAAGATTGCACCCTGTGAAAAGGGACCCCTGCTGAAGCAGGTTGTGAAGAACTGTAGCCTGTGGGATGGACTCATGCTGAAGAAGTTCGAGGAAAACAGTTTTCCATGGGAAGGACCCCACACTGGAGCAGCAATCCCCTCTGAGGAGGAGGCAATGGCAGAAACAGTGTGTGAGGAACTGGTCATAACCCCCATCCTCCCTGCACCACTGGGAGGGAGGAAATAGAGAACTGGGAATGAAATTAAGCCCAGGAAGGAGGAAGGGATGGGAGGGAGGTGCTTTTTAAGATTTGTTCTACTACTCATTACCCTACTCTGATTTTTATTGTTAATAAATTCCATCAATTTCCTTCAGTCCAGTTTGGTTTGCCTGAGAGAGTACTTGTTGGGTGACCTCTTCCTGCCTTCATCCTGACTCATGAGCCTTTTGTTATACTTTCTCTCCCCTGTCGAGTTGTGAAGGGGAGTGATAAAGCAGCTTTGGTGGGCATTCTGTGGGTCAAACCACCACAGAACCTAACAATTAATTTCTAAAGTTAAGTGCAGAAGCTTACATGTGTATAGTGTTCATTTACAGTGAACGCATAGTGTTCTTAGTTGATTGTGGTGTCCTAGGATTATTTTAATACTATTATAGTTTCAGAACACTGAAAAAAATTATAGCTGCATTTTTTGTACATCATATTTTAGCATAGGCTTTACACTGATCTGCTCTATTTGGAGTAATCACCAGGACATTTTTAATTCCTGTTTTACTCCTGTATGATACATGAAGTACACCACTATGTTTCCCCACTTTTTTTCCCCTCATTATTCATTTATTTTATGAATTATAGAAAGTGAACAATTTTTACTGAAATCAGGGGTTTTTTTCAGCGTAGCTTAAGTTGATTATTTATCAGTTTAATATATTCACAAAATGTCTGTGTGAACGTCTGTAATGGGAGATACCCTAGTTCAATTTTAAAAATTCATGCTAGTTAAATCCCATGGCTTGAAGTAGTTTAGAAACAGATTCAGCTAAACAGGTATAACCCATTTTTGGGTACTTTTATGTTAGACCTGTCAGTTAATTCATTCCAATTGGAAAAAATGTTAATCTTCACAAGTCTTCGAGAGATCTGCCTGCAAGTACCAGGCTGGAACACATACGGCTTATCTCAGTAAAATAATCTTAGGTGTTGAATAAAAGATAGAAAAACAGCTATATCCAACTTACAAGATATATTGGTTTTATTTCTTACAGGATTTTACACAGTGGCAACTACTCATGTTAAAAACACACCTGTCACTAGTGAAAACAGAACACAGATTAAAAGAGACCTATTTTCCTAAATGGATGTAGCATTGAAGAATGTATTGTTCCACCTGCTTCTGTTAAAGGAACAATTGTCTTACCACTTTTCAGGCTTCATTTAGATACCATAGCTAGATAACTATAAATGGGGCAGCAAAAAAAAAAAAAAAAAAAGAAAAAAAAAGGCAATCTTTTCAAGGCACTATATTTTAAGGAGTTATTTTAGTTTCAGTTGAATATCTCAAGTTAGAAGGTGACTTGGGTAGTCAAACGGTCCAAATCCCAATTCCAAACAGGGTTAGTCTCCAGTTTAGAGACAATTTAGATTTAGATAGTAATACATTCTTACACCACTCAGTAGTTGAGACCTGCCTAACTTCATTTGACCACTTAATGAGAATCCATTTATGCTGACTTTCACTGATGCTTACTTTTGGAAAATTATAAATTTGTCAATAACAAAATTTCAAGAGAAGAACTACTTGCGAGTATTTTCTCCAATTTTCTTTCTTGTTTTCCTACACATGAGTGAACAAGTATCTGGTCTACTCACAACATCCCATCATGTAATTTTCATACTATATTATTATAATTTTTTAGACTATATGGTGCTCAAGAAAAGCAAGGAAAAATATACAATACCAATTTTGCCTTCATTTTCCAACAAATGATGCTCTGTTCAGGAAAGCAGAATTGCCACTAAAAATACATTAATTTTCTCATAATCTCAATATGTTTACCAAAATTAATTTTAAATTTATAATAAAGCTATTCTAAAAACTCACTTCTCTATTTACTCTCAGGAAAGCTTAGCTAGATCCTAGCTAGGTCAAAACTCACAGCTTATGACAAATAGTTTTCACCTTATTCAGAGCATCCTTTAGAAAAAAAAAATCAGGTCATCAATGACAGGTGATTTACGCTTGTGGATCTGTATAATGCACAACTGCATTATGATAAACATCAACCAGTAATGTCAGTCACACACTCTAAGAGTCCATAGGTAAAGTCATATCATCGAGTAAATGTGTATATTTAAATGTAGTTGTTACAATCTAAATATTAACTTAAGAGGAAATAATTTAGCTCTGAGCTTCCTGGAAAGCTGCAAGCTCTTCAGTTCTTTACACTGAAACTCCTTACTTATATTGAGTTTGTTTGGTCTTGTCTTTTCTAGGCATGAGTTTGTAAGAACTGAAAAAAAATGGGGCTATACTTACAGACCATGCCAAAAGAAGGGTATTTTATCAATGGATGAATGCTCAGCTACTTCATTTATGGGAAAGTGTTTGTTTCTTCTAATAAAGAACTTAAGTTTATTTCTACTGGCAAAAAAATTGGCAAGAATTTGGCAAATTTGTACTGGAATAGAATTGAGGGAATTCCACCAATTTCAGCAGTGATGCATCAAATCAGGTCATCTCTATAAAATCATAAAAGATAAAATTCACAAATTCAAGAAAAATATCTTTAATAAACTTGAACCAGAATTTCTGGTTCCTTAGATGTTTATGAAAACAAACAAGAAAGGATTTTTTTTTTGTCGTTTAACACTCACTTTGCAGTTGTTTATCTGCTACTAAAAGAGCAATACTCCTCCTGGAAATTAAACATGAACTGTTATTCCAGATACAAATGGTTTGAGACAGACACAAACAAATACACTTCTTTCTCTAAGTTCCAATCAGTATGGAAATGTTGCAAAATCCATCTAAATAAAATCCAGTGTTTCATATGTCCTGAAAAGTCTGAAATACACTGACAAAGACCTAATTTTGTCATCTTCTGAAAGAGCGGAAAATACTGCTGAGAGAACAAAAACATCATAACCTATTTGTGAGGAATTAGGGGAAAAAAATATTGGTCATACACTTGTTAAAAAGTTGGTCCTTTCTGTCATAAAATAACTTTCCTCCTGCTAATATATTTCGTTGTTTCAAAGGTCATTGTTTGTTTGAATAAGGAAAAATAAGCTGTGAGAAACAGTTTATATAATGCAAATGAGAGAAGTTTGGCAGAGGCATGCATGTTAATAAGCAAAGTACAATTCTGACTACATAGCTGCTTTTTGAAAAGTTTTCTAAACCCATGACCATCATGTGGCTAAGGGTAAAAGAGATTGGATGTGCTGGAAAACTGCCAAATGTACGTACTTGATAACGCCTAGATTTTACTTTTTTTTTTTCTTTTCTCTGAATAGAGCTTTGAACAGCAGTATAAGAGATATTTCTTTTGTTTTGCAGATGGACAAACTGCTCAAGGGCAGTCCACAGCCTTATTTCAGGATGGAACCAAGGTCCAGGGTGACCAGTATATTTCACTGATTCTACAGCAGTACAGTTTACAAATCTAGTTATTACTACTTCTTTGGGTAGCTTTTCCCCTACCTTAGATATAAAGCCCAAAAGGACACCTACAGCAAACCTACTTAAATTGATGAGGTGCTTAACTTTGCACTGACGCAAAGTATATAGGTAACATTTTCAAAGATCAAGATCAAGTCTTTTGCCTTAGTGATATCAACAAACTCTACAACTCTACTAGCAGAAAAACCAAGGTATTCTGTGGTGAATCATCCTTTTAGGTTTCAGACTAAGCATTCAATGAGAAATAGTGGTATTAAAAAAAAAAAAGGCACTAAACAACCCAACATTTTTTTCTCCAGATACTGAACGACATTTTCATTTCATCTGCTATTTCACCTCTGTAAATCAGTGTCATAAAACTGCTGTAATATCATGGCTCTATGGACCTCATACCTTGGTTTCTTTATATCTTCTGCAGTCCTGAACAGTCTAAGCATAAACCGGAGGTAAGATATTATCTTCTGCTCTGATACATTTACAGTCACCTTACATTAGCATTTAAGTTTACATTTATATTAGCACTCAAATACACTACTTTCTTAGACGTTTAAACCCTTCAACTATGATAGGATCTATGAATAACCCATTTTATTATAGTTGGCCTCACAATGCCCCTTTAGGGTTGGAAATTATTGTCGCTCATAGTTTTTGAGTAGACCCACAAAGTCTGTCATATGAGACTTGGCTGCATTTCTATACTCATCATTCCTGGTGAGAGCCCAGCCATAAATCAGCAGCACTTCTGAGTAAGACCTGGGCATTGGCCTTATGAGTCTGACTTTTTCCTGACAGGTTTAAGAAAAAATCTCAGTCTTTTCCACAATCTTTTAGTGAAAGTGCTGTCCTGAGAAATGTGAAATAGAAAAAAGTCAAGTCAAAGAGAGCCTGCACCTTAGGTGCTCACCTGCCACCACTATAATTTTCAATAAAAAATTAGTGTATAATAAAATAAAAAAACAAAACAAAACAAAACAAAAAAAAAAGAGAACACCACATTCTTTTCAACAGTACTGAAAAAATTTGTTTCTTAAACTGAGAAAGTGCTGTTAAGTCATTGAAATATTCACATTTGCTTTACAAGCAGTTTTAGTTAAATTGTTTAAGGTCATACAAATGTATGGCAACACATAAGACTAGCCTATACATTAGTCTTGGTAAAGCCAATACACTTAATTATATGCTCTACACTTAGCATGAATAATTATTTTGCTGAATCAGGAACTAAATGCCTGAAGACACAGTGAGTTTATGAAGTGCAAAACCACTCAGGTAGTGTAAACCATGTGTATCATATGAGCACTAGCATATGCTCCGCTTTTAATTGCTAATACAGTTCTCAGCAAGGATACCAGAGCACTATTTCTTCAAAAATATGAAGCTTACAGAAAATATGAAAACTTCTTCTGTTTTTCTCTGGTAGCAGATTCCCACTGCTCAGTTTTTCAAGGTAAATCAAGCTACTGACAGGAACTAACAGGCAACAGAAATTATCTCCAACAAAGACAATGTACACTTGATAAAAGTTAGAGAAAATTGCACTTTAAGTTTTAATTCTGGTAATGCAAGAAAGTTTTGCTTGGAAAATGGTAAACATGGGTCTTCGCTGAAGGTCTCTTTATGCTGAAAATGACTCTGTAGTATTTAGTACTGCAGAAGAAATGCATGAGTTAGAGATGGATGGAGGAATAACAAGCAGTAGAAGGAAATATATACACATTATCACTTGGATGTCTCCATCAACACAGTGTGACAAACTGAAGAGAAGGAACTGATAATTAAGTCATTGAAAATTGCTAAAAAAACCACCAAACACCGAAACCAAAACAAACCAAAACAAACCACAAAGAAAGAAAAACTCAGAGAGACATGAACAGTTAATTTAGACTGCTTAGCTACTCAGCTGACCTCAGCACAGATTTGGTCAGATCTTCAGCTCTCCAGACATCATTGGCTACACGGATCTCCAGTGGATACTAGTGGATACTGATTGTTAGGTGTGTATGTTACATATACTTCATCCCTTGTGACAAGGATGAAGTGATGAAATGTGACAAATGAATTACACAGTAGGAGAAAGACAGCAACTGTGATTAAACTGATTTCTTTAAGAAATGTTTGTTTAAGTCACTTCAAAATTCCAAGTATCTTCTCAAGTCTTAAAAGGCAGCACTTAAAAGCTAAGCTCTTTAGAAATCACTTCACCCTGACTGCAAAGATGCATTTACCTATGCTGTGGGGAAATGCTGTAATGCTTGGTGCAGGAATGACCTACACAAAAGTTCAGTCTCACTATGAAAGTTATAAATTATGCTGGTACTTTCATGTCCTTGGTCCAGCTAATTTTGGATATATTCCAAGTCACAATGTCATACATAAGACCTTTTTTTTTTTTTTTTCCAGTGCTCATAGGAGATATAAATAATGTGCTCTGGCTCATGTATTAAAATGATCTTAACACATAGGTGAAGTTAACCTTTGGGTAATAAAGAGTTAATTTCTTAGAGAGACTAGATATTGCAGAACAGAGTTGGATGAGCCCAAAGGCATACGAGACATGGTGTCTTCCGGGAACCAAATGACTGGCATTTTGCAATTTCTATAGTCAATTATAAAAGAGATTGGTGAAGATGTATTGAATACTTCACTGTGGTATTTCGTACTTTTTGCCTTTTTCAGCAATGAGCATATCCTGAAGATTGTCTCCATCTACTAGGGTGGATGCCTTTTTTTAACCAAACTGATAGAATTTTGTATTGTATGTCTTCTTTACCTGGAGTTTCTATTTCTGAGCAATACAACTACTTTATTGCCTAGCACCAGGTAAGAAAATTTGAAGGTTCTTCAGCTTTTCTTCCAGGCTTTCACTTAGATTTCATTTCTTTTTGTTTTATAGTTTTCAGATCTCTCCTCTCCTGTTAGCCTTTAGTCTTCTCTCACAGTTTCTTTGGTTACTTCTCTCCAGGCTTTGCACCTTTTTTCCTATAACAGTTTAATTTTTCTTTCTAAAGAGATATAGTCTCCTTCAGCACCACATCAAACAACTTCCTACCTATCTACTGACAAACTTTCCTATTCTATTCCTGTTTCTCTAATCTCCAGGCCTCGTATTCTTCTATTTAAGTTATCAGTGCCACAGTGACTATGAAAGTTTCTCTCTTACATACGAAAGTGATTCTCAGATTCTCCCTCTCTTTTTTTTTTTTAACTCAGTCCTTAAAATTTTTCACTATTTGTTCTTTTCAGAGATTTTTTTCTTACCCCTTCTCTCCATGTTTTCTCACTTTACTATTTTAAGACAAAAATATACATCATAAAGGATAATATTTTAGAAACATATTACTTGGGAAACAGGTAATTGGGAAACTAAATATCTCACAGTGATGAGTTCTTACTTTAAGATGACATCTGGATAAGCAGCTGTGATCCTTGGATGCATAAGTAAAGAAATATTAAGTAGAAGTAGAAAGCTGATCTACAGCACTAGTAAAGCTATTACTAGAATATTATATGATTCTAGTGACCATTAAAAAAAAGTTGAATGTGGAAATTAGGGCTTAGAAAAAATGTATGGGGTCAAGAAAATATTTTTTAATGAATTATTAAAGGAGTTTGATTCAGGTAAATTACCTAAAAAAATAAAAGACAAAAAGCCAGATTTGATCACTGCCAGCAGAATGGTGACATTACTGTAGTAAGTGCTGACAACCTATTGGGACACAAGTAGATTCTGAGAGGCATAGGGCAAACATTGATGTTACAATTCTGTCCTTATTAGGGTATTTTACAGTATAATGATTGCTGGTCATCTCAAAAGCAGGAGCCCACAGCAAATCATTTTACAGTAGTGGTAACAATATTGGTTAAGGTATGATGACACAGAGATTAATATGGGATAGCAACCAGAGAAAAATCCTTCAGGGATCTTCGTCCTTACAGGTAGAATCATAGAATCATTTAGGTTGTAAAAAACCCTTTAAGATCATCAAGTTCAACTGTTAACATGCAATGCCAAATCTAGTACTAAATCCTGTGTCCAAGTGCCGCATGCATGTCTTTTAAATAGCTCCAGGGATGGTGACTCAACCACTTCCCTGAGCAGCTTGTTCCAGTGCTTGACAACCCTTTCAATGAAGAAATTTTTCCTAATATCTAAGGTAAATCTCCCCTGGCATAACTTGAGGCTGCTTCCTCTTGTCCTGTCTCTTGTTAGTTACATCAAAGAAGATTTCTGTCAGTAAAAGCATGATGTAGAAATATAACTAGATCTAATGACTGAAAGTGGAAGTCACTATGTAACCAATACAAAGGCAAATAGCCACTAAAATAATTTACCTTGGAATTTGGTGGTCCTTTGATTTGCTTGATGACTTGATACCTTGGATTCAATGTTGTTTTAATGCATGTTCTCTAGATCAGCCATGACATATTGATTTAGTATAAACACCATTGGTGAAATTTTATGGTCAGGATGCATGTTAGTTACCCATCAATGAGTATAAGGGTCTCTTAGATTACCTGAATCTATGAAGAGGAAACAAAAGCAACTGATATAGACCAGCAGAACCACAGAAAACTTATCTTTCATAAAAAGAATATTTTTAAAATTTCCTGAAAATTCACTGACACTGAACTACTAACAGTAAGGTAGCTTCAGCAAATGGTCTGTTTTACCCTTTATCCAGTCTTGACAATCAATGCACTAAGTAATGGGATAACGGAAGTTCCCCTGTCCGTGCTGGGAATAAAATACCACAACCAAAGTGGTATTTCTGGAGCTGCTGGAAACCCTTCCTTTCCTGAAGCATGCTGATATTTCTGCCACCTTCAAGAGGCCTCTCATTGTCTGAGGTTCTGCAGCTCTGAAATATTGTTTAAATGATTTCCTCAGACTCATTTCTGGCCAGTTTTTGAGCAATAGTGATCAATCACAATTGAGTTCCTGGTACCATGTCACAACAAACTGATTAAACTCTCCCTAAAGAAATCACAGCTGTTATTGGGCCTAACCATATCATCCAGCACCTTAAATTACAAAGGAGATTATATTTGTCTCTCGGAGAAAACATTTTAATTTGAAAGCTCAGAAAAAAAAAAATGTGTTCAAACAATGTCTAGTGGTCTTTGCAGATATTTAAGAATAGTACATTGCCTTTCAGAGCTGTAGGGTAAAAAAAATCTCTTCTTCATTATGATACTGACTTGTAAGGTGTTTCTGTGCTTTTTACTTGTAACTGCTTACAAACAAAGAGTCCTTGTTTCAAAGCACAAAGATAATATTGACTCCATTAGCCTGTCCAGAGCTAAGTGCTGAATGGCTGCAAGGATCCACTGCAGCCATGAGTCAGGTTGATAACAGATATTCTAGCCTGGAGAAATCCCACTGATTGCTAGGAGAGAGACTCCTAAGAAAGTAATTACCATTGCATAACCTATGATCTAAAAATTCTGGCTTTACCTCATCTGTAAATTCAAAATGCTTTATTATGGCAAGTAATGATTACATTTAAGCCCAGAAATGTTTTACAGAGAAGTACTGAAAACCAGAGCTGACACACATGTTTAGGGATTACATGCAGTATAACTACGTCTTTTAAATGCCTCATAAAATTAACTACATTGACTTATACAGAGTTCAGATCTCATAGTACTGCTCTGTTGCTCAGAATAAAATTGAAGGGATCAAGCAAGGAAATTACCTATGATCTCAAACCAAAAAATAAGTAAATGTTATCAGCTATATTTATTTTAAAACAAACAAACAAAAGGGGCCAAAACCCCAAAACAAAGATAAAAAAACCCCCAAACTGCAAAACACCACACACACAAACACAGGAGAGCATTTTTAAGGAAAATAACTATTTAGTTGACTCAGTACTCAGAGTTATATTGAGGTGAGCTCAGTTTACAGAAACAGACTTTAGGTCTGACTGACCTGTGCTAAGACAGCATCTTGGAAGAAGAGGCAGAACAGGCCTCCAGCAACATCTAGCAAATGTGTGTAATTTAGAGCATAATTTAACACATAATTTGAAGCAGCTTTTCCCTCCTTCACAAGATGCTCTAATTTTGCTCAGGGCAAAGGAGCAATGGCAAGGAGCATGCTGGTGCCGTCTTTGCATCATACATCACTACTTTCCCAAGAATGGACGCCTTGGCTCCCTTTTGCAGAGAGCTTGCCTTACCATTTTTATTTTTTAAGCAGTCACAAGCATAGAAGCAAGTGGAACAAGAGCTAGGCAAAACTCTGAGGTGTTGAACAAAATCTGACTGGGATATGCCTGTAGGCTGAGCAAAGCTGCAATTTTGCAGAACATCTTCCTATCACACCCCCAATTACATAGAATCAGGTCAGACAGAAAGATTTGATAGCTCAGGCTTGCAAACACAATATTGAGACTCATCAAAACTATTAAAAAAAATTAACTCAACAAGCCATGTAGCTACCCAGAGAGAAAATGAACATTTTCAGTTGAGTTGTGTGAAGTTTTTGAAACTTCAGTGTATTTTAAACAGATGCAGTAGTTCAACTTCAGACTGATTTCATCAGATATAATGATTTAGGTTTCTAGACAGTTCAGATGCAAGTGTGCCTAAAAATAAGTGAGAATAGGATTGCCTTAAGAGCCCAAGCTCTCATCTCAGATATCCTTTTCTCCCCTCACGCCCATCACTCTGCCCCTACCCACAGCACTCAGACTACAGGCCAGTGGCTCCTCATTCAGCCTAACTCAAAGCCAGGACTTCCAGATGTGAACACAATACAAAATACAGAAACTGTGTGTTATCTTTGCACATGCTGAAGTTGAAACCAATTATATTTCTGTTGTTTACACTCAGAGCTTTGAACCAGAGTGTTATTCCTCCCTCTGTATGGCCACATCTTCAGCTTTGGCTGTATTTGTTGAAGCCTGCTGAAGCCTGAACCCATCTTGGGATCACTGAGCATCCAGAGCAGACAGAGAGTTTACACATGTATTGCTAAATAAAAACAGACCAGGGAGAGAACCTGAGACATAGATACTTGCTCATCCAAGACACTGAATTGTTGGATTGCTCATTGTTTTTTTCTTAAATGTCTCTCCAAGTCACATCTGCTAACAAAGGAAGCAGATTTAAATAGCATGGATGCCAACAATCCTAAACCACATGGTGTGGTTTCTAATCCTGTTTCAATCACTGATGTAGACATGGCCACTGTACATCACACTTCTAGCATATCCCTGTCCAAATTATTTCTTTGTGTTGAAACCACAGCACAGAGGGGTGATGAATATGCATGTGCACCATCCACCTGTGGATTCAGGACATTCTTGGCACAGGTGCAGAAACCTGGCAACTGGGGTATGCTCTTAGAGTCTGCTGTGTAGATATCACTTTACTGAACTAAGTTCTTTTAAAGTGAAAAGTGAATATTGACTTCTTTGTACATCAAGAAAAAGGGAAACAACAGTCTATCTGACAAATTAGGGTGATCTTCACAAAATTTTTCTTTAAAATTAGGTTTATATAGTGTTTCCTCATGAAAAAAAAGTTAAGCCTGAATTTTCTTGTTCTTCATTTATATCCTGAATGTTTTTCAGTTCTGTTCTTCCCATATGAGAAAAAGATTTATTTAATTTAATTTTTATATTCCAATAATGCATTGATATTAATATATTATAATACCTAAAAATGACACAAGGCATCAAACCTACATTTTGTCAGAAACAGGTTTTATTTCTCATTCTTCATTTTAGAAACAGGAATATAAGAAACAGGCAATCCTTAAATTCCCTTATGGCTCTGCAGATGGTATTACAGTGTAGTGGTTTGAGGGGTGTGGCAGAGAAAAAAAAAAACATGAAAATTGGTGACTGGCATTTACAGAAATTGGAACATCCTATGATTCAACTTTACCTTTTTCACAGGTTGTTTAGGGAATGTTGGGGGGGAATGTGAGTATGTATTTTTGATTTTTTTTAATCTTATAACCTCAGCTTCATGTGATTATAGCTGCTGCTAGATATTAATTTCTCATCTGGCAAATTCACAATTTTCACAACTAAAGAAGAGCTTCCAGGCATGAATTACCAGTTAAAATCAGTCAAAAAGCCATCATAAAAGTTGTGATTTCCTCAGGTTGGAGTAAAAACTTCTGCATTTTTCTCTTGGAATACAATACAGTAAAATTACACTAACTTGGCTAAGCTGCCATATGAGAGTATCATGCTGTTAAAGACTACGGTTTGAAACCCAGATCCTGCATGCAACAGAAATAATCTTAGAAAGGGACTGTGCTCATTGTGGAGTGTATGCACATATTCCCAAATCAAACACAACGTACAGTTCACAGTGATTTAGAACTCAGACCTCGCTAAGACAAAGGGAAGAATAGCAAAATATGAGCAAGATCCATTTGCAATCTAAATGTGACTGACATATTTATTACCTAGAACACTTTATCTCTGCAAGTTGTTCTCCCAACACATACTAAAGACAGTCACATTTCCCCGGCTTTATGCTACTAAAATACTTACAGGAAACACAAGCTTGTCTAATAAAAAAAAAAGCCCAGAAAAAGTTTTAATTTTCAGATGAGTGCTTGTGCTGGTCAGACTGTTCATCTTGACGATTAAGGGGCTACACATCAGTGTTATATCTAAAAATCATGTCCCCCTTGTCCACTTTTCATATAATTTTACCCTGTGGACTTTCTTCAGTTTTCATGTTCTCCTCTGACAAAAACCCAAGAAAAATTATCTAGAAACTGCAATAAGTTCTCACAAGTTTTCACTGACCACACACAGACACACAAGTGCAGAAATTAAAATTACTGTATTCATTATTTTGTTCTTTCCACTCAGCTTGTGGGAACTGTTCAACACCAATGCACCAACAGGTGTACTACTCCTGTTACAATGTTTTACCTTTCATCTCCTAAAGAGGAATATAACTGTCCAAGCAGAGAACAAAAACACTTCCAAACAGTAAAGCAGACAGACCCTATTAGGCAGAAATTAGGCAGATATTCAGTGAAATATGCGAAGGTAGCAAGAATATCTTTTAAACTATTTGGAAAACTGTCATCAATTCTTTAAAGGATGAAAAGTTTACAAGATACTATTTTTACATCTGATTTAGAGTATTTCTTTTTCTGCCTAAAGGCTATTTCTACTCTAAAACACCCAATTAATTGTTCATAAGATTTCTTTGCAACTTGAAATCTGTAATTATTAAAATAAAAAAAGGGGAAAAACCACCTTACCGATGCATAGTTGCCTCAATATATATTGAAATCTCTACACTGCCCTCCTAAGACCACACCTGGAGTACTGCTTCCAGGTCTGGGGTCCTCAACATAAGGAGGATGTGGACTTATTGGAGTGGGTCCAGAGGAGGGCCATGAAGAGATTCAGGGGACTGGAGCAACTCTCCTATGAGGACAGGCTGACAGATTTGGGGTTGTTCATCCTGGAGAAGAGAAGGTTGTGGGAAGACCCTCCTGTGGCCTTCCAGTACCTGAAAGGGGCTAATAATAAAGAGTGAGAGTGACTTTTTTACATGGACTGATAGTCATAGGTTAAGCCAGAACAGTTTTAAACTGAAAGAGGAGAGCTTTAGATTAGATAACTGAAAGAAATTCTTCATTCATAGGGTAGTGAGGCACTGGAATAGATTGCCCAGAACAGATGTGGATGCCCCATTCCTGGAAGTATTCAAGGCCAGGTTGGATAGGGCAACCTGATCTAGTGGGAGGCATGCCTGCCTATGGCAGGGGGGTTGGAACTGTATTATCTTCAATGTCACCCAAGCCTTTCTACGATTCTATGCTTCTATGACACTCTACCTTTCTTCCCATTTGTGCCTGGATATGTTATAGAGAAATAGCATGATTCAACATATAAACTCATTCTTATAAGTAAGGAAGCAAAATGATATTCAGAGATGCAATCTGGTTTATGATGAACCATAATTAGGATTTACAATAAGCATTACTTCATTCTTTTTCACCTTTCTTTTGTAATGTAATTGGTCAAAATGACCTTTAGAGAGAAGCTGAAAAATCTTATAATGCTTATTTCAGACAAACTACTTTTATTGTTAAATGCCAACACAAAAATATATTGGTACTACTCAACCTGAACATTCAGAGTAAAAGCATGCAAAGGGAATTTCTGACAGCATAGTTAATTATTGCTATTAGGTGTAGTACCATGGACCATGAAAGCCAAACTACATGACTGCTAATGGAGTACTCAGGGACTCTGATCTTGATACAAGGCAAGTCATGGTTCTGGTGACCTTCATCAATGGATTATGACAGTGACACACTTGAATGGTTCCATAGTTACAACATGTATCTGTTAGATGATTGGTGCTTTGATAGCTATATCTTTTGAGGGAAATGTATGACCTGTCATGACCTCAAGAAAAGAACATGCACCAGAGGAAAAGGGCTCATGGTGTGCTAATAAGAGAAGGTTATGACATTTTCAGAATGAAGGAGAAAGCAAATTAGGTTGAAACAAAGTCAGATAAGACTATGTTGCATGAACATAGGTATATGTGTAATAAATTGTTATATTTACTTGCAGACACAAAGGAAATATTCTTTCTTTTTTTTATCTGCAGAGCTATAGAATTGGAATTTTAGTAAAGGTGAATGAAAGAGACATCTATTTCTGGACTTAAAACAATTAAAATTGAATAAAGATGCAATTTTTGGCTGTGATTGTTACCTTAATTGATATTTTCAAAATGAAACTTAGTTAGCATGTGTAAGACCCCTGTAAAAAATGCGCAGACTGTGATTGCTTTTTTACAAACCAGAGAAATAATCTTCACTTCTGTAATCCAGACCACAGAGTTTTTGTTACTGTTCATGTGCTTTGTGCGTGCACGAAGATAAGATCAGCAACCTACTGTTTTCTTTGAAGAACACTTACAGCAAAGACACCAGAACAGAAATAACCCTTGAAATTGTAGCTGCCATAGATGCATTTGCTAGCTCTATTACAAAGACAGAAGCATACAAAGTAGGAAAAAAAAAATCTACAAAATTATTAAGACAATGGCCTCAGAAAGAAGATTTTAATTTAGTTATTCCGATTATAACAGTCTTAGTGAACATGTTAGCTTAGTCAAATGCCAAAAGAAACAGGCTGTAATATCCAACTTTCAGGTAACAAATTTGTAATCTATATATGAAACGTGTAAAAGTTTTGATGATGAACAAGTAGACGTTAAGTTATACACTCCAGAATTCTCAGGGTCCAGGTCTTAACTTCTGGTGTTTGAAGGTAGGTGGTGTTTTAACGCAGAGAGAACTGCTTATCTCTGTTCAACCTTCCCTGATATAAACCTTACATTTAAATTAGGCAAATAAGACACAAAATCACTTTCTCTTGAAAGACAAGACAGATACTGATACCCTTTCCTCCTCTGGTATATCTCACTTTACTGACTAGAAAAATGATGTGAAAATTTGAGTTGAGAACACTTAAAAAACACATCTATAAATTTTCTTATGAGAATCAAACCCTAAAATTTTAGTCTCATCAGATCCCAAGTTATTGGACAGTCTGAGAGAAGGGGATCTCAATCTGTTTTATACTAAATTTACTCTGTTTTGCTTATATAATTACCTGTTAAAAGGAATTGAGGTTTTATTTGGGTTTTTCAAATGTCAAATTATTTCCTTGCCATTACTTAGCTTGTAAAGGGATACAAATACTTTGTTATACTCCAGCTGAGTTTGATGTAAAGCCTTTCCTAATGGATGTGCCCTGGGAATATCTAGATATTTCAGTGCTCCAAAGCGGGTAGACAGAGTCATGCAACCTTAACATACTTACATCCTAAGAGACTTAGATAAAAAAATAACATAAAAATGTTGGAATTGGGATTCTGAAGCACTCAAAAGTACAACTTTCCTGAAAAGTATACTGTCCACCTTTTTTATTCATTCGTAGTCTGTTGTCCCCCATGTTGGAAATTATTTTCTGGATTTTTGGATGCAGCTAGTTCCCTTGGAAAGTAAAATGGGTAAGTTCTGTAAAGACCTATAGCCAGCAAAATGTTACAACGTGATTCAACCAATACCTCTCAGCACAGAGATTAGGTTAGCTGTCTGCTATGAATTAGAAAGACAGCATGGATGAAGCCAGAGTGAATTGACCTCTGTTCATCATTAACACACCTATGAAAAGAAATCTTCCCATGTCATTAGAGAGATTAGTGAAGGTAAGTATATTCCATCAAAATACACATATGTATTTAACCCCAAGGAAAGTGGGAGATGTTGTTGGAGTAACTGAAAGAAACTTGACTTTAAATTTGACTATAAGGAAAGCAATCATAAATGAGTTGTATTAGTGGACCAGTGCACATACGCTCTTAAACTGTAAGGGAATTATATATGAAGTTGAAGGCAGTAACCTCACAGTGCCTGAAAGAATGAAAAAACAAGCTCACACATTTAGTAGATCAGAGAAATTGAACTAAAAACATATTTACAGGAATTTTCAGGAGTAATCAGTTTCATGCAAAATGGAGTGATACTGGATTCTGTTCAGGGATCAAATGTGCTAGGCAAAAGAGATAAGTCTGGCATCTAGCAGTGGAACATCCCATACCTATAAGGGTTTGTGTGCTGGTTGTGACTGGGATAAAGTTGATCTTCTTCACAGTAGGGGCTGTGTTTTAAATTTGTGATGGAAACAGGGCTGCTATCACAGGGATGTTTTCATTCCCACTGAGCACTGCGTGCACTGAGTCAAGGTCCTTTCTCCCTCTCACCCCACAGACCAGCAAGCAAGCTGGGGTTGTACAAGGAGTTAGAGGAGACAAAAAAGGGACAGCTGACGCCAACCGGCCAAAGGAATATTCCATAACATATGGCATCAGGCTCAGCATAAAGCTGGGAGAAGAAGAAAGGGGCAGAAGTTTGGAGTGATGATATTTGTCTTTACTCTGCTTGTGTGGGTGGCTTTTATTTTATTTATTAAACTGTCTTTATCTTAACCCAAGCATTTTCTCACTTTTCCAGTTTTCTCCCTCATCCTGGTATTGGGGAGTGAGTGAGTGGCTGTATGATGCTGAGTTGCTAGTTGGGGTTAAACTACAACAGTTTGTAACAGCAGTTTTTTCAGAGATTAAGGAAGGAGTATTACAGTCCACTTCTGTGAAATCTGCAACCCAACAGCAGTCCTCTAACTTCATTAGGGTCTCAGGGGAGTGCACATGACAGTGGGAACTTTGTTTTTGAATTCAGTACTCAAATTCAACAAAATGCTTAAAGAAGACATAAAATTGTGATTAAATACTTGGTTGAATTGGGACACCTAAGTTCCTCAATGGAGCGAAATGCAAGTAGATACAGCTGGTGTGTTTGTTATGCTGCAAAGAGTCTAAATCTGTTAGCATTTATCAACATATGGTTCACTTCAAAATTTGAAATGCTGCGATTGTAGGGAACAGGTTCGCAGTTAAACAACTATAAACTTATTTCAGTAATTTATTTAAATAGCATTTACTGCTGGGCTTATCACTAGAACAACTAGTGTGAATTGATTTATCTATTCTTCGTCAGGTCGTCTACTTCACGGAGAGCTTTTGAAAAGATATATTTTTAGACCTGTCTGTGTATTTATCCCAGACACACAGTTCTAACACAATGTTAACAGTTTTGGCAGTGCTGTCATGATGATAGGGGCACCCTGTGATGAGGAAAACACACTCCATCAGGTACTGCTAATACAGGAATCAATAGTATTCTTTCTCACCTCATCTAATTTCTTGTACAGGAAGTAAAAACATCACTCCACTATTACTGAAAGACTAGAGGAACTTTCAGGTGGAATTCATCAACATAATAATATATCAATGTAGAAATTTGAAAATTTGATCTACTGGGGAACTATTTTACATGATGAAAAAATTTATAAGCAAGAAAACTAACTTGCCCTGAGGTACTTATACCTTTAATCTTTTGAGCTGTTGGAACAGATTAAATGCAATCCCCCTAGCCTGATGAAGAGACAATATTCTACAACATACCTGGTAACAGATGTTTACTGATCAGTGATAAATTTTGCATATTTAAAAAGAGAAATGGCTTTTAGAAGCAATACTGATGTAACTGTAAGAGCACATACAAACCATATGAAGATTTGAAACAAAATCTAACCTGGGGATAAATATAAATCTGCTGCAGCTTTGAATCTGGGACTTGACCACACTTAAGCTAACATCTTTAAAAGTCAAATTACATATAAATAACCCCCCTGTAAATATTAGAAGAAACCTTTTTTTAACTGCCTTGCACAAACTTGCAGTTGCGTTCTGCATTTTCTATTCTAGTAAATGCACACTTTGAAAAGTTTTTAAAAATATACACAAAAGCATACCTTTCAAACAATACCTTCTAAAAACAAATACTGGATTATGAACATTATGACTTTGGAGGTAGAAGCATCCAGCCGGAGAACAGCTCCATACAGTGCAGTCAACATGTTCACTTAAACCAAGCTGGCAGTTACTCATGTTCCTCTTAGCCACAAATGGACATGGAATGAGAAATGGAGTTAGGCTTTTTGTATAATATTTAGGGAATTTTAATATTACATATGGGCTAAAGAAATTGGATGGGTTTTCAGACCTGCTACACTTACTCCCTTTGAAGAAAAAAATGATGTCTAGTGCTTTCATCTGAAAAAATGCTAATTGGTATTTCAGTGCTATGGGAAATTTACTGATTAAAGACTTTAACATTTCTTTTCTGAAAGCAAGCAGCACTGTAGACTAGCCATACATGAACCTATATAGAAGACTAAGGAAATAATTCTGTTAACAACCTGTTCCTAGAGAGGGTGCAGCATTTCTACAGTATCTGTAAATGGCCAGAAAATATGAGAACTTCTTATCTGCCAGATATACATTCAGGGATATCATTGTTCAACAAAACCAAACCAAACCAAAAAAATAAATACCCAAAGCCCAAACAAAAACCTAAACAAAAACCAAAACAAAATAAAACATACACACACATTAAAACAAACAAACACAAAACAAAACTGAAAAAAATACCCCAAGGCAGAGGTGCAAATCCAGGCAAACTAACTTGAAAATTGTTTCAATACTCCTTGTCAAGTACTTTGTGCCTGTTAGGTAACAGAAAGACTGCCAGATAACTGAAATATGGAGCCCTGCTAAACGCATGACACTCAATTTTTTAATAAAAAAATAACACCCTTTGTCCAAGAATCTGAGTGTTTTAACAGAATAGTCTTCGGCATGTCAGAATCTTAATGTACCTATTGAGAAAAATGAGCTTTGTAATGAGTAATGTCTGGATTGAGGACAAAAAGAAATTTGCAGTAGGAGATACAGCAAAGACTGTAGTAATCTTTACAACAGTCTTTGTGGTAACAACGGAATCCTGCAACTAACTGTGAGGAGCCGAATCATATACATATTAAAATATTCATAATACCTATAAAAGGATTATTCTTACTGAAGATATAGCAAAATCTTGGACATTTTTGAAGGTAGAAACTTCTGTTAGCTTGCAAAGTTCTACAGTCTATTTCTTCTGTAAAAAGGAAAATGTCAAATACATTTCATGCCATATCCATAGATAAAATACAGATTTGCACGTCAGTGAGGAATGATTCATATTTTCCCTTTTGAGACATTTGTGTTACGAGTGTTGCTAAACAAATCTTTCAAACTTTTTCACTGGAGAAGTAATATGGTGAAATGAACAAGGAAAATGCATCATAGTTTCCATGAATATATGTAAGATGCTTGTGTTCCCCTATTATTCACGCGACCAAATTATTTGAAATGTGAGAGACCGGAGAGTTCATCCATGGCAGTTTTACCATGCCTCTGTATTTTATGAAATTTTGAATAAATAGTTACAAAGTGGAAAATCAGACAAAGAATTCTTTACTGACTTGCCCTAACTCATCCTAAGCTAGGCATGTGTCCGTCCTATTACAGCTCCCTACCAACGGTCTCACGCGATCATGAATAGGATGCACCAATGACCCTTTCCTTGAAATTCCTAGCGCACTCCACAGGCAATTTATTACATAAGGACTGGCTGCAACCCTATAGCTCATGTGAATTACACACTCTCAAACTGATGGTAGAACCAAATCAGATTTTGCAGTAGTTAATTTATAGTCTAGCTCAAAATATCTCTTTAATCTCCCTGGAGACATGAGGCTCAAAGAAAAGATATAGTCATACTTTGTAAGGATTCAAAATTGAACAAATGTTACTAAACTAAATATACAGAACTAGATTCAGAGAGGAAAAGCCCACCCTAGTGCCCATACCAGTGAGGTTTAGAATTGCCTACATGTAATCACTTAAAAAAACTGTTTGTTGGAACAATGGGTAAGCTGTTCTTACTGAGAACAGTATCTTTTACAATAAAACCCCATTATTCATTATGTGTAATCTATGAATTGTAACTCGACTGAATTGTCTCACTTACTTGACTTGGTATATGCTAATGAATTACTTCAATCATCTTCTATGCTGGTGGAAATCATATATAAAATTAACTGACTGTAACATCTGCTCCAATGCTGTAAAATGCTTCATTTGGACTATGGCTGACGCATACAGTTGCACAAAGAACATAAATATGCCTAATGTCATACAGGGAGGTCTTTGATCTTGTGCTGAGTAATGGACTTCTTGTATTCTTAGTGGTATATTCTGAAGAAGCAGGATTCACCTCAACCAGCATTTGGCTATCCAATTCCCCCTTTTGCCAACAAAGAGAATTAATTTCCATGAAACAGTTCAACCTGTTCTAAAATACTTGCCTTCTCAGGGTGCTGATTTCCCTTCATCTACTTCGGAAGAAGCCTGAAGAGTTGCTGAGATTTCTTCTTTTTAAAAAGTTGCTGGAAGGCAAATATTCTAAGAGTATATCGCACCTTACACACTGACTGTAGAATTTTAAGATTATACTTTGAATGAAGGATTAATATCCAGACAGCTTTTTTAAATTATAATTCATTTATTCCAATCTGAAAAATAAAACAAAAAAGAAAAACGTGCAGGGGGAAGGGATGTGGGGCTTTGCCAGAAAGAAAGGGAGAAGGTTAGAAACTCTGGAGTTCCTGGCTCTGCACTTATTTATTTATATCTATGAGAAGTTAATACTGCTGCTTCTAGCATTTTCCTCTTAGTTGATGAACATGTGATGGAAAGGTGTGTGTAATTAGAGCTGTCAATATTGAATTCTAAATGTGCACTGCACTATGAATTTAATCTAAGTTTCCCTATCCCCAGTCCTCCCTCCCCATTGCCACTGGGAGAGACTGAAGCACTTGACTGCTGCTGTGGCAAATTAGGTCCTAATAAGTATGATGCTTTACTGCTTCTTGTTTTTTCTAAGATACAACTGCAGCATTTCAGAAGAACTCACCTGGGCATTAATTCAACAAGAAATGTTGGTAGCAGTATTATATTTTCCACGTTTTGATATCTCACTGAATGACTTGCATATAAAGAGGCCTGGCAGCTGGTTTGTGTCAGTGACTGATGTGCTTGTCATTTCAGACTCAGATTCGGCAGTTCACTTCTGTCAGGCTTAAGACCAATATTCTATTTTGCAGTTTCCTAATATTTTGCATTTTAACTAGTATGAAAAGAAAAAAAAAGAAAAAAAAGAAAAAAAAACACCACAGAATGAGGCTGTGACAAAAGTATTTAAATGTTATGTAGCACCTTTCTCTTAATGTTGAGAAAAAGGTATTCTCAATTCATCTCACCTTTATCAGTAACAGGTTTATTCAGAGATGGAGAGGGTCTTAAGTAACGAATATTCATTTTTAGTGCATTAAATTAATTCAAGTCATATGTTTATATCCTTAGGGAGCTCAGTCATAACTGATAAAACCTAACAACAATTCGATAGAAGATATGAGGAATTTCCATAAACACCTTATTTAAGATGGATGTTTTTACGCTATGTAGAATCTCATCAGGGATCAGGATGAATTCATATGTTAAGCAGAAATAAAAAATGCTACAAATTTTTCATCAGAAAATGTGGATGCACAGGGCCATCTTCCAATCCACAGGTTATTTTATTATTTATTGTATCTGTTGCTTCACTCAGAAAAGAAAAACAGAATGACAGAAAAACAGAAAAAGCAAAAGAGAGAAACCAAACAGACCAAAAGAGCTGACACCATTCTCATAATTAATGCAAAAAGAAGTCTTTTTTAATTTTGTTTTCAAAAAGACAGCTCCTCCATAGTTGAAATGCCACCAGATGGGCTCTGCTGCTCTGAAGTAATGGTATCATTATGCTGCATAAAATGACCACAACTGAGGCTTCTTTAGTCAGATCTGGTACAATGTATCAGACTTTTCATTCAGAAAAGAAATAAAAATATTTTAGAATCATTTACATAATTGCCTCTGGGTTTGTTTCACAAAAGCTTTCATTACACTCTTTTGTAGGAAGATTTTAAGCTCGTGTAAAATTGTAAAATGTTTGCACTTGGTATTTTGTGATTCTTGGACTAATTAGAATCAGCTGCAAATTACCCATCAGTCTCCTCAGCAACATCACACTGGGGAAACTGAAACAGGTGAAAAATTAACCCTGTTTGATGTTGCTGCACCCCCCCACTTTGTCTGCCTAAAACAATGCCTGACTTCCTCTTGCTACCCCACAGTATATGTCACATGCAATTCATGTCCCCTGCACCATGGCATTGTCATTGCAGAACATATGTTTTGCACTGAGCCTGCATGGTTTGCATGGTTTGCAGAAGTACGGCTTTGCCAAACCTGCTCTACTTGAGCTTTTCTTGATCTGCCTGTAGCATTGTTTCTCCTGGCTAGTCGTGATGGCATTTTCTCTAACTGCCCAGATGTCTATGGCTAATTTGTTTCACTTTTCCTTATCTTTTTTGTAGTATAGGTAGCAGTAGCCAGAAGTTACTCTATTCAGAAAGAGAGATTTTTGACTCTAAAATAATGATGTAGAGAAATACGGTACTGGTAGGATAGCAAAGGAGGACCATTGCAGAGGTGTACTGGCAAGAGACAAGGAATGGAGAAAAGGCTGGCACGGACAAACCCACAGCTCTAAACACCTCATGGCTGTTAACAACTCATCCATGGTCAGTTACAGCAACATAGATGTGGATCTGGGCAAAACTAGTTTAGGAGTAATAAAGAGAGCAAAAAATAGCAAGTAATACATAAAAGCCACCATATACAGTAAATTTGGATATAACATGGAGCTGCTGATGAATGAAGACAGAGTAAAGGTGTTAGAGAATGGTAGCAAACATATAAAAATAAATCCAAGTGGATCCTAGAATGAAGAAGCCACCAACACCATATTCCTGCCAAAAAAAGAAGGACAGGCTGACAGCTGTGGTGTTTCCTTCTCTACTAGTCCAAAGCTATTTTAAGATACTAAGTAGTCAGTAGTATAAGATATAAAAAAGCAGTGAAAGGGTAGGCACAACACCAGAAAAAGGGACATAAATTAAGAAGTGTGTGTTACAATTTTAATTGCATTATTAATATTATTGAGACTTATTTCTCCATACAAGTATTATGGGTGCATTATTATTTCTTCTCTCTTCTTCTGTAAAATTACACCAAGATTAAATATGCTTCTTAAACTGCAGTGTTAAAATATAATTTATCCTAACAATAAATTTTTGATTTCATATATATATTTATACAGTATGCTTCATCTTTGTCCATAAACCAGAATTCGAGCATAACATAGAGTATGAAGAGCTAGTGTAAGCAATCAGTTGCATTTGCAAATCAATTTAAAACAGCTTGAAGACTTTCTGGACAGCATGAAACAATCATTGGAAAAAAGGGGATGCAAGAGCGGCATTTTACAATTGCAGAAGGGGTGCTGAGTGAAATAATGATATTTCTGGTGGAAAAGTCACAAACACAAGTTTCTCAATATTTAGAAATGCATTAATGGGAAAAAACTGTTTTCCCAGGTGGTTTTGTAAATGAATACTCGATGCATATATTTATATTTCTGAACATATTTTGTTGACCTGTAATGTTTTAGGAAAGGAGAAATCCTCATATAATAGTAAGACAAGACCTGAAAATGGAAAATTGTCCCCTTTGAAAAACCATGCATAATTATGTTAGTCCCACAGTCTTTAGAAACGCCTTTCTTTGTGCCATTGTCTTGCCTTTCCTCAAGTTCTAAGCTACTAGACAGGTAGACACTGACTGGTGACAGCAGAGGAGCCACAGAAGCTCTGAAAACATTGTTTAATGTGGCTAGAATGGTGACATAATCTTTCAAAGACTCTGACATCCCTCACTGGCTGACATTCTGCTTTAAAAAAATCCCTGTTGACTGGAGCAACTGACACGTGGACTGTAAGTCATGAGATTCAGATCATCATATGATCCACTCAATGCCTGAGTGCATTGTAAATGACAATATGCACCTCAGTGTCAACACAGGGGAGCACCGAAGGAACATAATGGCCCAGTGTGATGCTGGTAGTGAGGGAGAATTTTATGTGCTGCCACAAATGGATTCACAGCCATTGATGATCAAACAGGAATTGCTGAATACAATCAAATACCCACTTAACATGGGCACAGCTTTGCAGTGTATAGATAGAATAAATCTAGCAGTGCTACCTTTCTGGACAGTGAAAATGCACCAGGATTATGCTGTTAACTATATTTGTACCCACAGCGATGTGTAGGGAGATTAGCTTTCTCCTTTTTCTGCTTGATTCCAGTTATTTAAGCAAGTTCAATCCTTTGCAGCTACTTAAGAGATTTCCAGTATTTTGAGACAGGGAACAAAGCTTGAGTAAGTGAAAGTTTTTGGGACTGTTTTGAAATTATAAAATAGAAAGAAAGGGTTTAAAAGGAGACTACGCAGTAGACTCCTGTGCAATATCACTAGTACAAGTAGGTAGTAAATGTGATGTTCAAAAGCTGCCACAGAGACACTGAATGTATTTTAGAAACAAGACAAAACAATAAATAAATAATGTGAGCTATCCTTTTTGTCCTACTATATCCCATCCTCTCCTACCCTATTCTATCCCATCTCATCCTATCCTTCATATTGCTACTCATCTGTATATGATTTTAGCTTGCTCTCTGAACAAAAGTATTACACCACTTAGAAATACCAGAGCTATGGAAAGACTTCTAAAGCCATCAGTGAGATGCTTGAAATTCTTTTCATAACTTATAGGGAGGAAAAACATCCTAGTACTCTAATCACAAAAAAAAAAAAAAAAAAAAGCATTACACTGAAAACCATTGCACTTTCATGCATGGAGGTGCAACCTAAACTAATCAGTAGGGAGAAAAAGAATCTTTTTCTTTTAGGCATTCACTTTGTGGCTGGATATCTTAATGTGGGGCTTGAATCATCATCTTCGCCAGCTATCTATAGAAGTGCAGGGCAGTTAAGCTCTTAGTTTGGATGGCTCACAAGAGAGGTGGAACAAACCTCAACCTTTGAATTTTTGTTGGTTGACATCTCTGTCTAATTAAGACTCTTAATGCTACCTAGTATCTATTATGGATGATACATTCTTGAGTCTCTCCTGAAACATGGAATGGGAACCAAATCTTCCAGATAAATGTAGTAGATTAATTAATCTCCTACATGAATAGGAATATAAATAATTTTCATGTGAATTCTGGGGAATGAATAAGTAATTACTGTGGAAGTTGAATGAAGAAGAAGGACTGCAATACTTTAGACACTTTCACCGTGTGACTCAGTTTATCCAACTGTAAATGAGAGCAATTATATTTTCCACAGACTGGTTGAGAGCCTAAGTTCATTCATGTTGGCAAGGAATCGCAAGATCTTTAGTTGGAATGCTGAACAGAAGGTAAAGGATTATTTTTTATGCATTTTTTTTAACAAAATGGTTTGAAAATGTTTCTGATGAATAGAAAGAATTTAACAAAAAATATAATAGAAGATTTTTTCTCCTTTCTAGTGCTATAGCTTTGGTACTTAGTTACAACTCAACTATTTCAAAGTTTGAATTTTGAAAAGAAAACATTTTGAAAGGCTTTTTAAAAAACTGTTAGTATTCTAGCAGCTCTCACTAGCAATGCAGGTAAGAGCCTATAAAGCTTTCTGTTATAAACCTGGATTTTCAGGATTAATTTATCATCTTTTTAAAATCCCATTGGGTTAAAACTTGTCATACAAGCTGTCAACCCATATCTCCTAAAAGAAAATGGTTCAAATACTTCAGAAAAATTTTAGATATGAACCAATCCCCAGAACAGAACTTTTATTGGCTTATATGCTTTTTTTTTTTTTTGATCAGATGAAGATAGAAATGCTGTCAGACATATTTGCAACAATGCATACCAAACTATTATTGTGATGTGTTCTAGAAACTTAAGGAGTAAAATCTGCATAAAATGGCCCACAGATGCCTAGTACCCCTCTTGTCTCATGGGTGAATGGTAGATTAATGAAAAGATTAATGAAGTAGGCTTGCAGCTTCTTGATGTGGATTTTACAGGATGCTAGTTAAAAGGATTGTGTTGAGTTACTGGAAAGACTGATTGCAACCTGCAGTACTGAAGCCACATGAATCATTCCATTAGCATATAGAATTGAGACAACAAGCGATTTTAACGGTGCTTAAAATCATTTCTTGATTGATTAAATTCTTCTCCCAAGCAAGAACATTTTACTTAATGTCAGTAAATATGAAAAGCACAGTCTCACTTCTCAATAGCTACTTAGTCCTCTGTTTTACCTACTCTGGCATGCAGCTATACAACACCTGTTACACTGTGTTTTCCAAGCACTAGAAACCACTCCAGCACCACCAACTTTTGCTGTGGCATCTCTAAGACAAAAGACCTTCTAAGACAGAAGACCTCTGCTATTCTTAGTAAAAGGAATATTGCTCTATAAGCAAGACTGTAGTAACATGCCACAGTGAATGAAAGGCTGTTGGCATTTTGGTAATAGATCCAGGACAAATTCTTTGCAAAAAATGTAGGAAATCAGTCTACAGACAGCTGTCCTCCTCTGAAAAGATCTGGCATTGAGTGGTGACTAAAATCCCTTCCTCATTCCCACTAGGATCACAGCTATCTTCTGACCCTATTTGTCTTAGAGGAACAGCACCTGTGGAGCACTTCCCTGATGCCTGTTCCACCCTTCCCGGGTTAGAAAAAAGATTTTCAAAACTCCCAAGGCAAAAGAAGCTTTGGCGCTATTCCACACACATCTGTTTACAAGTGTAAGTGTTTGTGTGCATGTGTGTGTGCACGTTCATCCAGTTGAAGGTGGTGAAGAGGTAACGTGCCTTCCTTTCTATCAGGCTGCTCAACTGCAAGAACTCCTCTCTTGCCCCTGCATGTATGTTTTGCTTTTGTTTCTTTGTTTTTGTTTTCACCAGTGAATACCCACAGACTGAAAGGTTCAGAAGGCAGGTGGAGGAGGGAGTGAAAAAACAGCATATAAATGTTGATTTCACAAGGGTAGTTGGGTATTCATTAGAAACATATTTATAGCCACTCCCAATGCACATGCTGATTAAATTGGTCACACATTTTCTGCTGCTGTTTGCTAAACATGCTGTAGAGTTTTGCAGAATACCTATCAGTTAAATCCCAAATGGTGTTCTGCTTGAATTGAACCTAAGTTCTTAAACATATGCTTCATGCTAAAATGTTAATTGGAAGTATTTATGGTACTGAATTGTGGATAGCTATTGTTTTCCATACATACCAATTAGTTTACTTGGTCTTTATTTAAATTAAATTTTCTAACCTAAGAAAATAAGAAGTCTGCCTTTTTAAACACTTTTCGTATACAAATATCTTTATCACACATTTCTTCACAGGTTTCCAGAGCCAAGGGAGATTTGTGGATAGTGATGATTTAGGGAGATCTGGGAAGACACAATAGGAAAGATCTCTTTCTCCTTCCATTCAAGACTGGAATGACTGTACTTTTTCCAACATAGCCTCCTACGGCCTATGGCCTTGGGCAATGGTGCTGGTTGTTTTCCTCCCATCCCCTACTGTCCTAAATGCAGCTGTGTTTGAAGTTTTTTAAAACCCTTGCAATTCTTTGATAGAGCATGAAAGAAAAATATTTCAGAACTTCACTGAAATTGGCCACTGAGATGGCAATTACACTGTAAATAGCTGGAGAGAAGCCATTTGATGCTGAAATGGCAATATCAGATTTGTTCTGATACTTTACTTAAAATAAATTGTTTTTTACAGATAGAGCTGTCTCATCTCAAACAGTTATTTAAATAATTTCTCTGTAACCCATTGTGAAAAAAATATTCTGTCAATTTTCTGCCTAGAATTCACACAGTTTAAAATGGATTTTAATGAAGAATTCCAGGCGTTTGCATTCCAGTATACCACACAAATAAAACATCTTTCAAAAAGAAAAAGATTGATTTTTTTCCCTCCAAAAGGTGAAATTTAAAGGCCTTTTTTACTATTACTCAAAAACCTACATTATATTTAAAATGCCAGTAATGGCCTTTGTACTAACAGAGCACTGCAAAGAGCTTCTAGTGAGAGAATGGGTCAGTTTCTTCTGGATCTGTGGTTAGTGATTCACACTCAGCATAGTTTTCTGCTGTCTCATATTTGACATACTTATTTAGAACTGTGCACCATGGATGCTGTTCAAGCACCGTTCTCCTTGCAGTTTCTCAGAGTTACAGTGAGGGCACAAAACAGTGAAGCAATAGTCCCTCTCTGTCTAATGCATAGAACATTTGTTAGATTAATCTAAGTCTTCGGTGTACTTCTTCCTCTCTGAAAATCTTGCCAAAATCTCTTATTGCATAATTTAAATTCTCTAAGCCAAATTAAAACATCATCCATTACAATATCTGAAATTTTTCTGGCTCTTTCATTAATCTCAGAAATATCTTGGGAGCAAAACATTCATTTAAGTGTATTCCTTAAACAGAATAACATCTAAAGAGTGACTTTTAACCTGGATTTACCCTGCACACCTTTCCAAACTACATCTGGCATTTTTCTTTGGTAAACTCAGCTTTGACTTCTTCACAAGGTTCAGTCAGAAAATTGTATATTCTCTGTCTTTGCTTAAGTATTGTTCTTTGTCCTTATGCTTTCATAGTATGTCATTAACACAATCTCTTTTTTCACACATCCCTCTCTTCCATGATGTCACAATATTTATTATTATTATTATTATCATTATTTCTTTTATTATTTCATCTGAATGAATAGGAGTAACTTTATTGGTGGATGGATCATTAGCATGTACTGATTTCTCTAACCTGTAGAGATATTTTTGTCTCTATTCTCTGAGTCTTGAATGGTAGTTAAAAATCAATTCTCTTTTCCTCTTGCTGATAAAAATATCTTTTCAACCAACTGTTCTCAGTATTCGCTGGCATATAATAATTCCTCCTAGATGATAACATCCTCTGAGCTTTGTTGTTCCACTCTCCTTACCTTTTACTGTTCTCTCAATGTCCCCTTGTGCATGGGTGAAAGCTATAACCCCATATAGCCTGCTTTCCTATACTATTCCACTGATAGAGGCAGTGCTCCATCTTAGTCCCTGTGCTCTTCAACATCTTCATAAATTCCTTGGATGTAGGACTGAAAGGGATACTAAGCAAGTTTGCAGATGCTACAAAACTGGGAGGAGCTGTTGACTCCCTCAAAGACAGGGAGGGCCTGCAGAGAGACCCCCACAAATTAGAGGATTGAACAATCACCAACCATATGAAATTCAACAAAGGAAAGTGCTGGATTCTGCACCAGGGATGGAGCAACCCTGGGTGTTTGTACATACTGAGGAATGAGATGATGGAAAGCAGTGCCATGGAAAGGGACCTGAGGGTCCTGGTCGATGGCAAGTTGAACATGAGTCATCATGTCAGTGCCCTGGCAGCCAGGAGGGCCAACCGTGTCCGGGGGGGCATGAGGCAAAGCATTGCCAGCCAGTCAGGGTTGGGGATTGTCCTGCTCTGCTCTGCACTGGTGTGACCTCACCTTGAATATTGTGTGCAGTTTTGGGCACCACAGTATAAAAGATATTAAGCTGTTAGAGAGTGTCCAAAGGAGAGCAATGAAGACAGTGAAAATCTTGAGGGGAAGACATATGAGGAGTGGCTGAGGTAATTTGGTCTGTTCAACCTGGAGAAGAGGAGATTGAGGGGAGATCTCTTTGCAGTTACAACTTCCTCGTGAGGGGAAGAGGAGGAGCAGGCACCGATCTCTTCTCTGTGGTGACCAGTGACGGAACCCAAGGGAATGCCCTAAAGTTGTGTCAGAGAAAGTTTAGGTTAGATATTAGACAAAGGTTTTTCACCCAAAGGGTGGTTGGGCACTGGAACTGGCTCCTCAGGGAAGTGGTCACAGCACCAAGTCTAACAGAGTTCAAGAAGCATATAGAAGATACTCTCAGGCACATGGTCTGACTCTTGGGGATGGTTTTGTGCAGGGCCAAGATTTGGACTTAATGGTCCCTGTGGGTCCCTTTCAACTCAGCATATTCTGTGATTCTGTGATACTTGTGTCCAACAGAGCCAATGCCAGCTGGCTGAAGGTGAATCTGCTGCTGGCCACGGCTGAGTCCATCAGTGATGGTAGCAGCACCTCTTAGGTAACATAGTTAAGAAGGGAGTTGGAGGTTGGGGAAATGCACAACAGATGGAGAGAGGAATGAGAATATGTGAGAGAAACAGCCCTGAAGACACTGAGGTCCATGAAGGAAGAGAGAGAGGAGGTGATCCAAATGCCAGAGCAGATTCCCCTGCAGCCCATGGTGAAGACCATGGTGAGGCAGTCTGTCCACCTACAGTCATTCCCTGTCCACTTACACCACCACTGGGGGAGGAGGCAAAGAAAACTTTGAGTAAAGTTGAGTTCGAGATGAAGGGAGATATGGGAGGAAGGTGCATTAATATTTAGTTTTTATTTTCTCATTACCCTAGTCTGATTTGATTGGTAATAACAGAAACTGATTTCCCCAAGTCCAGTGTGTTCTGTCCATGACTGCAATTGGTGAGTGATCTCTCCCTGCCCTTATCTTGACTCATGAGCCTTTCATTACATTTTCTCTCCCCTGGTCCAGTCTTGGAGCAGAGTGATAGAACAGCTTTGGTGGGCATCTGATGTCCAGCCACAGTCAAACCACCACATCGCTATTATTTGTGGGGTTTGAGTTTCAGGCCTGCCAGCAGAAGCATTCTGGGAAATGAAGTCTCAAGGACTCCGAGGCACAAGTGCAGTGGGAGTCCTCTCCAGGATTAGTCAAGAAAGTCACGTTATGATGTGTTACTATTTGAAACCCCTATTTAAACCCTTGTTGTTGCACAATGAAATCAGTTTGTTATACACCACATTGGTGTCTATCCGGTCCACATGGACCCATTATTTATTCATTTATTATATTAATAATATTGCTATAATTATTAAAGAGCTAATAGTCACTGGATTACAAAAAAGTCTTTTTTCTCTCTCCCTACCTCCTTTCCAGAAGTTTCTAACCCTTCTGCACAGACTAAAAAGAAAGTACACAAAACGTAAAATGTGCGCTACCTTCACTGAAGACACACACAGTCAGAGGACACCCAATGTTTTTTACCTTATGACAGGATATGAATACAAATTTTTTCATAAAAGAATCTCCCAGATGACAATAGAGAGCAAACCATGCCATGCATATGTGGCAGAAGGAGAGAAAAAGCAATCCCTGTCAGTCTAATCTGGGAAAAAATATCCTCTTGACACCACATCTAGCAACAGGTTTATCCAAGTTTGTGTGTGTAAGTTCTGCCACCAAGGATACCACTCCGAGATGCAATCAATAAATAGGGCTTCTGTAAAAAAAATTCAAAAGGGAAAACCCCAAATATCTCATCTAGACAAATCCCAAATTATCCAAAAGTAGAGAACTTTTTTTTTTTTTTTTCAATCCCAGGCAACTGCAGAAGTTCTGAATCTCAAGATAACTGCAAAGAGAGATCCAATGTTCTTGGAAAACTTTTTTGCTGCACCAAAACCTTTTGTGGCAATGCAAAAAATATATTTGACATATAAAGAGATCTCTTGAGCAAAACATGGGCTCATTACCAGCCTGTAACAAAGTATCCAAAGGATACATTTGGTGGTAGGTAAAGGTCTTATGGATTTGATTGGAGCAAAGCTCATAGACATTAGACAGAAGTAGAAATTTGAAAAATAAAAGTTTTTCCAACGAAAAAAAAAGAAGTTCGGGAGAAAAGGAAAAATGGGATCTCTCCAGAAAGAAGCAGAGCAAGACAGGGAGATAAAGACACACACACAGATTGGGAGGAAAGGTGTTGGGTTTCTCCTTACAGAAGATGCAGTTCAGACTGGAAGTTCAGCCCACAGGGAGAAAGGGGGCATAAAAGTGCACAAAGCTACATCTCTCATGAGGTTCCAAGGGAGCTTAGCAAACACAAATGAATGTCAAGCTGGCACAAAACATTTAATTTCAATTTTCCCAATGGGGGAAAAAAAAAGTAAATTTAGGAAAATCAGTGTTTTCAGGTAAAAGCTGGAGTAGAACACAGAAGAAGAGGACACAGGAGCCAGTGGGAAAGGGTGGTTTGTTTCCTTGGACTTTGTTTATTTATCCTGGCAGGTGTGTTTTTTCTCTAATTTAATCAAAGAGCTATATAAAGCTCTGCTGTTGGAGAAAAGTCAGAATACTGCTTAGGGAATCTGGGGAATAGAGACTCATTTGAAACAGCAGAAGAGAGCAATGTTGCTTGAACAACTGCTTGAACAATTGGGATAGACTTTCCCCTAGTCTCAGTCCAGGTTAGTTCCACTGCTTCTCCCAAAGTCCTTTGCTTGACCAGAAGCTCTCTCTGAAGTGAACAGAGAAACACACTTTTGGGAAAGCTTTACTCCCCACATGCAGTATGAACACCGTGTTTGTCTTTTTGTGCCCTATATAGCCAGGCACACGGGTTGTAGAAGTATGCCTTTGGATGCATACACATAAATCCATGAGCCTCTTCTGGGCATACAACACATATCTTCAGTATCATGTACTGCAGCACAACTATCACATTTTTTTTGGACACTTGGAACTGAAAAAAACCTACCATCAGGGAGGCAGGGAGGGGCAGGGCACAGGAGGGGAGGCAAGGCAAGGCTACGTGAGGCAAGGAGAGAAGAGGACCCATTAGCAATGATAGAAACGTGATAGACAGATGAGAAAACCTTAAGATGGCTGAAAATGTTGTCAATATGGTTTGAAGTGACACCGTCATCAAAAGTATTTTTCTGGCCTGCTGATTTTTTGAAAGCAGAACAGTGCCCAAAGCCTTAGGCAAGTAGTCTAATTTGGTTTGAAGACAAAAGTCCCTTTGTACAACATAGTTCTGTCTTCTCAAGGTACATGCATTAACATCAGTAGTTAGAGAATCTTGGGAGGTTTGGATGCTTAGACTTTCTCTGGTCTGCAAAATCTTATGATAATTTAAATCTTACAATCTTCAAATCATACAAGAATTCATAACATTAATAACATTTGCTTTAGATAGTAAAATGTCCGTTTGGACTGCAAATTTTCCAGGGGGCCACCCCTGGAAGAGAAAAAGAGGATACCAGTTGACTGCTGACTTTAGGAATATATATAAGAAAATTGCCACGAGGACTTAGTTTAATTTTTTCTGATGGAATAGAATAGAATAGAATAGAATAGAATAGAATAGAATAGAATAGAATAGAATAGAATAGAATATTTCAGTTGGAAGGGGCCTAAAATGACCACCTAGTCCAACCATTCAATCACTTCAAAGGTGGCCAAAAGTTAAAGCATATTATCAAGGACATTATCCAAAAGCCTTCTAAACACTGACTGGCTTGAGGTATTGACCACCTCCCTAAGAAACTTCTTCAGTGTTTGTTCACATTTTTGGTAAAGAAGTGCTTCATAATGTTAATACTAAACCTCTCCTGACACAGCTTTGAAACATTTCCTTCTGTCCTATCACTGGATCCCATGGAGAAGAGCTCACCACCTCCATCACCATTTGCCCTCCTCAGGAAGCTGTAGAGAGCAATAAGGTCTCCTTTTCTTCAAATCAGACAAGCCCAAAGTGCTTAACTTCTCATAGGACATTTCTTCTAGCCCTTTCACGAGCTTTGTTGCCCTCCTCCAGACTTATTACAGGACATTCACATCCCTCTTAAATTGTGGGGCCCAGAACTGCCCATAGTACTCACAGTGAGGCCTCACCAGTGCTGAGTACAGCAGGATAGCCACCTCTTCTCACTGGCTGGTCATGCTGTATTTGATGCACCCCAGGATGTGTTTTGACCTCTTGGCTGACAGGGCTGGCTCGCACTGAGCCTGCTGTGTACCAGCACCCCCAGATCCATGTCTGCAGGGCTGCTCTCCACCACTCTCCCAAATAACACAGTTAAGCTTGAGGAAGAAAACTACATCTTGGTCTACAGTCCAGACTCAGAGACAGCCTCAGCTTTATTTAGAAATGACTGATAACCTGGAGAAACACATTCAGTATACCAGGGGGAGGGATCTGTCTTGATTGCAAGCTACAGCGCTAGCTGCAGGACACACAGAAAAAAATTGATTTAGATCTGGTCATATCCTGCCCCAAGACTTTGCCATTAATTCTGCTTCATTCTCTAGTGGAAAAACTGATCTATGGCTACTTTACATGAGCTGTAATTCAGCACAGCTACTGATGTTCTGCATGCTTTAAAACAGGAGAGCCGAGTTTTACCGGAATTCGGTCACTTTATGGAGTTATCAAGGCTGATTGTCAACTTAGTTGTAGTAACTGACTGTACATTCTTAAAGTCTGTTCCAGTTATGAGACAAAACACAAAAAGGTGCTTTAGGTTAATGTTTTTACCTCTTGACAGACTGATATCGAATCTGTATCGAATGAAGCCTTTGATCTATCTTCAGAGACTCAGGATTATTCTAAGGAAGCATTTCCCTTAGAATAACAACCAATACTACTACTTTTTCTGTGCACTTCTGAAACTCTTGTAGTGGTCTTGAGCTGCATAAACATCAGTATATGTATATATACATATATATATATATATATATATGTATATATAGGCACATTTGAGCTGACCTAAGTTGTCCCACCTGTCCTTCAGCTGCTCTTCCAGTATAGTTTTCTATTTTATTTTATAATATTTTGAGGATATCTCATATGATCTCTGGCATTTCAAACACTACAAGATTTCTATCTTTAGATAACTAAGCTGAGCCTTTAAAGGCTAAACTAGAAAAAAAAAGTGAAAAAGGCCCTGATCAAAGGGAAAGCTTTCTTCCTTCATTTGGATTTATTCCCTCCCACACTGCAATGATTAAGTAGGAGAATGTTGAACACCTACAGAAAAGACATGCTACTGAGGGATATGAAAATAATTTAGTGTGATGTCTGTAAACTGTATCTGTAAGAATTTAAAAGACAGTAACTTAATGTGGTTTGTGTTTCTATTGCTGAGCATCTTAGGGGCTCTGGATTTTTTTCACACAGTGAAAAAAGATATTTAACTTCTTTTAAAAAAATGTAACATATATTATCAGTAAAAAAACACAGTGAAAAATAAGCTTAGTATTCCTCTAATGATATCTCTAAAACTGCTGGCCTAATAATGCAGTGTTCTGCTCTATGTATGGTGATGCATATATGTGCAAAGTAGGATAAATCTCAAGTAGCTCAGAATGACGGTGTTTTACACTCAAGTAGCAATGACTCTGCATCAATGTAAATGACAATCAGGCAAACACCAACAGAAATCTAACAGAGGCTTAAAACTCAATCTGTCCTTGAAGAAAATAACTGCACTGCAGAGCAAGTTCTGTTCAATAATACAGAACAATTTTAAATGAGTATTTTTCCCTTCTTCAAAAGCAGGTGATCTGGAGACTTCTGTAAACCTGGAGACTACTGTAAACCAAACATTGACTTAATTGACAATATGAATTTTCTTTTACTATGTGTTTTAAAAAAATTATACATACAAATTAAATAAAAGAAATAATGAGAAGATTTAAGGCTTAGGTGTGTTCAGGAATTCTTTTTTCTAGGTTTATAAAAATATCTGAGATAAATTTTTAACTAAAAGGTAAAATTTTGTTTCTCATTACTTTTGGAAACATGTATCTAATATATATGCATGCACATTATAACAAATATTTCCTTCTTAATTTTTAAATATTTTAATTTTCTTTCAACTGTTATCAACTTTTTTTACTTTAAAAAATATTTGGTCTAAAACCAAATATACTTTTGCTCACTTTAAAATCTCTTTCCTGCATTCTAAAGTTTGGAAGTTTTTTTCAAAATGGATTTGAAAGGAAATTTTTCAACCAGCTAGTCTGTTTAACTTCAGTGAAGTAATATTTTTCAAATAAGAACAGTTAACTGAAAAATTCCTAGCCTGTCATATTAATTAGATTATCCTCTTCTGCTCAGAATCTGCTCACTACTGCTACCCAGTTTGAAAAGGAAAATGTAACATTTAAGCAAGAGGAAGAAAAGTCTTCTTTCCTTAAAGACCCCTTTCAGATTCTTGTTGATTCTTTGTTATCAAGAAGAGAATGCAAAGGAAGAGATTTCCAAAGATGTTATGAACATGGACATATTGAGAGGAAGTGAATACACATACCAGGCCACATCAGCTGGTTCTATCTGCACTGGGACACTTTCAATACTGAGGATGACAACTTCTAAAATTGCTCCTACAGCAACATAGCACAGAGCAAAAAGAAACAAGCAAACAAATAACTCCCCCCAAAACAACAACAGCAACTACTACAAATCCCACAACAAAACAAGCAAACCCATTGGAGTGTTCAGACTAGCAGATGGAACATTGAAGATCCCTAGGTAAGTGCCAAAATTTCCTGTAACCAAAAGAGTAAAACACTGAAAGGAGCTGTTGAATGTGTGATACAAAACTTTTAAATGGATAAATGCTGTTCTAACCAAACATCATCTTCTTATATATTTGATTCTAGGTATCCATTCAACATGTTTTACTTTATCTCTTTGGTTTATATAGTTGTTTTAAAGTTTGGATTCACTTGATAAACATATCATTTATTTCACAAAACCTTTTTGTATTTTCAATATTTGCTGTCATTCTCTGCTAGAATAAAATAAACCTCCCTACTCATCTACGGTAGATCCATTGTATAAAACTGTGACCTCTTGGTACTCATTTTTCTTCTGTGACTGGACACTGCAATACAGCTCAAATATAACACTCTATATTACAGTCACCCAACATTAGGTGAGATGAATCTGACAATTCCTGTCCTTCCTTTGGGAGCTAATCAATTTTCTGTAATTAAATAATTATTAAACCATAAGAAACTGATAAGTAGCTGAGAAATTCGTGTTAGAATAATTCATGTTCATATTGCTGCTCTGTATTACACCCAACATTCATTCTGAACAATGAGTTATTAACTGTTCTAAAATATGGAACCTCTCTCACCTAAGACATTCCCACATTGACTTAATAAATCTTTGCTGAACCACATACATATTTGCTTTTTCTTGTTATCCTTGAGAATGTTTTCCAATCTACTGATTCCAACAAAATTCTTGATTATTTCATTCTATGCAAATATCATTTCATAAATGTACACTTCATTTTACAGAAATTCCTCCTCAAACATCAATTTCTGAGATTTCTTTTGTATTCTATGATATTTTTTGAGGAAATATCAAATATTCTTTGAAGATTTTAGCACAGCAAAAATCAATATTTATGTATAACACTAAAAGTGAGCAAAATAATAATGACAAAACCTGTAAAGGATGTCGTCTATTTTAAGTAGACATTTTTTCCAGGAAGAGATGAAGATGTTTCTCAGTGATCACATCTTGAATTACAATGAGTTAGAAATATGACAGGGTAATTTAATGCAGAAGAAAACAAGTGAAAGCTTAGTTGTACCTTTTAAATGCATACTGAATTAACAAAAAACTTATATTGCTTTGAAAACTTTCAGATTTACAGAATTATCCACAGAAGCAGAGAAATGTAATGCTTTTTAATGTTGTGGTACAGATTTCAATAGATAAGACAGAGACACGCATGTAAACTGTAGGATGGTTCCTATTTACACATCCACGTCAATGGAAGTTATAGAGCAAGTAAGCATTAGTCATATTTTGTGTATTTAATTTGTAGAGAGATTTTATTGTTCCCCAGTTGCCCAGAGCTTAACCTTCAGGAAGCTAAATGATATAAGACATTCCATACTGAGCCAAAAGAACAGATAATGTGAATATACTTCAGTTTTCTAAATCATTAAGATGGTAAGTTTATATGTCTACCTTTCTATCTGTCAGTTTAGCCTCAATTAGTCTTGAAATAATTTACAACAAAGACCTGATTTTATTCAGCTGAACTAGCATATTATATTTTTGCAACTGACCCTAAAAATAAGTGACACACCACCTAATTTTAGGTGCAAAGTAAGATAGGTGGGCTTTACTCTTCATCAATTACAAGGAAAGCTACATCTGAAGTTTGACAGCTAGACTGTACAAAGTTAAGTAAAAAGTACTTTGTTCTAAATGAGGAGATGAAACTACACAGGACTCTAACTCATCATGAAGCCATCGTCTATCACTACCTGTAGAGCACTAGTGCAGCAGAAGTCAAACATCATGGACTCAGAATTTATTTAGGTAATTGACATTTTGAGATGGGGTACCTGCCAAACTATTTTTATTGAAGACAGATGTGCAACAAAGAGCAATGACCACAAGCTGTGCCTCAGGAGGTTCAGATTGGACATCAGGAAAAAAAAAAAATCCTTAGGAAAATGGTGCAGTACTGGCCGGAACGTATCGGCAGTGACAGCTGTAACACCCTGAGATATTCAGACTGTGGGTTGCCAGAGACTCCATTAATAGTAAAGACAAAGAGCCAAGGTTGGCAAAAAGGAAAAAAAGCCCTTCTTACAGTGTAAGATAGCTTTTTATCCATAGAGCATGGAATGTGTGGAATTTGGGGAGGATTTCAGGGAGTTTCATGCAAAGCGGTGTCCATAAATGGAGTGTACATTCAAATATGGGTAAGAAGATGAAGCAAGAATGGGGAAAAGCCATAAATTCTAACTACCAGGCCTGGTGAGCGTAAGGGGAGGGCTCATAGGGGAATCAAAACTACATTCTACATACAGGCAGGGTATTTTCTAACAGTATTGTTAACGCTTTTATAACATGAAAACAGTTTCTCTGAGGAAGGAAGTTATCTGTTGCTTCAGTAGTTCAGCTACATTCCAAAGCTGTCTTTTCTTCAGTTTTCTTTTTCTTCAGACATTTTTCTCCACCAGGAATAAATTTCTCAGGACGTGTTTCCAACAGGAATGGAGTTACCTTTCCTCATAGCAACCCATATAAGTGCTGTGCTTTATATTTGTATCTAGAGAGTTGCTGATGACACACCAATCTGTTGGCTGATGAGCAGTGCCTTCAAAACATGAAGGCACTATCTCCAAATGCAATGTCAAACGCCAAGGAGTTTGGGGGTGTGCAAGGGGTTGGGAGTGTGAATAGCTGACACAGTTAACCCAATCTGACCCCAAAGGGATATTCCACACCATATGATGTCATGCTCAGCAAGAAAAGCTATGAAAAGGATAGGGATGAGGCATTTGTTATTAAGGCATTTGTTTTACAAAGCAACCTCTAGCTATACCGAGGCCCTCCTTCCCATGAACTGACTGGACATCTCCTGCCAATGAGATGTAGAGAGTAAGTCTTCTGTTTTGTTTTTTTTTTTTTAGCTTTTCTGTGATACCTAACCTTTGCTTTATTTCATTAAATTGCCTTTATCTTGACCCACAAGTTTTCATCTTAATTTCTCCCTCTGTCCTGCTGAGAGAGTGAGAGGCTGGTTTAGTAGGCACCCAGCAGCCAGTCAGCATCAACCCACTGCAGTCTAACTTCCTGTAGATAAAAATGATAATGTGTAAATACCAACTTTTGCTGTTTCACAGGACTTATTTTTATATTTGATGCCAATAACCAAACACAAATCACAAGGTAAAAGAAACAAAGAATGAGACTCCTTAGTTGTGTGTTTAGCAGAGTTTTCTAGACTTTTTGCAAGATGACAGGCGGAAAGAAGAGTTCAGTGTCTGTTTCAGCAATATTTCTTAGTAGTGCCAGCAGAACTGCAGGCATTTCCTTTCCCTGTGAGGGCCCTGAACACCTTCTCAACAGGTCAGATCTGCTGATTGAAAGAAGGGATAGCTCTCAGTGTCACATACATTGCAACTCCATGTTGGGCATCACTTTAGCCAAACATATAAGGCCTTTCCTATTTCGGTCTACTTTTTTTTTTTTTTTCCTTTTTCTAAATCTCTGAAATAATATTATCTGAGCCCTTTACCCGTCTTTTAAAGTTGTTTGAAATTGGCTAGGAGAACCAAAGCTATATAATATATAGGCTATTTTCCATATACAATTAATTCTTTTTGGCCATGTCTTCATTCCTTTCACAACAGCTTTCTGCCCTCTCATTCACAGTTCCAGCCCCAGGACTCCAGTCTCATGAATGTCACATCTACCCACACAACTAACTGACATCACTGTATAGTTCTCATTCTTGCCATAAGGCTCTGCATCTCTTCCATCTCCCAACACATGGCTCTCTCTTGTCCAAATATTCTTCACATCATTTTTATTTATCCTATTTATTTCCCTCAAATATACTTTATTATCTTTGTAGTGTGTTTCCTTTTATACTATTTTGTATTTTCTTTTCTACATCATTACTAGATCAGACTTCTGAACTGTGTGCTGAGCCTTGCTTCTCTTTTTCTCCCCATTTTTCATCTACCTTCACACCCCAGCAATGCTGATAGGGAATATTTTCTACTCCTAGACTAGTAGGAGACTTTCTGCTCCTCCCATTCCTCCTCTCCCTCTGCTAATGACCAGAAACTGAGACGAACAAGATTGACAGTCTCTGAAGCACGGAAAGTGCCATCTGGGTTTTGTAGATTGAAAATCTTATTAGTTTTGCTTCCAGCCAAGTTGTGCATACAGAGCAGAGCAACTGGGGTAAGGAAAAGTGCAGCTAGAGGAAGGGGAAAGACCACAAGAGAACAAGAGCAAACACTACGTAAAAATACAAATAAAGAAGAAATACAAGGAGATAAAGGTAGGTGGTAGAGAGGGAGATTGTAGTGTCCTATTTAATCCTTCCACCTTGCTGCCAGTTTTTCACAACCCATACCCTAAGATAATGTCTAGTCTAGACGTATAAAGAGAATTAGGCTTTGAAGTCTCACCACAGATTGATAGTGCCTTACTGACCAAATGATCAACAAAAGAGACTGCTGAGTTGTTTCGGTGGTTTAGCTGCAAGAGACACTTCAACTTTTGCTCTTCTGTTTTTCACTGTGGAATAGATTAACATTTTGCTGCCTATCTGAGTTTAACTTTCTGCTCTCACACAAGTGCTTTCCATGTGAAATGTATTCACATTTATCTTTAGGTATTGCAATGCCAATGACCAAACCCCTTCAGCACTCCAGTCCTACTGCCTCTAACGGCTTTAAGCAAGAATGTACAGATTCCTCCTTAGGTGATCTCCATCACATGAGGCACAATGGCAGCAGCACATTACATCATTTTCCCAGCAACCCTTTTCCCTGCCTGCCTTAAAGGCATCTCAGAAGCATGTAAGAGACAGGGCAGGAGTGGTCAGAACACAATGCACCCTGGCTGTGCTTACCCTGACAGATTCTTTACTAGCCTACTGACAGCTGATGCAAGCTATATCAACCTCATAGCCATCATAATTTTTACAGATGCTGAAAGCAGACTGAAGAATCAGGAAAACCATAATCAAAATGCACTAGCTAAAAAAAATACTCAGTATTAGAAATGGAAGGAATGGGTTGTTCTGTGCTAAAATTGAATTTACTCCCGAAGTCCTATTTTTTTCTGTACATTTCCTATGGGCTCATAACTGTTATCAAATGAACTTCCACTGCTTTGCAATGTATATGCTAATACTTCCCTTGCAAGCACACCTGATAATTCTGGTAGAGCCTTGAAGCCTCAAAGCTGGCTTTATATATTAATTCTCATTTAAATTTTTCCCTTAATCCTTACATTTCTCTTCTGTATTCTTCTTAGAAGTCAAATAAAATTGCAGAATTTTTAAACCTTACTTTCCTCTTTCTCCTTCCTTGTTTTTTAAACTGAATAGGTATGACAAATATTCTCACTAATGGAGAAATGCATACCTCTTACCTCGGAAGCAGCAATTGCAACTTAAGAGTTCTTTATCCAGTGCTCACCCTTCTTTCCCCTGACCCCCAAGTTTAATATGCAACTACTAGACAACATCACCACAGATCAGTTAGTCATTGAAAATGGAGATTGTTCTTGAACATTATGTGGATCAGGACAAAGCTTCTAGTCCAGTGCTTCAATAAGTTTGTTAAATTCACAGTTTGAATATGCCACCATCAACAAAAGGTAGCCTATGGAGCACGAAAATAGCATGCTCGGCTTCATGACAGACTGGAGAGGCTTATAAGCCAAATATTGTAAAAATTCTCAGTGTCATTAAGAAATAAAGGAAGATGCTGAGGCAGGGAGCAAGTCTTCTTGGACCCAAGGATGTTGCATTCAATTTAATTGAATGGACTGTTGCACATTTGATCAGCTCTTCAAAACTATCTCATTATTCCAATAATATCTGCATTACAACAACAAAAGAAAATCAAATCAGACAGCATTTCTGTTCCTTAATCTGTGCCTAACGTTTCATGTCTTGCACTCCTGGTTGTCTGTGAACCCAGTTTAAATAAAATAGGCTGAGAATAAACTCATCTTGTTTGTAACCTCATTTGAAGAGTAGCTGCAAGGCCTAGCAGACAGACAAGAGCTTCAAAAGTCAGGGGTCATCAGTGTGCTGCAGGAATGTCCAAACCAGCAAGCTCTTGAGTATGCTTTGCATTTTCTAAGGAATACGACTTAGGGAGCTTCTTGGAGAGCTTAGCACTTCCTGAGTGACCTAAGCATTGGGCAGGAGCATGCTGTTAATGGAGCCCTCTGGGGAGAAATTGCATGCCCTCAATCAGAAGAGATTTGAAGGATGTGATAGGTGCTTCTTATTTATCAACAACAGTGTGGGAGTTTTAGATGCATCCATGGACCAGGTGATGTTTGTAAATGGACTTCTTGAAATCTTGTCTGAAATACTTGGGGACAAAGGCAAATAGTTGTTTCTTTTTTCAGTCCTTACTATATGCTTGACTTGCACAAAGTAGATATGCTGTAGGTTAGTGCAACCTTTTTGCAAGGGAGGCCACCATGCTGCCCAAACACGGTACAGGACATGGTACATATGACCATAGCAGGATGTTCCCAGTGTGCTGGGCAAAATACATGCATTTGACTGCACTTATCTATACAGACTCATATTTAAGTGTCTACATCTGACTAAACTACAATTTAGAAATTATTTAAGAGAGCCTGAATCAAATCTAGACTAATAATTATTTCTGCTGTGATTAAAGAGAACCCAGTGTTTTAGGACCTGGCACTATTCAACCACCAGTCAAAACTGCACCAGGCATTCATTCCTGTGAATACAAAAGTATGGAGGCATGGCTTCACAGCTGGTGCAAATTGGCTTAGACCCATTGACTTCATGTAAATGGGCTCTATTAGGCACGATGAGGAACTGGCTCAGAAATCTTCGTCCCCCTCAAAACATAAACCTTGTTTTACCAGGAGAGGGGAAAAAAACAAAACAAAAAACCAATGTCTAGGTCAAAAATAAGTATAAAGGAAAAAAAGAGGGTATCCTGGCATTTTTAAAATGACTCAGGCTTTGTTAATAAGCACTGCTCTATGAATTCCTTGCCCACTCAAGGAATACATACACCAGTCATCAAAGGGTATTCCTGTTATTCTCTGCCTGTTTCTTTGTGTAAGTACCAGTTGCAAACACATGCAGTATAAAAAGATGGATTTGTGCACATGTTTTTCAAAACTGCTATTCTTTGAGTATGTGTTTAGTGTGAAACCTTGGAAACAAAGAACCCTCACCACCAAGTGAGCTCACTTACAGAGGGAAAATATATGCCTAAGGCAGAGGCCCCAGCCAGATGTAGAGCAGAGCATCCTTCCTCTCAGGATGCTCTGGGGGGATGGTGCCTCTCCTCCCCAGCGGGCAATGCTTTCTTTCACTTCTTCACCCACCAAGGCAATACAGTCATGGCACCGAGATGTAGCAGGTGCTGTACAGAAGGGAGACAAATTCTTACCTTTTTTCTCAGGGGATGGGAGAGAGGGCTCTCTGGGGGATAAAACTCTTACTTTACATAGAGAATGGAGACTAGCTGTACTGAAAGAGGACTGCAGGTTAAGCAGGGGGTGGAAGAAGTTTTCTTGTACCCTTTTCACCAAGATGCACAGATTAGAGCACATCATTCTTATTAAGTAATTATGGACAGTGATAAAAACAGCAGCATCAATTTCTTTCTCCTAATTCTTTTAAAAATAGTAAATACTACTAAGTTTAGCCATGGGGCAGCAAAAGCCTTTTCCCACATATCATCTGTCCTTCTTCCTCTCAATCCTCTCCCTTTCTCCTCACCCTGCTGCTACAGGCAGTGCTGTTTTTCAGGTATCTTGGAAGCTTTGAAGTTTCCCCCTCAGAAAGCTGATTATATAAATGTTAGTATATCTTCAACTTTAAAGCAGTTGGATCATCTCAGAGCATTTTACTAATTTTTCAGAAGGTTTTATACTGTTCTTTTTTTAGTGGGGATTTTTCTGAGATTATAAAGAAAAAGATGAATCCAGAAAGCAAGTGAAACTGTCAATAAAAGCATTTTTGAGCAAGTGGCATACTGTGACAGGATGTCGTATTCAGATCTAGATTGTGCCCATGCATTTGCTATAAATATCAATTTTGCTAATGTTGTGAATAGTAAGTAATTGAAGGGTTTTTTCTCCCTATTGTACTTGGAAGAATAGCAATGTGAATAAAATTTCTAAAAAGATTGTATCCATATTTCTAGAAGGAAATTATAATAACCATGTGAATAGCTTCCCTTGATAAAGTTTTTGTAAGTAAAGGAGGATTCTTTTTTTTTATCAGTGTGTTGTAGGGGATTATTTGTTTGTTTTGATTTTTATGGAAATATCCATTTTGTTGTACTCTCTTGTGGCATGATGATACCTGGGGGTTTTTTAGGTGGGGAATGTGATTCTGAATGTAATATTCTCCCCAAACTCTACAGAGGATTTCAATGAATAAGTATATTTTGAAAGAACTGTCATTACTGGGATCTTTTATAATGTGTTTGAAAGTTTCACCTAACATTCATGCTTGCTGTCTCCTGCAAGGATTATAATGTATTGGAAAGATATGATCTATCTGGAGATATATTTTAAAATACTTTTATCAAAAGCATTCTGGGTTATTAAAACATTTTTTTCTGGAGGCAAATATACGTTGCAATCAATGCCAAAACTATCTAAAAGAGACACGTGAAAATGTCCAAATCTAAAAGGAAAAATAAAGCTGTGATTCTTCTCCCACTTTATTGCTTCCAATAACATAATGGCATGTAGGATCACATCCCTAAACAAGAAAGTAGTACCCTAAAATGGCAAATCCAGGTCCTCAAGTGTATTCAGGTGTCTATATTCCGCTGGTGCCAAGAGCAGCCAGATGCCTAATTTCCACTTGAATCTGCTAGTCTGTCAGGTTTGAGCCTCAGATCTGTATTATCTTTTACTTTACCTGACAGTTATCTGTTTTAGTTAATGCTAAGTGCATCTCAAGATGTGGTGTCATTTGCTACTCAGAACACCAAACAGTGAGTTCAAGGACACAGACAGAAAGAGTAGTTGCCAGGTGGCTTCTAAATAGAAAAGACTGTAAAATCAATTGGTATAGCTGCCATGTAGCAATAACAAACCAACTAACAAAACCTGGAGCCTCCAATTTTGCTCCAAGATTGTAATACATTTTTTTTAAAGGAATTTATTCAATTTTTTTTCTTATTTTCTTTTAGATAAGTAAAAATCATTGTAATGACTATCATCAATCTTTCATATACTGTAGTAATTCATACCTTTCTACATTTTTTGAGTTGTCTAATGATGACATCAAACAGTGTACCGCAGGTGATTATAAGGTATGGGGGTTTTTCTGTTCAATGAAAAGATAAAAATAATGTAGATAAAAGGACCATATCTTTTACAAGACAGAACTTGAGCAATTTGAGGTGGAAATCCATAAAACCATTGAGTCACTTCAGCAGCATAAAAATAACCTATTTATCTACATTTTTACCAAAGGCTTTGAATTTCTGTATCTCAGATGATAATATATATATTAAAGTCCTTTGAAAAAAAAAAAGTTAATTTTTACTTTTAGATATGAGCTCTCCCTTTAATGTATTTTCCTTCCTTCCCAACACTTCTACTTAGTATTATCTTTTATTGATAATTTTTGCTACCCCCTAGCTTATACATATTTATAAATACAAATGTATTTCTATCTTCAAGATATACTAAAATCAACAGTCTAGATCAGTCAGTTGTCAAATAACATTATTTAAGATAATTTTTCTGATATAAAATCAGAAAGCCCAGTGACTAATCAGAATTTACCCCAAACCTATTACTGGTTTCTCCTGGTAGCATAAATACAACTTTTTCTTTATTATCATTTCTATTAATCTCTTTCACCCAAGGTGCATATTATTATATTAGATTTCCAATTGTTCTTTTCAGTTATATATCTTCATGGGAACCATTACCCTCAGCTTATAGATGGGGACACTGAGGCAGTTGTAAACAATGTGCAGTTTACCAAGGTAACTACTGGGAAAGCCACGGAGAGGATGCAAGTCCCCTTTGTCTAGGTCAGTATTTTCAGACATTGACAGAAAATACCCAAATACAGTGCTAAAAGTTGATTTAGATAAGATGCTAAACTTATATCCCAAGTCTGGTTTACAGTAAACTAAGAAATAACCTTTTATCCCAGTAAAAAAACAGGATTTAGAAAATTTTATTATATGTATGGACATTTCTTTGATTTCTTCACTATATAGTGCTGTTTTAAATGTGTCATTTTTGAAAGCAAACAAAGCAGAAGAAATTACTTTTTTAATATTTGGTCTATATCATGTATTCACGGCACTATCAGTACAGTACCTTGATTACCAGATAAATGCCGACTGCTGTCTCCTCTGTGCTCTTTTCAGTTTGAGCAGTATAATTTTATGTTAAGGTTTAGTGACACAACAACTGAATTGCATAAACATATTCATTATGCGATCATTTAAACTTCGAATTTCTGTTGTAGGTCACAGGAGGAAGAGCTTAGTAAATCCTGCAGTGCACACATTAAAAAAAAACACAAGAAAACACTCATCCAAGACCAGATGTTTTCTTTAGGCATTGGATGTGTAAATATACACATTAATCATTTCTTTTTTTCTACATGTATAATTTGCCCTGCAATTTTCAATTTAATTAGATATGGATTTTCTTTTTGAGTTAGGTCTTTTTCTAGATAGGTATACTAACTAGAATCATAATCTCTTGATTTTATCTTTCCATTTACTCCTTAAAAAGAAGATACATCCTTCTGAAGCTTAATTCAGACAATGAACAAATTTTATTCTCTTTCCACACACACAAAGAGGGATGATGAGGTGTTGAGATACATGATTCTACAAAATATTTGAGGCTTAAAAGAAAGTAGAAATATTAGACAGTAAGCTGCCTGAAGCAAATTACAATAGAAAGATGGAATTACGTTCATGAATTGGGAAAAGAAGAGGATTTCTATAAGAATAATCCCTAGTAACATGGAACAGACATTGTCCAACCTGTTAAGGAAGCATTTGTGTCTACACAATGTTACAGGATGAAATCCAGCTCTGAGCAAGTGCTCTGCCCCCCAGATTTCAAGCAATTTTATAGAGAAAATAGGAGATTAACACTGCACTTTCCTATCAGCTTGTCTGTGCCATGTCTGCTCATCGGAGTTCTTGGCTCATTGGCATGCTTCTGCCACTTACCCTGGAATTTATTGTGGTAGGACTGCGTCTCAGACTTGGCTAGCAGCCAGAGCCTACTTCTTCATTCCCTCTTTACAGCTAATACAATTTGAAAGTCATTAACAGAAAGACCTTCATGTCAAATTACAGGAAAAAAATCTCAATTGCCTAATAGGATTTTAAATTCTTATCATACTGGTGACTTTCTGTAAGTAATAACATTTGAAAAGAATGACTTAGCTGATGTTTTGTTCAAATACTCTCCGTGCATTGTAAGTTTTCTTACAAGCTGTGATACACAGCTCCTCTATCACTACGGGGACAATACAGGGCAATGGATCACAGCTGTACAGCCCTTCTCTTCTGTTCCCATCCGTCTGGATTTAACACCTTATCAAAAGTACTAGCTAAGGTTGTGCATATATTTTTGATATAGATGTCAGGCCTATTTTTTGCAGGTAAAGGAAAATCGGTTTGTACGTGTATATACGTGATGACTAGATTCACGCATATTCAGCTATAACTTTGATGCCTCTGCCCATCCCCACATACTCATTCCCCTACCTTGTTCCACCAAAGGTTCAGACATCTTGCAGGTGCCCCTAGAGAGCAGGACTATGGAAAGAGCTGTTACAACAGTGATCCAAACTTGCCAATGCTGAGTCATTCCTGATTATCATCTCCACAAATTATCATAACTGAATGATGTAACTCAATAATTTCTGATAGCATAGTTCTTCTCCTCATTAAAATAAAGATAGACTTCAGATAGGATTAACTGTCACGATTGCACAATAAACTACAAGTGATATATGTCAGTAAAAATAAATGAAAAAAGAAAACTAACTCTCAGTTTTACAGTTCTCATCTAAGGGGGTTTGGAACTAAATGATCTTCAGACCCCTGCTATAACTTTGTATCTTCTGTGAAGCCTTTGATACTGTTGCCTAAAAGCTGTTGGAGAAAAAAAGACTCCAGGCCAAATTAGAGGGGAGGTAAGATAAGGATAAGAAAGGCTTTAATGAGGTCCCCAGGCTTCTAGGAATACCACCATCCGCGCGCGCCGAGTACAGGTGTTTGCCATTTTTATAATTATTTTCACCCAATCCCCGTTCAGCCCCCACCCCGGTTCTGCCCCCTGACACGCCCTCTGGAATTGGGTCTGGGGTCGTTTTGGGACCCCCTCTTCTT
>JAWMRA010000001.1:57242444-57264902 GCA_035584735.1 Pseudotriccus pelzelni | reverse complement strand
GTGAATGCTCTATTGATAACAGTTTCTGGGAAATGGCATGGAGGGCTATAGAATACATAGATGTGGGTTACACCCATAAATTGGTCCCAGATGTTCTAACTAGGACAACAACATCCCTGGTCCTGGCCTCCATCAGGCAGTAAACCTCTCCAGGTGGCTGCTCAGGCTGCCAGTCGGGTGCCTATGTCCCCTACAGCAGGGATTCACCTCTTATGGTGACTTATAATTTCTTTCTGGTAGTCTTGCAAGGTTTACAGGTGAGTGAAATAGGTTCTTTGCTTGTAGGTACACCTGGCTTCCCTTCACCTTCCAGAGTGGTAAACTTAGTTTACAGATGTAAGTCCTCAAGTGGGGCAGGAGTCTTACTCTTGGAATCATCGGTGCCAATCCTTCCCCTTCTTCAGAGGTTTCTCTTGCCTTGATAGTGCGGTTGGACACTGCTTGCTTCTTTATTGTATATGAGGGCTTGGGCACTTCAAGCTGTTGAGCCTCAGAGACAATCCTGCCTCTTTCACCTTTGAAAATGTTGCTCAGCCTGCTAACTTCTTCCCTTAACTCCTCTGCCTGGCAGCACAACTCTTCCAGGACAGCACACCTCTCACAGGACAGAGGTGCTCATTTCTGTCTTCCTTCCTCCAGCCTGGGGCCTCGAGGGCTGCATCCACCACCTGAGGCTCAGTCTGCATCAAAGGCTCTGCCCTGGCAGGGCCAGCTGCTCCACATCTGCTGGAGAAATTGTTCCATGACATGTTACCACTGTGCCTGACTGCGATTACAACAGCAGCATTACAGTGGAGACCCCCTTCTGCACACTCTTCTGCACAAACTGCTGCCTCTGAGAGCTGTGTTCTGGGCCCAGCTCTTATACAGGCCTCTCCTGAGCACCGACTGAAGATGCACCGGCCTTCCCTAATAAGGGGGCAGCTACAGCAGAGGCTCCAGGCACTCTATGACAATCATGTTGAATAGAACCTACTAGAGCTTCCTCGTGCCCACACCTTTGTAATTCCCCTTACCTCATCCTTGCCTGACAGCAGCAGGCATCCCTCAAGTTTCTCATAAGGTTTCCAGGTGCTTCCCAATGACCTTGGAGTTTGTCTCCAGAAGGTCCAGAAGCAGAATCCAGGTACTGCTGCTTAACTGGCAGTATCTGCCAGCTGCCCCTCTTAGCTGCATTCTCACACGTAGACCAATAATCATAGACTCCTCAAGTGTTAGGGTGATCTCTACATACTACACATGCCTGGACCCTGGGCCCCTTTCCTAGGCACTGGTCCAGAACCTGAGTCTTCCCTGGTGCAGGTCTCCTTCTACTTGGTAGCCAGTCAAGATTAAAATGTGCTAGCAAATGACACATACACACACATGCACAAAGGATTGTATCCTTACCTCTACAATTCCTGCCACATGGACTTATAACTCCTTTCAGTTCAGCCCTTTTCTGGTTGCTGGCATGTAGATCTTGCAGCATTCATGCATAAAGGATAGGGAGTGAGTTTACAATGAAAAAAATTGTTAGTAAAAGGATTAATAAGAAGATAGGCAACTTGGCCCCTTATCCCTCTCCTATCCATTTCCCTGTGCTTATTTTTGGACAATCTATCCTGATCCTTCCCTTTCTCCACTGTTGGCCTTTCCCCTGGAAAAATATACCATTTTAACAAATTATCTCAAACCCACTTTAGTATCTGATAATAGTGATGTTAGTCTTGTTTTTTCCTTCTTATCAGTTACAAGTTCAGATTGACCCCCTTTAGGGTTATCTCTGAGTGCATTTAATGAACTGACATCTGAAGGAGTCCAGTCTTTGTTGTTGTCTTCATTGTGAATTTCCTAGTTATGTGTTATTTCTTTTATACTAAAGAGTCCTTAAACAAGTAATTCAGTGAGTGAGATGCTCTCTGATATCACATATCCTTACAGCTTTATGTATCTCTGTGCTCTAGAGGAGGTCTTTGCCATCTAAAATGGTCAAGACAATGGTGCTGTTTGAGGAACACACTGCTAACTGTGGGCACAGACACCTTCTCCATGGTAAACTATAAGTTTTGGATGCTTATGGAGTTTGGCTTTGTGCATCAGAGGTCAGACAGTAAGCCTTCTGCCTGCTCCATAAAGGCTGTGCTCTCTGTCAGCTGCTGCACCCAGCCACATGTTGCATCCTCTCAGCATCAGAACATGATCACTCTGCCCATGGGTTAGTCTCCCCTGCAACTCCATGTCTCATGCAGCAGCTAGGAGCAGAGAAACTGTCTCTGTGATTTCACTGCTTCCTCTTTCAGAGTCTAGCAAGAAAGAAATATTGTGGTAGTGGAGAAGAAATCAAGTGGAGGCAGAGGAAGAGGAGAAGGGGTGAGGAGAGCAGGGGTATGCGGCCAAAGCAGGGTCCAGGAATAGAGGAGCAAGGATCCAGAAACAGAGCACATTGGAAGGAAGCAGTCAAACACAGAGAATAAAAAAATTAAGGCTTGCAAGCGCTGGCAACAGAGGCAGAAAAAGAAGGGGAGAGAGGGAAGCAAGCATGCATCAGAAATAAGGAAAAGGAATAGAAGAAAGGGGTGAAGCTGGATTACAAGCTAAGGAAGAAAGAAAAAATTAGAATCATAATGGGGTAAATTAGGAATTTGAGCAGAGAGGAACTAAAATGAGACTAAGACAATAAGGTCAGGAGAGACTAAAATTGCTAGGATTCAGTCGGGAATTTTATCCCTTACTTTTTGGTCTCAGCCATACTGTCTCGGAAACAGCTGTATAATTCAGTACACTGGTGAAATCCCTATCTCATTTTATTCTCATGGTTTCACAGTTACTAGTCAACATGAATCACACGCAAAACTTTTTAAATAATCTTTTAGTTTAACAAAAGGAACATGCAAACATGCCATGAGTTCCAGCTAGAAATATTTCTTTTGGATATATATCTTTTTTTTCTTTTTTTAAAGTAAATGTGTGACAGATCTGGACTTACTTGCAAGAGCTATAATTTTGTTGGTTTGGTTCAATTACTTTCACTGATTCCTTACTGACCTTTTGAATTCTGTCCATCTCAGCATCTTTGATTCATTACAACTACCCCTCTTCCCATTTCTTCTTTTAACTAACCAATACAGATTTATTTAGTGCTGGCTAACTAGATTATCAGCAGAAGTGCATTTCAATTCAGTCACTTTTACCTATTATGTATAATTCAAGGCTTTCCAAGGTGCCACAACAAAATATTTGAAGTAAATGTCAAGCTGCCTTCCAGCTTTCCAGAAAGGCCAGGAAGGATTTCGAGCATATTGCAAGGACTATTACCTAATTATATTTTTTATGCCATACTACCTAATGGCTGAGTTCTGAAAGTGTATTGGTATTTATCAAGAAGGGGGTATGAATTTAGGTATAACTATTCTTAAACATTTTCTTCACAATTTTTTTAATTCTTTTTAGCTTAAGCCTGGTCTACATAAGGGTTTTTTTTGAAATACAGTTCTATTTGTAAGTGATTATAGCCATTTTTAGACAAGATAATTCATGCAGAAAGAAAAGTCCTGAAAAACTAATGTAACAGAAGGTGTATGCATTTGAGGTAATGTAGTCCTCTGCCTCTCCAGTATTTTAGATATATTTTACTAATTTAAGGGTACCAGAAGAAATACTTTATTGTTTCGTTATAGGTGAGATGGTAACTTCTTTAGGATAAATACGTCTTTCATGGTATCTCAGTCAAACGTACAGCGCTGAATGTGTCATTTCATTTATTATGCAGAAATAAAGCGCAAGAGTTGTTAAAAGAAAGTCTATCCTTCCCACATTGCTAACTGTATCAAATTCATAGGCTTTACTAAAAAATTCATTTTCAAACCTTGACTTTTTCCTGTATTACTCCTGATGGATTCTTGTTTTGTAAAGTGTAGTTCTTATTTTAAAATACACCCTACCTTTGCATAAGCTAAGATTTAGTCCACTGCACTGTTGTAAAGAGAGTATAGAGATTACCTCACTAGTCAATTGAGAGAGATAAGTACACTAATAAAGTTAGATTAATCCTACTTATTTCAGGGAGGAGTAAAGATTCTTCTCTCTTTCCAGTAACAACAGAGAGCACCTAAATAATTCACTCTGATTAGACAACTGACTTCTAGATGGCTAAAGTTAGATGAGATGAATCCTAACTTTAAACGTCCTGCACCTGTTGTTTCAACTCAATCTTGCTAATTTATAAACTAAAGACTAAACTTCATTAAAATACTGTTTTAAAAGAAAAAGCTACCATTACACTGCATTGTACAATTTGACTTTTCAACCATATCCTCTCACAGGAAAGCTCTAATTTTCCTTTAAATTCTACTCTGTCGTTATCTTCTTTGTATAATGAGGAGAAGGATACAGAGACAACCTGACCTGAAACTCTATTACATTTCCCATTCTGTGGCATTTTACTTTAAGACCATTATAAAACACAAAATCAAATTTTCTTTTCTAGACTTTTACAAAACACTATACAGAATTAGACCTTAGGATTTTGTAGTAGCAAATGCTGGTTTTATTTTTTGTGGGTTTGTTGTTGTTTTTTATTATTTTTTATTTGTTTGGTTTTATATTTAGAAAATTGCAATGTGTTAATAAAGTCCAGTTCTATAATTTTATTTAACTCTAATATTTCAAATACTGCAAATAGTATAAAGTATTTTAAATCCTAATTATAATACTGTCAATAATTTTAAAAGGCCTCTAATTAGTTAATCTATTGTTTTCACAGAAATTCATCCTTTTGTTGCTGCTAGGTATTTACGTTTAAATGTGAGGTCTCGACTCATTTTTTACAGAGTTTCACATAAATATATTTTTGTGAACACGTTCCCCTAAGTTATGCAAAACTATTGAAAAGCACAGTCCTCTTTTAGTTATCGGTGGTTCCCTGTCAAAATGGAAGGAGGTTGATATTTCATCCTGTGCCCAGTTTCTCTCCAATATTTAATCAATGACTTAGTTGATGCATGACGGCCCAAAGCTGAGAGAATATGGAATGATGTTGAAGAGCAGGATCCGAGAATTCAGAATTACCTTGACAAATGGGAGAAGCAGGGGGGAAAAGCTGAGTAAGGGCAAATAAAAAAAATCAAAGCTTTTACTGGATGGACAAAACATTTTTCTGGGAAAGGATTTGGGAATTACACTTGCTCACAAGCTGAAGATGGAATAAGGTCAGTGTTGTGATAGGAGGTGGGGAGTTGGGAGTTTTGTCAATAATGTAAAGGTAGTAGGAGAACTTGACAGATGAACAAGTTCCAAACAAAAAGACAAATATAGAAAGTAAGCATACTAGAAACAGAAACAGGAAGAGGTAGCCAAGAGGGAACATAGATACACTGCCTGAGACTGCAGGAATGTAATTAGGAAAGCCAAAGCCAACGTAGTGATGAATCTGATGAGTGCTTTGAATGGCAACAAGAAGAGCTTCTACAGGTACAGCAGCAGCAAAAGAAAATCTGAAGAATATGTGGACTGCTGAAGTGGATAGAGGACCTTCTGACAAACGCTGTGAAAACACCCTAGGTACTCATACCTTCTTCACCCTGTTTTTTTATTAGTGACAAGGTCTCCCCTATGCACTCTCTTGCTTTCCCTGAGGTAAAAACTTCTGTATCTTTTCACAGATATGTCATTTTTTTGCTTATTAATATTAATTTTGTATTATTTAAACTGATCATTGATTTCATAGTTGTTACTTAATCTGGGGGGAAATTTACTTGCTGATGCTATATTACTTTGGTTTTAGTCCTGGAACTTTTCTACATTTTGACTTTCTAATTGCTTGAAAAAATCAGTAGGCCATGGTAAACCAATTGAAAAATTATAGAATAGACTTTTTTCATCAGTGTAATTTTTTCTTGTTTTGCAATTTTTTATTTTAATTTGATCTGTTGTCCTTAATTATGTAAGGCAAATATATGTTACGCTGCCTGTGTGTAAGCACAGAAGCAGTGCAATTACCGAAGCAGGTGAAGCTGTGTTACTGTAAAAGACAAAAAGGCAGAACTAGAAACATTAAACCGAAGGAAATGTGGGCAAAATATTACAGAAAAGTTCTCAAGTGCTTGATTTTTTTATATTTTGCTGACCCAAAGGATTGGTTGGTAGCTCATTCACCTGTATGGTTTTAGACAATGTTGGGTATGACACTGTACCAAAAATATGATTTGAAGAGAGGTTTGTCCAGATGAGATCAGAAAATTTATGTCTATTAAAAAGCCACTACCAGAAATTTTTGTCACTGAAAAGCTATGCCTATAATGCCACAATGGTAAAATACACTTGAGCTTGTCATACTTTGTTTGTCAAAAGATAGAGCCAGTGTTAGGAAATATTTTCATCTCAACACTTTATAACTTCTCCAGTCTATAGAAACATAAATACTGGTTCACATGACACTTCTGTTGTTTCAGAGGGCATTATGTTATGTCAGGATCAAAAGCATCTGCAGCTTTAAAGGGTTTTGTTTAATCTGTGAACTATTGCTTTTCATCCTACATATTAGAATGAGCTATTTGTCTGTATTCAATGAGAGAGCAATAAATACTGGTTCTGTTTTAAGCAGTTGCAAAGATTTATAGATTCCAGCAGGATAAATAATATCTGAAAGTTTCCTTCTAAATAGTACTACAGGTTGATGGTAGTGATAGAAACTTTTAAATTATTTTATGTCAGTGGTATCTTATAGAAAAGAAATACCATAGCTTTTGGAACACTTTGGTCATTCCAGAAAATATATACTTTGACTTTAAATATTCAGAGGAAAATGAGCTCTTAAATTCATGCTGGTTTACATCCTGCAAATTCAGCTGTCTACATTAAAATAGCTCTGTGACTCTCCACGTACAGGAATCTTCTAGATGTGCTCATTTAGTTCAGATGTTAGCTACACTCTAATATTTCCTTTGACTTGGCAGAACTTTGACACATAACTAGGGAATAGTGTTGTTTTCAGATGTCATTCAAAGGATATGGTGACATTATCTTCAGGGGTCTTATCTTTCCATTTTTGAGTGGGCATCCTGTACCTAAAGATCTGTAATTAAAATTTGAAGCATGATTTGGGTCAATATGGCCTCGTTGGTCCCCTTTTTCTTTGTTTACAGTTACAAATGGCTGTAAAAACACCATTATTGTTACCTCCTGTAGCTTTCACAGGACGAAATGTTCGGCATTTTTAAAGTGGAGGAAAAAACCCTAAACTGTTACTTGTTACCAGATTCTCACTTAACAGGACAACCTGATCACTAGCATTGATAACATTAGAGAAGTTTAGTCCTGAAACATAATACACTGATCCTCCTATGAAAGATTTTAAAACAGTTCCAACTGAACTGCTTTAAAATCTTTTATAGCAGGATCAGTATATTATGTTTTAGGACATTTGAACTGTTTTAAATCACCAAGGCTTTTGGTGATTTCTCTTTTAGTCTGAAATATTGAGGTGGTGAGTAACCAGAAGTACTTCAGGACAAAGGCTTCTCTAACAACAAAAGAAACATCACAGGGTATGGCTCATACATCACAAAACACTTCGGCAGTATGTTCTTATACCCACCCATCTCACCTAGGAGCACTGCTACACGCTAACATGCCCCTCGTGTTTTGTTTCCATATAGCACAGCTACTGACTGTGGTTGATGAAAGGAAGTCCCTCAACAGTGCTTTTATTTTGCTTTTTTTTTTTCTTTTCAGTTTTAACAGATCACAGTTGATCTCAATCAGATCAGACACCCTGTCAGAGCTCAGTCTTGACACATCAGTGACAACACAGAACAGTCAAAAGCTTACAACACATAATAAAAACTGGAGTCACACATGTTATCCTCTTGTGGCCTGACTGGCATTGTAGGCAACAAGTGATTTGTAGGCTCCATTACTTCCCAAATGTTCAGCGCACTTAGCCCTTGGCAGGATGTCAAGGACAAAGAATAATCAGTCTTCAGATACCACTTTTGAAATGCTATGCCCTGCGCTTCCTTCAGGTGACTCATCCTTTCCATGTTGTCAAGATCCGCTGATGAAAGCTGATACTTTCAAAGGCCTCTGACAAGTGAAGCATCGTCAATACATGGAGAAAATTATATTGTGCAATCAGTACTCACAGAACATACCATGACTGATGGATGACTTACTGCTTGGCAATATGATAGTGAACTTCTCTTCCAGACTCAAGACAGAGCCTTAGAAGAAGTAAAGAGATCTTGGACCCAGGAGGAAAATGATCATCCTGGGAAGAGACTTGAGAAGTTTTTAAACTGATTTTGGAGTTCACATAAATCTAGCTGCTGTCTTATGGATGGTGACAATATCCTATTCTTGCAGCAAGTCCGTGCATTTCAAATAGGGTAGGCATACTGCAGGGGCATGAAAATGATGTGAAAATCAATTGTACTAATGCAGGGCAGCACTCACAAGCAACAGCTATTAAGAATGAATTTCTGTTTTAATATGTATTTTAATCCTTTTTATATAAACACTTTATGCAGTGTAATAAAACATTACTAAGAAATTGGGATTTAAGATGTCAGGTTTTTTCTTTCCTTTCTTCTTCTTTTTTATTGATAGCAATGGCTACCCTACTCTTTGAAGGCAATTTGAGTAAACAGTCCAATGATATTGCTCATAATACTTAAACTAATAATACATAAACTTGAATACTGATTCAAAGGCAGCTAAACTTTGTCAAGTAGGAAGGTTTAAATTTTGTACTTCAAGTTTTGTTTGTTTTCATAATGTATGTTTGTTTTTGACCATTTCTAAGCTGAGAATAGCCATCCAGAGTTTTTTAGACTGGTTTTCAAATTCAGTTTCACACATTTTTCAAATTCTTTTTGAAAAAAAAAAAAAAGACAACAAACCGAAACAAACCAATCAAAAACCAAAAAAGAAAGAAACAAACAAAACCAACAACAACCAAAGCAAACAAAACAAAACACAAAAACAAAGAAAAAACAAAACAAAGCAAACAAACAAACAAAAAAGAAAAGCAGGAAAAACCAACCAACCAAAAATACAAAAAAAACCTAACCAAAAAAAGACACAAACCTAGCTGATAAGTTTTTCTCCTGATAACTCTATGTTATACTAAGCATAGTGCTCAAAACTAAAACATAAATGGAGATATGTTCAAATACGAGCAAAGACAGAGATACAGGCAGTGGGCTTTAGGGATCCTAAGTGATTCTATGAGTCTAAGATCACAGAGCTGAAAATATTTCCTTTTGAAATTAGGATACTGTTTTGTTAGGACTGCACATCATTAAGCCGGAGGTAAAAGAATGTAAGAGGTAGCACTGGTCTGCTGTGCAAATGTAAAAGCATTCACCTGTAATGGGGTAGGAAAAGACTGTGTCCTTCTTTCTAATGTGCCCATTTAAAAATTAATATCAAGAGAATCACATAATCATAGAATGGTCTGGTTTAGAAGGGACCCTAATGATCATCTAGTTCCAACTCACTGCCATGGACAGGGGCATCTTCCGCTAGACCAGGTAGCTCAAAGCCCCAACCTGACCTTGAAGACTTCCAGAGATGGGGCTTTCTCAACTTCTCTGAACAACCTGTGCCAGCGTTTAAAGTAAGATACACAGGTATCCCCAGAAATGCCAAGCCAGTGGAAAGAATTCAAAAGTTTATTTAGAAGGCTAGAAGAAAAGAAATTTACAGATACCTCACAATGCTTGTTGAAGCATCAGGCCCCAGGGAGAAGAGTCAAGTTCCCGCCCTCTCCAGGGCCTCTTTATCCTCTCTGTTTCTTCCCTACCTTCGCAAGGCCTCTATGCATGTCTGTCAGGGTTATCTCTCTCCAGCATAGCAGAGAGAGAGATAACATAGCTCTCTCTGCAACCCCCTCTGCACTGCAGAAAGTAAAAAAAAAACATCTAACCCTCTTGAGAAGGCACTTTGTAGGCTTCCTAAGTGAAAACAGAGTTTCTAGCCTTCCGTTACAAATTCTTTAGAAAGCACAACTACTCCTACACAGTGTCACACCACACTCACGTTAAAATTTTTGCTAATATCTCACCTAAACCTACCTGCTTTCAGTTTAAAACCATTCCCCCTTGTCCTATCAGTACATGCTCTTGTCAAAAGCCCCTCTCCATCTCTCTTGCAGCCCTCTTTAGGTACTGGAAGTTGCCATAAGGTCTCCTCAAAGCCTTCTCTTCTCCAGGATGAACAGCCCCAACTCCCTCAGTCTGTCCTTATAGGAGAGGTGCTCCAGTCCTCTGATCATCTTTGTGGCCCTCCTCTGTACCCATTCCAACAGATCCATGTCCTTCTGTTGGGCTACCCAGAGCTGGGTGTGATATTCCAGGTGAGGAGTCTTATAAGAGTAGAGTAGAAGGTCAGAATCACTTCCTTTGACCTGCTGGCCACAATGATTTTGATGCAGCCCATATGGTTGATTTTTTTGAACTGCAGGCACATATTGCTGGGTCTTGTCGAGCTTCTTGTCCACCACCAAACCAAGTCCTTTTCCCTCAGGGTTGCTCTTAATCTATTCTCTATTCAGCCTGTATTTATGCTTGGGATTGCCCTGATTCTGGTGCTGGAACTTTTACTTGGCCTTGCTGAATTTCATGAGGTTTGCATGGATCCACCACTCAAGCCTGTCAAAGTCTGTCTGGATGGCATCCCTTCCCTCCAGCATGTTGACTGAACCACAGCTTGGTGTTGTTGGCAAAGTATTGAGTGTGTACTCAATCCCGCTGTGCATGTCACCAACAAAGATGTTAAACAGTGCTGATCCCAATACTGACCACTGAGGAATGCCAGTCATCACTGGTTTCCGTTTCATATACTCCACATACTTCAATATACACATCTGCTGTGCACAGTTACATGGGGAGGGAATGGGGTTTCAAACTTTTATCATACAAATAAGGGAAGATTTCCTTTCCTTTCTCCCCACTTTCTCTACATGCATATAATTTATGCATAAGATTCCCTCCTTTCCAAAAATCACAGGTTTCCCATGTGCAGGGAGCAGAAAAGCTGTGGGAAGCCCTAGAGAAAGCAAAGATATCCATGCATGTATTTGAGTATCCATTAAACTAGGTGAAGTAACATCCAAGAAACAAACTGTTTTCTCCCAAGCACCTGATCAGTAAATAAACATATGTGAGGTGTTGTTGTTTTAATGTGGTTGTGCAGTATATGTTTGCAAATGCAGGACTAAACCATATGTCAACATTTGCCTTAATGTACTCCTGGAGGCTACCTACGCAGGAATCAGTCAACTAACTTCAAAACGGCTATAAATACATGCACCTCCCATTACATTTCACACAGTTATATGCACAGTGGTTGCCTGGTGCATTGGGCTTAATTTACATATCTTGCCTTTTGCAAGCTGAACGTAATTTGGTACACTGTTTAAAGTTTATTATTCCAGTACCGTTTGATGTTCTAATTTACTTTGTGTGCCAGCATTTAATTTACTACTAATCTTTTAAAGACTTGAGTAAGGATCATGGTAGCCTCATTTCATAAAGACTTCTGTAACAAACTTGGATGCTAGCTTAGTTTAACAGGAAGTTAGAGTTGCAGTTCATTACAGAACAGTGAGCCCCAGTTCTATTGAATTACTGCCAGGGAATATTTACAGGCTGCAGTCATAGACTTTACCCTTCAATCAATGATGGTCTAAGGGAACACTTCCTGAAGTTTGTTAATGCATTCTTCTAGCCTGACAAGTGGGTGTAAGCTAATTCTGCCAACTTCAGTACCTTTCTGAGTGCTGCTTTGAGGCCAACAAAACATCCTAGTATTTTTTGTGAATAAACAACTCATCAAAACATATGAGAACAGAAGGTTTCAAACATAGCTAAGCAATTGGCATAGTCATTTTAGAGTTAATTAGATGCACAATGGTACTTTATTCAAGCCCCCTAGACCAAGGGCCATCTGCATAATAATAGAACATCTCTTATAGCCTCCTTATAACTCTACAGAGATGTGTATTAATGACTCTCCCTTTACTGTGGCTGTGAAACAGAAGAGAGCATTTCAATAAATATGAATAACATGCAGGAAAATTTTGTAGTCAATGGACTATGCTTTGACATTCTGTTCTACATATCTGTTGCTGTCCTCTACCATTTTATCCCAACTTTCTTTTATCATTTTGGATGTCACAATTATTGTCTTTGTTGAAGAACTGTACTTAAAAATAAGGGACCAGAGCTCCAATGAAGTAGCGCCATTGTAAGCAAGAACAAAAGTGCATATTTCTCTGTTCTTTATTCTGTTACGTGTCATGACTTTTTCCTGAGACATAAAGCGTCTTGGAATTCAGGGAGTAAGTGTATCCTATATTTTTTTCTGTATCTCGCAAGTAGGTATGAAAAATAAATACTATATGCCGTTTATTACTTTTAGTGCTGCTGGCTCATGGGTGGAGTTCCAGCTCTCTGGGTGGCAGGAGAGAAGGGGTAAGTGGCAGAAAGCTGCTGCTTATGTCTGCCAGCAGTAAATTACCATACTCTTGCTCCCCAGTTGCTACAGTAACAAGGCCAAAGAAAAATAATGAGCCCAGTTCTTTCCTTTAGCTGCCTGTGGAGTTATATAGCTGTGGCGTAACTTCATTATGGGTTGTCTGTATGAGACGAACTCCAGCTCACATTGCCAGGGTGAATTTTCGGCAGAGGCGGGCCATGGTGGAGGGACAATATGCACCATGACAGAGAGTCAAGTGGTTCCATATATTGTTAAAGACATTTGAGAGTAAGACAGCCAGGAAAGTTGGGTGAGGTTTAGTATAAATGTCATAGCATCATTTCCTCAAAGCCATGCAGTAGATTGAAAATGTCATTATTTGCAACATTATTGCAGTGAACAATTTGCTAGAGTGGGAAATGTAGTAATTTACACTTGGGAAGTTTCTTTCTTTCTGCAGTAAGGCACCCTAACACTACAAGGCAAGCCCTTCGATTATTTGCCCCGATCTGAATTTTATTTAGTTCCAGAAACAATTACTGCTATAACTTCAAAAGACAAATCCAATAATCAAGTAATAAATCATATAGAAGAATTTTGGCATTTAAAAAGAGTGCATTAAATCTTGCTAGATAACGAAAATAAGCAGCGCGGATGGGTAAGTATAGAAAAGAAATAGAGATATTTTGACTGGTACTTATTCAGCTACAATGATTTAGAGATCCTTGTCACTCAAAGAAACCAAACATACAAAGCTATAAGAGCAAAAGTCTTAAGACATTAGAAGAAATCATTATTGTTCAGAGAGATATAAAAAAATCTAAGATTATTTTCTACCTTTGTATCCAGAATTCATTTATCAAAATTAAGCAATTTTTCTCAATCAAATATATTTAAAAACTGTTCTTTAGTGTAAATTGTCTTCACATACTTGGCATAACAGCTCTAGTGCCATAAGCACTGATGAGAAACAGGAATATTTCTGGTATTCATGATAACGCAGAGCTGCATATTGCCACAGGGCAGTACCTTGGGGTTTGAGCTACCCCATGACTCCTGCTCTGAAACTTGTGCCATCCTCGCTGTTGACAGTTAAGCAAGTATACTCACAGATTTTGAGTACAGTCTGTGGAGAGCTTAAGTCCTTTTAAGGGCCTGAAAAGAGGAAATTCTGCTTATATAAACTATGTATTTATCTCTCCATTGAGAACATAGGAAACTGATAGGATGTATTTAGTCCACTTAGGACTCACTCCATCTAGTGATTAGCATTCAGCATTATAATTCAATAACAGAAGTATCTGTAGAAAGAAGAGCTAGCTTGTTCTAATACCCATTTCTAGGGAACAATTTACATTTTCTCTAAAATAAAGTATATGAATATTGTATGGGCATGATGGTGTACCATCATGCCATTAGGCATGAAACACAGTATCTGGAATGCATCATTGGAAACGAAAGGATTTGTAGTCCTAATCAAATTTAAATTTACTAGATCCTATAGTGGACTTTGGAAAAGTATAGGTGATTCGCCATCCAAATTTGGATGTCAAAGGATTGTAGATGGGAGGTAGGTGATTCTCAGCTTGTATAGACTGTTCCTGTTAAGCACAAAAGGAGGTACCAACTCTATAGGGAGTTTAATCACTACAGGAACCTACAGAGATGTGCAGGGCTGCAAGGAAGTAGATGTAATCATTCTCTGCACTACTTACAAGGTTTTCTAAAGCAAATGTTTTTCCCCTCACCTGGATGTGTGCATATGTATCAAAATAGCTGATTCCTAACCTACATTCTAAAATTTTTTCAGATAAATTTGAAGATGTTATCAATCATAATTACTGAGACATCACCTAAGGAAACAGTAGAGAACCAGATATGAAGCTAAGGTGAACAAAGAAGCTAAAGTAAAGCTACATACTTGCCATCAACATATTGGCTGGACATGGCACAGAGCCAATAAAACTCCCAAACTAAATTTATGTAGGTTTAACAAAATTTTCCATATATTGTGATTGACAACTAACTTGAGCTTTATTTTGGTAAATGCCAAAGTTTAAGTTTTCAGGCTATTATTTTCAGTTTAAAACCCCCCTTTTTCTTATCATCATGATGTGGGCTTTTTGTTCTATACGTTCTGTACATTGTTTCAGACTTATAATTTTATTTGAAACAGAGTTTAATTTAAACTCAATTGTGTAAAATCTACCTTGCGAAGCTTAATTTAGACTCAAATGTGTCAAGTCTCCCTTGTGGAGTTTTGCTGTTCAGAAAATCATCTTCCCTGAGACACTGGAAAAAGATATTAAAGACCTGGAGTTGGAGTTCACTGATGGTTCAGAGGCTTATTTGTTCAGTTGCCACTCATCCATGTGATCATTTCCTTTCAAGTCTTTCTACTGATAATTTCTAGGAGTGAGCCCTTCTCATCAGAAATATTGCACAGTCTAGCTCTTAATAGCAGAAAAGAGGGCAAGTTTAGCATCCATGCCCTAAAAGTTCTGCCATTATGTCCTGTAATTTTATTGCTGAAGAAGATGTAACCCAACATATAAAAGATAATTCTGCTGTATTAAGGGTGCATTTATGCTATTTATCAAATGTAAATTCATGTCAGTTAGATCAGATCAGGATTGGATGATATCCAAACTTTCCTCCTATCTGTACTACATGCAGGCCAACTCTTGGTGACATCCAGATTTAAGTGAAATTTCAGGAATTTACATATGGATGGAGAGTACCTGGGATGACAGAGCCACAGTCTGGTCTCAGGTACAGAAGTCACTACACTATAGGAATTGATTGATTGCTTGGATTGTTAATAGTCCTGCTGCCACAGTCCATGCCATCCACCCTATAAATTTTGCTTCAAATCCCTGGTGTTCTTCTTGTAAAGATAACTATAGAGCCAGAGAACATGGGCTTTACAGATATTTTTAGTACTCTGAAAATGGCAGGTGGAGATGTGATAGTCTACAGCTGACAGTATAGATGCCAAAGTAGCTGCAGTGAAGTCATACAAGCCCAAAGATACAGAACGACTGTGATCACTACACAGTAAAACTAAGTTTACTTACAGGTAATATTTTAAGATGAACATGAATTCTTTGCATATGTATTGCAATTTTCTTTGATTTTTTGGGGGGATGGATCGATTGAGATGAATAAAACTAGTAACCATATATTTGCAACAAAAATTTTCAATTGGCAAAACACATTTTGGAGTTTTAGACATAATTTAAAACAAAAATATACTGGTCTTTTGCAGAATTTTTCATTTGAATGTGAAATTTATTCTCAATATGACAAGGAAAAACTGTCCTTATCCATCCCAATAAAACTAACAGTAAGAGGTTTATACATGCCATCTCTATTTCAGTCCTATGTTTGTAACAAAATTGATCTGCCATTCATATGGCAAAATGGTGAGAAATGGCTATGAGAAAACAGTCTCTATAAGAGACACCAAAACAATGAATAGTATGATTATGAGAATAGTTTGTTCTGTATAAGACAAATTTTCCTTTACATTGGATTTCATGGCAGAAGATTCTCAATCTATATATTCATGACTCAAAACTGGTCAGGAGAAGAAACAAAATGATTCCATCTACTCCCTGGAAACCATAAAAATAAGCTCATACATACAGAGATGAATGGCAGCAGACTCCCTGTTTTCTTGGATCCTTGTGGACCATGAAGACTGTGATCCCTTGTTGCTTCGTTAAGATGGTCTTGAATGACTGGAGTTCCTGGTCCTCCCAAGAGTTGTCTGTGTATTAGGAGGCTTGAGAATCATGAAATCAGTCCTTAATTCTTTCAATGAATTTCAGCAGTTGGAAAAGCACATTTTTCCCCCTTATTTCTATTAAAGATCTCGTGGTGATAATTCATTAGTACCCAAGAGGAATAACAACCATTTCCCAGCACTACTGGGGATTTCATATCCCATAAAAATGTATTCTGTTAAAAAACAGCAACAACAAAATCCAACCAAAAAAAAAAGCTTAGTCTTCATTGCTAGTTCAGTTTTGAGACCAGATATATCTTCTCAAGTACATTCACTTCTACTGTCTTGTTCTCTATTCAAATTTATCCAGGATGAATATCAATCACAACCTTCATTTCTTACTTAGCATTTTACTGCAGTGTGTATGTCCTGCTTCACTGCTATTCTGTGGTAAACCATATGCCTGTATATTGTAGTTGTTCATGTTAATGGACTGAAGAAAAAAAAATCACAGGCGAATATAAATTAGCAAAGTCATTACTATGTCTCAGGATTTCCAAAAGCACCCACTTGTCTAAGTCACAGGTATTCAGAGTCCAAATCCCACTGCCCTTCACTGTGATTCTAAGTATTTCTAAGTACAAAAGGGTCAGATTTACCAAGGTATTTAAGGGTTTTAAATTTCATGTAGATGCTTGGTAGGATTTTCTGAAAGTGTCTTGCTAGTCCACTCTCACTGAAATTAATGTCTCTGAAATCAATAAAAGTTAAGTACACTGACATTTCTGCAGGGAGGAAAATGTAGCCAGGTATCTGCATATTTAAGCACCTCATCTTTCTCAGACACATCTTAAAACCTTGCTAAGAAGCCAGGTCATATACATGCTTTTGAAAATGTTATCTTAGTTCACTAGTTCAGACCCATTTCAGGCTATCATTGAGCAGCTGCTGTTTTGACTGTGTAGTGGCCTTAGTGAAGTGTTATTGTGGCCTCAGAGGATATTAGTAAAAGCTTTTTTTTTTTTAATCTTCATGTTAATAAATTTCAAATCACTCTGTGAGTGGGGAGACTCCAGAGGCAGCTGTTAGTATCACTTATTCCTCAGAGAAAGAGCTCTTTCTGAAAACTGCTGAGGCTTAAATTTAGAACACCATATCATCTCTACATTTCCTGTCTTCTCCCCCTTGTCCAGTACGATCAACTTTCTACCCATTGCTGTTTCCAGAAGACTGTTTTCTTTTTTTTTATGCTTCAGTAACAAGGAAATATTCTGTCACTGCCTTTTAGTCCAGGTGCTTTTTGTAAATATTAAATAAATATGGGGGGTGTGCACCATGCACCCTCATAACCATGACGGTTAATTTCTCAAGGAATAGAGAAATAGAATACCAAAGATGCTGCACTGTGAAAGCACAGGCAATATGTGAAAAAATTAGTTGCAAATGAAACCATAAAGGCCTTTAGAGCCCTAACTTTTCCTCTAGATAGTTCAGCTGATTGTTAGACTTTTATATTCAACCATTGGTATACAGATAACAGATAAATCTGGAATTGCTGGCTGCCTCTCAGAACTGAACATTTTCAGCACCAACAGAGCTTCCTATTCCACTGGTTTCTTTTGGTCAACAGTCTTGGTTTTATTCCCAGGAATACAGTGTGCATTTAGAAAATCATATGACAGACTCATAAACCTCCAGGATGACAAGGTAATTTTGTGCATTGAAGGATTGTTCTCTCCACACAGGGGAACAATACCTCATTTCACAAGTGTGGAGGAGATGTCTATCATTCAAATTTATTTCTTTTTGTTAAGGCCTTGAACCAAAAGGCGATGAGGAGAAGAACTTAGTATTTTTCTTCTGTTCTTCATGTTTAATGGGAGACGCTGTCTTTTAAAAGGAGTCAGTGAGATACTCCAAGGCAAGAAACTTCCAAATGTAGTCTCTATCATATAGTGAGCTGTAAGGATCTCTAATCCCTCTCCTCTTTCCCTTCTTTGTTTTCCTGGAATTTGGGTTTCATTTTGTATTTTTGTTTCTGCAATAAGCAGCAAAACTAGGGCTTAAAATTTACCAGATTCCAGCTTGCTTACATTTTTAATTTTCTACCATCCACTGATATCTTACATCATGAGAAAAATTCACAATTGCTAGTAATTGTTTCCTGTTAAAGATGATAAATTTTCAAAAATAGTGGACCAAATTCTCTTATTGTCTTACTGTGGGGTAAGAAAAAGGAGTTTAACAAGAAGCCTTGCGTTACTGTCAAAGCTCCTACAGTACCTATTGAAAAAAATGGGTAAAATCAGAATTAGACTCTAATGTCTCTTTAAATATCTGTGACAGCCCTATTATGCACCACCAAAGTAATCTTGCTCCATCTGTTCCACCCCTTTCCTGCATTCCTTCTGCAGTATGCTACACTTCTTTTGTCCTTTACTGTCATTCTGCCTGACTCAGAGTGGAGATATGGAATCCAGACAGAACTCCCATAATTGCTTGTACCCTGAATTTAAGGTTGACTTAATAATGCAAAATACAGGCCTTGATGGTCCTCTTTTTTTACTGAGGTGACAAAGAGAAGTTCAGAAATAATTTTTTTTTCCTTAGTGCTTTCATCTCTGAATCATGTCATATGTTAATACACCACCTTATGTTTATGTCCCCTGGGTAGCTATGTCAGCAGTGGACATGAGCAATCACCTAGAGGGGACTAGGTGATAAAGCTAGCAAAATTTACAGTCTGGTAACAGTGACAGCAGAGAGATGGTGGTGCGTTCCACCTGTCTGGGGCAGCAAATAACTTCTAAAATTTACATGTTAAGTATAGTTAACAAAGAGCACAAAAATTTAGGAGGTTCATAAAGAAAAACACCCTGAAAGGAAAAAGGTCTTGGAGTGTATAAAGATTTATAAAGTGCAGAAAACAGCACAGGATCTGTAACAGAGAATGGAACTGCAAAATTCTAGGCAAGAACATATCCTTGTTATCATTTCAAACTGAAATATAATCTCCAAATCATCTCTAGTCTTTTGATCACAGTAATTAAAACTCAAAATTCTCTTCTCATATGCTTCAAAGTACGTTTATTTTTTTACTTATGTCAGCTGACTTCCTCATGTACACTAGAGAAACTGAAGTCAAAACCGTCACACCTTCTTCCAATGTTCTTTCCCCGTTATGTTAATCTAGTTTTACTGCTGAAGCTGCTAGTTGGTTACTGTTATTTTTACTATCCTGTTTACTGCTCATGAAATCAAATGGCTCTGTCACTTCTGACTAAACAAGAATATCACCTACTGTCATTTCTTCATGCTGAACTGCTTAGGAAAACATAATTTTTAAATGGCAGAGTTGTACAAGTATTAACTTAGTTTTTCTGGCATATTCCCTGCTCAGAGTTTCCTAACCAGTTTTTTCTTAGCTGCAATAGATGACTTTGAAAAAAGAAGGAAACCTTGTCCATTCCACAAACTGTTTTCAATGATTTGCTATTCTTTCTTGATTATGTCTTTCTGAAGTGTTCACTAATCAAAATTTGTGGTCCTTTGTATATCATTATTCTGCATTATGTAGGAATATATCATCGTGCTTAAAGTATACACTGTGTGGGGCTTCATTTTCTGAGAATCACTGCATAGAGTAAAACCAAACATTTCATCATTAACATTCAACACCGGAGCTCTGGGAAGATAGCCAGCAAAAAAAACAGAAACATGAGGATGGTAGATGAAGAGACTTGTGAAGGGTGTCGGAGAAAGATTCTTTAGCTATTACATGTCAAATTCCGGTTTTGGTACATCCAAACTAAAGCATGCTGGAAAACACAGTGTCATGTAACCATCTATAATTATGTCTGAGAAGGTTTGATCATTTTGCAGCAAAATACAGTAACGACCTTTCAGATATGTGCACAAAAGTTCTGAGGCCTGGGATGAGAAAAAAAATTCTAAAGACAAACCACAGTACCAGAAACTGAGAATGACTTCTTAGCTCATCATAAGATACCAAAGCTCCATTGTCTACTGCCCCATACTCACTGAGAGAAGGAATTGTAAACGGAAATTAAGGATTATCTTTAGTATTATCAAGATATCTTGAAAGATAAAAAAAAAATCAGAAAAGGAAGATTCATTTGGGGAAAAGGACAGAAACCTAGGGAAAGACAAGTTCATGCAGTTTCTTGGTTTTTAATAGCTTTTTCTACAGCAGGGAATAACATAACCTCACACTGTTAGAGAAAAATAGAGAAATATAACATTTAAATAGCTGGCATTTTATGTCTATAAAAGGAAAACACATCCTACAGTGAAATATCCAACTTGATTAGTCAGGTGAAAGATGTCCATTAAATATTTAAATCATAGTAATGTGTCCTATTCAGAGCTGTCACAGTGGCTGTTAAGAGCTGAACACCCAGTTTGGGGCTCAGCATGGTCTAGTAGTGCTGGAGGCTTCCACAGATCTTTGCAGCCAGGCTGAATGCAGAGTTATTGCACAGCTGATCAAAACAGTTGGTGCTCTTTCTCCAGTCAGCTTCAGATCTTAGCTTTCAGGGAGCAGCAAGGGCCTCCAGGAAAGGCAACAGAGATCAGGGGGAATAACAAGGCAGGCAAGAGCAGTGGACTGATCATTAGAAGTGGCAAGTCTGGTCAGAATAAGGGCTAGAGGTGGTGGCCAGGGTCAGAAACAGACGGGTGACCACCCAACACCTCCAGATAGAGGAGGCACAAACTCAAGTGCAGACGTAGCTGCAACACATCTGTGCTGTAGCCCCGGTGGGGGCTGGTGGTGCAACCACAGCTTAAAAATAGCTACCACAGGAAAAGTGGTGTAGGACCTTGCTTTTAGCTTCTCCACAGCAGTTCTTACCAGCAATAAAGCTGACCTTGGACTCAACCAGCTAAACTGCTTGACTCAGGCATCTAATCCCCTAGAAGGTGATGCACTCCAGGTCCTGGGAACATAAGGCAGGGCTCATGAGCACCCATGACTAAGTAATGCAGTCCTTTAGGAAATTATACTTTCATGAAGTTCTGAATCAGAGTTGTCAGTGCCATGGGGTTTGTGTATCCCACCCTGTCCACACCAGACCACAAACCAGGTTTGAGGGAAGACTAGAAACAAAGCAGATAGTACAGTGAAGCAATGGGAACTACTGCATGGCCACTCGAAGTGGCAGCACTGCATTAGGCTGCACTAGATGGAAGCTTATTTGCAAGTGGAAATCAGCAGTTCTAGGTGTTAAATTTCACAGCTGTAGAGGATAGGTCCATTGCACACAGTCACATTTCAGAAAAAAAAATTTGCACATTTCAGCAAAATTTCAATGGCACATCATGATAAGACCTAGGCATGCAGCACTCCCTAGCAGTGCCGTGTTTCATACTAACCGTGAACACTCCTACACGGGCGTGTTCCAATCAATATACAGTAGTATATTAAGCCCTGGGAATCCAGCTTTTCAGCCTGAGTTACAACACACACGAATCAGCCCAGAGCCGTATCATGACTAGAAGAAATTACTCCCATCCTGAGGTTCTGTCATTGCCCTACAGATCCCAGCTTTGCCACATTTCCCTTATGATAGTGCATTAAAAACCTAAATTATTTTTATAAGCTTGACACAGTTTGTGTTGAATTAGAAATCGGAAGCTTTTTTTGGATTCATTAAGTTACTCTTGGTCACAATTGCTACTATCACAAGACGTTGTGATTTCTTTAGCTTGAATCTTCAACTTTTGCATGCTGCAAGCTTATCTTTGGAGAATGAATCAGTTTACTGGGCCCTTGCTACCCTAATATATGAGGAATAAAACCCTTTACTTACAGTAAAGAAATAATCTAGCTAGTTGGCATCAGCATAGTTTTTCACAGTGGCTGGTAGACATTAAAGGTTCCTATAAAATCTTTCCAAACATGGAAGCTTTGTGCTTGCCAAATATTCAGAAATAAAATTTAAAAAACCCCACCCAAACATACAAAACTAAAACAAAAAACCCTCAAATTTCTGGAAAATGAAGTAAGCTATTGTTTTTATTTTTATGGATGTTTTGTAGATTTTTACAGATTTTGGGATGACTGAAAGAAACCATGCAATGTCAGATAACAGAATTTCTTCTGCCCATGAGAAAATCATAGGATTATAGAATCATAGAATAGATTGAGTTGGAAAAGACCCCCAAGATCATCGAGTCCAACCCCTGATCCAACTCCAATTACTATATCATGGCACTAAGGGCCACATCCAATCTCTGTTTAAAAACCT
>JAWMRA010000001.1:57227545-57242185 GCA_035584735.1 Pseudotriccus pelzelni | reverse complement strand
GCCTTCTTGGCCACCTGGGCACACTGCTGGCTCATGTTCAGTCTTAATAATAGGATTTATAGTCTTGGTCATTTTGGTCAAATGTCCAGGAAAAAAGTGAAAGGGCAGAACACTGTCAAAATAAAAGACTATCCCTGAGGCCAGAAAATATTGTGGGTTGATTTGTTTTTTCCTTTCCTTCTCTATCATTCTCTATTTGAGCTAAATTACAAAAAGATGCAATGCTCCAGAGACAGAGCTGTGTGAGTGGGTTGAGGTATTCCGTCCTTTTGTTTGTTTGCTTGTTTCTTGCCTCCAAGCAGGGACTCGCTGTGTCTGCTGTGATGCGTGTGTGCACATTTTGAACTAGTACTTGCATGTTAAAAATACATTCAACAAGGTGAAACCCGCTGAGTAAGACAACGGTACGGAAAGAGACAATGATGACTCACTCATTATAGCACATCCCAAGGTAATTCTTTTTTTTTTTCCTCACATGAAAATTCTGTATTCAAACTCTTTGAACCTCTGACTCAGACTAAGGATCAGAAAGTCTTACATGAAGTCCTTATTGACCTTATGTCATGTTTCAGCCCCACTCAAAACCAGGACAAGGATCAAGGAGATCAAGGGGGGGGAAAAGTTACGCTATTTCAAATTCCAAATCGAGAAAAGTAAAACAAAAAAATCTGTTCTTTTTCAGAGCATTTTAAGGAAATATATTGCATAACAACACACAGTAATAAAAAAATGAAAAACAGAGAAAGTATAAGCTGTCTGAACTTCCTTTTGCATACTATTTGCTTTTGTCATTTTTTCTTGACTTAATAAAGAAAAAATATTTACTTTCTCTTATTTGACTGGGGGAGAGGAGTGTTTGTGGATGTCTTTCCACCTTTTAACTGACCAGCTAACATTCAGCTAAATCCAAAAGAGAGATTTAAGTCTCAGGGGTAGTTGTTTAGTTCCTACAGTTTATAACAGGAAGCCACAAAGATGAATCTAAGGTAAAGGTCTGAGAAAAGTGCTGTACTTATCCAATATGAAAAACATCAGAAAGGAGACAGTCAACAACAAGGTCCCTGTCGCTGACAAAGTTCCAAGTGGAGATTCTGTATCATAGAATATTAGAACAGTTTGGTTTGGAAGGACCTCAAAGATCATCTAGTTCCAACACCCTGCCATGGGCAGGGATGACACACATTAGATCAGGTTGTTCAAAGCCCAGCTCTTCCAGCGATGGGGCATCCACAACCTCTGGGCAACATGTGCCAGCATCTCATCAGTCTCAGAGGAAAGAATTTCTTCCTAATAGCTAGTCTTAATCATCCCTGGTTTATTTTAAAGCCATTCCTCCTCATCCTATCAGTACATGCTCTTGTCAAAAGCCCCTCTCCATCTCTCTTGCAGCCCCCTTTAGGTACTGGAAGTAGCCATAAGGTCTCCTCAAAGCCTTCTCTTCTTCAGGATGAACAACTCCAACTCCCTCAGTCTGTCTTTATAGGAGAGGTGCTCCAGTCTCCTGATCATCTTTGTGGCCCTCCTCTGTACCCATTCCAACAGGTCTGTGTCTTTCTTGTGTTGAAGGCCCCATAGCAGGATGCTGCTCTTCAGGTGGGGTCTCACGAGAGCAGAGTAAATGGGCAGAATCGCCTCCCTTGAAATGCTGGCCACACTGCATTTGATGCAGCTCAGGAAACGATTGGATTTTTGGGCTGCAAGTGCATATTGCTGGCTCATTTCAAGTTTCTTGTCCACCAAAGGTGCAAGGTACCAGCAAACTCAAGAAACACAGAGAAAGGGAACTCCTACTTACATGGCTCACTGACTTATGTATGAGGACCTGGTTATCACATAGGCCTCCTGGGTGCCTTGCTATGTGTCTGGGCACAGCAGTATTTAAAAAACCTGAGCACTAAAAAAAAGCATAAATCAGGAAAAAGAAACCCTTGGCAACACTAAGAAAGTTGAAATTCGATGCCCTGTTGGCCATCTGTGTTATAGAAGGCCTTTCACTTTGCAATACCTGGACGTCCCAGCTAATGGCATAACAAAAAGGGGTTAAAACTTCTTTATGGAAACTTATGACACTCTTCATTTTAACTAAATTTTTATTTTGAATGACAATATTTCCGTGGGCATTAGTAGGTTTTTTTCAATTTGGATTTTCATAATTGAATTACTGCCACATTCTCAGCTTTTCCAATTTTAATATAGCTCTTATAATTTTTGTTGCAACAGCTATTAAACACAAGCAATTGCACAACAAAATTAACTCCGTTGTAATTTAAAATAAAAAAGTAACTCTTTAACTCTTGTAGCCTGAAGAAAAGTTTGAAAATTGAAATTTTTCTCTAAAATAAATGCAGATATGCAGACAGAAAATAGAATAATTAAAAATGCATGAAATTATTCTATAAATACAGAGTAATGCCTGATTAAAATATACAGATATCCATTAAAATCACATTATATCAATGCAATATCATCATATTCTGGGGCCTGTCTGGTGATTTAGTATTGACAATATTTTTATCAATACAAACAACATTTCCTTTGCTAAAATGCTCTTCCAAAACTGCATCTGGTTTAGATTGACCTCCCTTTATTGATTTGCATCTAACAAGAATTCAGCTCAGTATTTTAAAATGTTTGCTTCTAACTTAAGGCACTTTTAGTAATATAAATTGATTACTCATAACTGTACAACCAATTGACTCATTCTGTAGTTTATATTAATCCACTATTTGTAGGCTGCCAATGAAGTTCATAAAGATCCTTCTCACAGTCCATTAATATTGACTCTCAGATTTAATGAGTTCATTACAATAACCATTACTGTATTATTAAAATGCAGAAGGAAATGTAAGCCTGTTTCATGCAAATAAAGACTGATATAATTAATCAAATGATACTTTTATTATCAGCATTATCATCACCATCCAGCATTTAATAGCCCTGGTTTATGATTCTGGATAACTTTGTGCTAGGCACTGTACAAAACCAAGTAGTACATAAGCAAGGCGTAAGCAAGCAACAGGACATGAGCTGAACAGGAGAATTTAAGAATGCACTTAGACATAACAGATTAGTGAAAAAGATGGTTTTGTCAGCCCAACAAAACCTAATTAATAGAACTGCTTTCCTTTTTTTTGTTTTTAAGGTTTATTAAGTAAGTAATATCACTTTAATCTTGTTGTCTGGTAATAAAAGGGAAAAGGAAAAAGGGTGTCTGTCTGAAGCTCTATTCCATATTCCTACAATCAATTTTACATTCACCATTCCATCACACATCCTTTTATAATCTTTATTTTTAGTTCTGCATGCTCAGCTCTCCAACAGCACTATGCAGCAGTCCATCCTTCTACCGCAACCCAGCAAAGATCCTGTGCTGAGAGACATGGGGAAGCGGAGGGGTTTTATTGAGTATATAGGAAATAGACTTCCTTCCTGAACACTCTTGTTATTTCTCCCATAGTGTTTGTTCTAAAAGAAAAGGGTACATTTTTCTCAGTTCCTTGAAAGAAAAACTGGAAATGTTCAGGTAGAAATTTTGGTTCAGTATGTTCAGATATTCTGTCAGTAATTTTGGGCTTTGGGACCAAAACGCTTGCTGCCACTTAAGAGTTATACATCAAAACTACGGAGGAGATGCATTTTGGACTTCTGTACTCTCAACCTTCCACCTTGGCTATCTCTGCATGGCTATTTTGAATGCCATTCTCCAAGTACTTGGGCAACATATCCAGGTCTCTGGAGTCTGGTTCCTGCTGCTACATCTGTCCTCCAGCATTAAACATACCTGAGAGAACCTCTCTGACCCTGAGTCCAGCTGGCAAGGGACAGCCTGTAGCTGTCCTGTTTTCTCCAGATCACCGTGACTGTGCTGCAAACAGGGAACGGGGTGGATGACATTTGGCACAGACAATGACAGTTGTAATGATTTAGCAATACAGATGCTGAGCTTTCAACACTCATGAAGATTCCCAGGTAGTGTTTACTTTGCCATTACATATGATCTCTGTAAGGATCAGGCACCTAAACCACAGCTTTCAAGTGCCTTAGTTGTAAGTACTTACATCTATAATTGGATCAAGCCCTCAGATTGCTGTAATTACCAAATGTTGCTTATTTTTCTGCTGTGTCAAACCATTCTAAATTAATAACCTAAGATCAGTTATGGTTTATCAAAGAAGAGTCTGATCCTGCAAGTACAATTTTAATAGGTATTCTGTAGAAAAGTACCTTTTCTGACAGCTAAATTGAGTACCTCTTAATGGAATTGCATCTCCCTTGCATCCCATGCCAACAGTGGATTTAGTTAATAGTCTGTGAAGAAAAACTCTGTCCTCTGAGCCAAAAAAAAGGCATCTCTCAGGTTCACCAGGAGCTGCGCTAAGCCCTTCTTTCTTGAGAATCATTAATTGCTTACCCAGGAATGGTACTTTAGAGAGGCATTTGTAAATGCACAAAAATTTTTTTTACTATGAGTCCAAAATATTAAGTCTGTGTTTTAACTGATTTGTAAGTCCTCTACAACTAAAACTGTACCTAGCAAAGATCAGTTTGATACTGAAAGCCAATTAACTGTGTGACATGGAAATATGGACTACAGTAACCATTTTCACAAGACTTGAGGCAGGAATCTGTCACGTCCTATGCAAGAGACAAATGCAAATGAAATTGTCGGATTTCTGCTGATGTCGTAGGGCAATGATGATTTGTCAGAAGAGCTGTCTTATAGAACGCCAAATACATTGAAAGCTTTCTGCAGTATTTACATCCTTGCTCAGTTGCTCAAAAGTTTAACTTTTTCGAAGACACGCATACACAACATCAGCAAGACCCATTCGTAGATTCGTAGTGTCATGGTGCAGCTGTGTGTCACAGTCCCCCCTGTGCTGGGCAGTCTAAAACAATGCGAAAGAAATCATCACTAGAGATGTTTGCAGCCTACTTTCATTTCTCTGCTTCTGATGAAGCCTGCTGCAATAAAACCTGTGCACTTTCCCACTGACAGCTACATGGGTGAATTCCTGTACTCTGGCATGGAGAATGAACCGTAGCTGCTCTCAGTTCACCTTCAGTGTCAAGCAGTTTTCTTGACATTTCTTGCCTTTTTAGGAAGTTCCTCATAGAAGAAATAACTGTACTGTGAAAATTGAATCTGCACTGGGGCTTCTGAACCTGAGGATAACCTATAGCCATTCCCCAAATCATACATGGGAGCTAAGATCCAAACATATAGACTGCCCAGGTAACTGGTTGAGTCACGACCCCTGCCATAATCTAAAAGATATGTAGATAAGGCACTTAGGGACATGGTTTAGCAGTGAATGGCAGGCAGTGCCAGGTTAACAGTTGGACTCATGATATTAAAGTTGTTTTCTGAACTAAATGATTCTATGATTCCATGATTAATTGCTGTAAACTAAACTAGTAAACCAATTTTGGAAACTGTTAGCTGATCTGCCTTTGTGGATTTTATCTGTGTCTTTACAAAAAGGTTGTTGAACCTGTGAGTAATAGGAATTAAGACTGGATATTGTTCCAAATTATTTAGCAATACTTGATGGACCTGACACAAGATAAGGGAATTTTTCACAGACCATATAAAATCCTCTGATGCATATCATCATTCTCCCAGGGATAAATACAAGTTTCTCGAACAGAATATCAACTTGGGGATTGCTTTGCTGCTCTGGCTGTAACTTTTCTTCTATGCACTATGCACACAGTAAACTATATTTTACATGACATAATAAATATTTTTCTAAAATTATTAGCACAAATTCCAGTATTTAGTATTCCAGTATATACAGTAATTTTGGATGAACATATGTATTGTTATTATTTCCTATTAATTGTTTTTCACAGTACAGTCTTTTAGTGGAAGGGCATTTCTTATTTCACTGCATCTGGAAGAGTGCGGCTAGCAGGCCAAGGGAGGTGATCCTCCCCACCTATTTGTCCCTAGTGAGGCCACATCTGAAGTATTGTGCTCAGTTCTGGTATCTACAGTTCAGGAAAGACAAGGATCTACTGGAGACGGTCCAGCAGGGGGCTACAAAGATTATGAGATGTCTGGAGAACCTCTCTTATGAGGAGAGACTGTGGGAGCTGGGCCCATTTAGTCTAGAGAAGGAGAGACTGAGAGGGGATCTCATCAATGCATATAAATATCTCAGGCAAGCACCAAATGCCAGACTCTATTCAGTCATGCCCAGCAACAAGACAAGGAGCAATGGACATAAACTAAAGCATAAGTTCCACCTGATCATGAGGAAGAACTTCTTTACCTGGAGGATGGCACAGCAGTGGAACAGGGTGCCCAGGGAGATTGTGGAATCTCCCTCTCTGGAGACATCCAAAACCACTCCGAATGTGTTCCTGTGTAACCCGCTCCAACTGACCCTGCCTTGGCAGGGGAGTTGGACTAGATGATCTCCACAGGTCTCTTCCAGCCTTAACTACTCTGTGATTCTGAGATACTCTAAGTCATTATTTAAAAAGTGAGATGAGCCATATTCACTATTTAAAGAAAGATAATAAAGTAACAATATATTTTGTATTAAAGAATGGAATTCACCAGAAATGGCCAAGCTAGCTTTTTAATAACGTTGCCCAAAGGATCCATCTCCAGGTTTCATAGTTTTAAGAAAACTCAGCCTTTTTATTTTTCTCTTTAAAATGAGTGGTTGCAGTGACATCTGCCATCCTTTTTTGCTTTTCCACATTTTCACAATTTGAAAGGCCTGAAAAATAGAATGGAATTCTTTATTTACAGATAAGAAGATACTCACTGCTTTTGATCAATAGTGTTATATCTAGAGATTCAAGCAGCTCAGTTAGAACCATAACAGGCAGAGTTTATTACTGGTAAATCAATATGATGTCTCTTAGCCATGCATCTCTTTCAAGAATCTGTACAGTATAATGATTATCATTATAAAATAAAGTCCAGTCTCTCTTTTGCTATCTTCTGGTTTTGATCTTGTAAAACTGGGAATTGATTTTCCTAAAAATCAATATTATGTTTCCACCATGTGGCAGATACACCACTTAGCAACAGCTACAGGTGCCAGCCCTTGAGTGGGATTGGGAATGAATACATGCTGGGGGAGAAATTGCTCAAAAATTTCAAGATCAACATCTCCAGGCTAAAGAGCTATTTATTTTCTATGCCGTGGGTGCAACACAGCAGCCTTCCCTAAGCAAATATGATGTGCATTTCCGATTGATTTTTCTGTTTTCCTCTGCAGATTTAACCATCAGCAAGAAATATCTCTCATTCGTATGCTGGATTTCCACAGATGTGAATAAATCCTGCTCATCTCACATGAGAGAAACTAAAGGAACACAGAAAGCCAGCTGCTGCCCTTAAGTGAAGTTGAAGGTTCATGTACTTTGATAAGGACAGTCGTACAAACTATCAGACGTTTATGCTCTCAGCAATCCTTGTCACATCTTTATTCATTTAGGCAGACGATGCAAGAAGAGATGTAAAGAATCACTTAATTTTGTGCAGGTATTAAAGGACTATAAGCCTTCATTAGATAGATAAAGACTGATAACAAATCTGATTGTCTTTAGGCTATGCTGTGCCTTGGAGATCTCAACGGTGTCTAAATCTGTCATAAAACATATTGAACAAAAAGAAAAAGTATTGTCTGTTTGGACAATTTTCTTGCTTCATTAAGATACTGTTACTGGCTTCTAATACAGATAGGAGGCTTTATCATTGTTATCTTAATTTTTCCTCTTATAAACCAAGATACCAGGTCTTTCATGACACCACTTTTATGAAGACAGTTTTAAACAAACCACACACCAACTGTTTATGTCTCCTAGAGACAGCCTTTCCAACTGTTCATGTCTTCAGGCAAGTCCCAACAGGGAAGCATAATTGTATTCCCAGTAGCTATTTTCTGAGCATGACTAGTAAAGTTTATTCTCAGAGTCTAAAGAAAAGATAAAGAGTATTCCAGTACATGAATTACACAGGGATTTTTCAATACATCTGGAAATTTTATTTATTTCTTCCTTTCTTTGTTTCATTTGTTTTTGGTTTGGGGGAGGGTGTGTTGTAATATGTTTTTCAAGAAAAGCTTCACATTTCTGATAAAATGGCAGTAGATATAAAATAATAAAAGTAATTTTATAGGATTTTAATATCAAGACTTTATCACCTTATAGAGAATGAAATCAAAACAGTGCAGTGTCTTCCCAGCCTTGCCACTGACAGTTTGCTTGTGGTGCCATATTTTCCTGTGGTCCCCAGCTGCCTTCCAAATAGCCAACACACTTTGTTTCTGCTACATACTTATTTAGCAGATATGAGAGCCTGTCTTGTCACACTGAAAAATTTGAATTGTTTCAACATCAGTCTTCAAACAGCATTGTCTTGTGTATCACTTTATGATTATACACATTTGGGTTGCTATGGAAAGAATGAGCTATCCCAATAAATCTCTCTTTATGGGCAGTACATTCAAATATGATCAAGTTTCTGAGGATGCAGAAGATTTCATTGGCAAAGACCTCATTCTCCATGCTTTTAGCCATTATGTCATGCCCCATTACCATCTTCACTACACAGCTCTACAGTTAACAGTAAGCTTAATTCAGAACTGCAGTAGTTTGTTAAGATTTTTGCAAGGATACAATCGCTTAGGTGTAAGTCTGTAGTCACTGTGCTCTGTGTTTTAAAATTTCTGTCTTCTCTGGTAGATTGTATCCTTCTCCTGGTATCCAATGAATTTAAGAGTTTTGTAACAGTATTACAATGCGTGGCTTTCAATATTTTCTTTTACCAAAGTTATTATTTAAAGTATTATTTGATAATGTAATGAATCACAACCTAAGGTGAATTATCATATATTCGATTATTTATCATACCCATTGCTCAATAAGAATGTTTTGCCCAAATTCTAAACTGTGAATTTAAGGTAATGTTCCCAATTTAACAAATCATAGATATATCTGGACCTCACAATTTCATTACTGGCATAAAGAGCACACAATTGTTCCAGGTAAAGGCACACTATGTGTTGGTCAAATAGGAAAAAAAAGTCATCTAAAACCTGGCATCATTTTTATTTATAGGAAACCAGCATGTGGCAATCATAACACAAGAGATTATCTGTTCTTTGACACCTGAACATTTTTCATCAGAATTTTAAACCAGAGTCCCTCAGCATGGGGCTCGCTGTATTTTCACTTGAGAGGATCAATGCATATGGTTTCTGGGAAGACATGAAGATGTCTGTTTTATTAATCAGAGTTTGACGAGCATAATTCCCTGCACATAAAGTTACCTCATTCAGAGTGACCATGAAATGTTTATATTTCACAGAGCTGTCTAAATTTGCAAATGTCAAGGCTAATTTTTTTATTTTTATTATTTTGTCCCTTGCAGATCATGCATTTCAAATAAAGATAATGCATTTCAGTACTTACCGAATTCAAAACCAAGAGAGATACAGGTAAATTTCCTAAAGAAAAGAGAATATAATTTACATTTTTGTTTGTTTGCTTGGGGTTTTTTCATTTCCATTTCCTAAATGAAAATTTTTCATATGATTATTTTCAATCAGTTTTGAGCTCTGATTTTCCCTCAATTAAAAATGAAATTTTTTCTGCATCTTTTCTTGTGATTTCTTAGTCATTTAACTCAACAATCTGACGGCTGAATAAGTTAAATGTGCTTTTCAATGCAGAATGTCTCACATAATTATTTTCTATGTTTCTAATAGCCTAGCAGCTGTAACAAAGACCTTTCTTATTTTTAAAATACTTTTATTTGCCTATATTTTCTTCCCACCATATAACAATCACAAGCATAGCAATTTCTTCTTTTTATTCCAGAGGGTCTGAACCAATATAGGTAAATGTTGCTGATTTCCTGTCACAATGATCTGATAAATTTTGCAATGTGTCTAAAGCTTCACATAATATTTCAACTTTGGCATCTTCACTAGCACATGAAACCCACTAAATCTCAATAGAAAATTACTTGGGACATGGTAGCAGCCGTGATATAAGTATAGAAGCACATTTGATAGACATAAGAAATTATTTCAGAAAGTTAGGAAATAACTTTTTGAACAAACATGAGAAGTTGTTGTCTGTTGTATATACAAGTGTACCACATCTGCAGCAAAAACACATGAAATTTGTGACTGAGAAATTCAAAAGTCAAAACATTTGTACAAAGTTTTTTAAAAAGCCCCTAAAAATAAAAAACCAATTATTTTTCTTTTTTTCAATATTTTTGTTAACCTTAGTGAAAAATCACTGTTGTGATGTACAGTAAAACTTAATAAGAATTTTACTTTCCCCTGCCATTCCACTTGTTAAATCATATTATCTCTTCATCAAATAAAACATGCAATACTTTAGAGGATTTGGCACAATATTTTCTCTGCAGAATACTACAAGAAGGCTTTAATATCCTATGAAAATATGTCATTATCGATGCAATTTGATAGTTCTTTACATGTCATTTCTATCAAGACCTCCCAAGTCCAGTTAGAAACCTATAATGACTTTACCCTTCTCATTTTCTATGTAGGTCTGATAAAAGAAAAGAGAATTTTGTAACAATATCCTTAATATAAATCACTGTCCAGGTTCATCACAAAAGAGAAGGGACTAAGCACTGTTGGTGACTGTTCAACAAATAAAACAGTGCATATGTCCACAACATGCACCTATTGACATGAGAACTTGACTGTAAGGATTCAACGAATGTGTTTAAGACTTTGGCCTTGTGGCACTGACAGCTGCAGCATCTGTGTGCATTTTAGAGAAGTACCTACCCGTGAAATTAAGGCTAGTATGAACTCAAGGAACCTAAGTTAATTAATAAAAACATGAAGGACAAAAGCATAGATACGTTTCAGACCTTTTCCAAATTATAAATATTTTAATCTGGTACTAAAATAAAATGCTTCTTTTCTTGTGGGATCAACATTCCCAAGAACTTTCTCCTTCTGAGGTATGCCACTTAATCCTTTCCTTGGGGAAAAATGAATAGGCAAAACTTTCCTTCAAAATGACAGTAGAATGAGGTGCTGCCTCTTTTTTTCCATGCAACTTAAACACTCCACTCATCCTTTATATGGGAACAACAGCTGCCTATCACATGTCTGCCTAAGAGGATTTGACCACACAGGTCTCATGTTCCAGAATATTCTCCCAGTCTCCTCAACATAAATTATTCAGGGAAGTGAGGAAGTAAATTATATATGACTCTTCTTTTTTTAGGCTGATCTATCTAAGAAATATGTCAATAAATATTCTTTGCTTCAAAGGAAAATAAGAAATTATGAATACGATTCTGTAAGCTCAGACAGTAATGGCAAAACATTTTGGTAGTGAGTGCCAGGTACATTTTAAAACAATTTTGTTGATGCCAGACCAAATGTCTGCTGAAATTAAATTTGGCAGTCTGAATTTAATATAAAGTATTGGCTTCAAAGAAGCTGAGACCTGAAGCTGAGACCCTTTTCCTTCCAGTGAATCTCATATTCCTTGACTGAAGACTTATTCTTTTTCTCTTACATAGAAGTACATGATAACATATATAGCTTATTGCAGTTGCTGATCACTTGAGGAACTGAAATTTGCTGCACGTTTTATTATCTTTTGCATTCTATCATTTTCTCTTTTTCCCTTTTAGTAAAGAAATATTTTCTTTTCTTTTCCTCTATATTATTCTGATTTTCATTGTTAGCATTCTATTTTGACATGAAAGTGAAAGAGTTAATAAACCATTAACAGAAGCAGTGGAATTCCAGGAGGGAAATCAACTGAAAATTGCATTTAGGGTTTGAGTTTTTCATGTGTTTATGAGGTAGTTTTTTGTTGGTCTGCTGTTTTTTGGGGTTTTTTCCCCAGAAGAGATCACTGTGATTATTCACATTGACTGTATGCTTATTTAAGCCAATGGATATCAGCCAACAACTCATGTAATAACTTGATTGCCTCAACATATTGAATATCCTTTTTTTGGTGTTGGTTTGCTTTTGTTGGTTTTTTTTTTTCCTTTCCCTAGGAAAACAGTGAACTGTCCTGGGGGTCTTCTGTAGTTATTAATGTCCATCAATTTTTGGACCATTCACAAGTAGGGAAGTTCACAGAGCCTTCTTTGGGAAAGAAAACCCTCATACCAAGACTCCACCTCATACCTTTTGACTCATTACAGTTCAGCTTTCATATTCTCTTTGAAGAGAGCCATAGAGTGCCCAATGCATCGATAGATGACAATATTGTAATGACAACACTTGAAAGAAAAGGTAAGATGTAAGGGAGTCTCAAGGCTCACAGATGTAAATTATTCAAGAATAAGGTGAAACAAGAAAAGATGAGAGGAATTCACTTCCTTTAAAATTCAAAGTGTTTCAGTACACCGGCCCTGGGCAATTCTTTCAGTACACCAGCCCAGGGCAAAGCTAGAAAGCGAGAGGAGATTGGTTTTGCAAAAGAAGACCCAAGGACTAACTTTAACTGTGATTCTGTCAGAGAGGGACTAGTAGAGGCTGTTTGAGTGAATAGCTAAAGATTTCTGACACTGTAAACCACTAAATCACATAATTAAATGCATTAGTGTACCAAGGTCTATCTTATATTATCTAGACTTTCTTCACTTGCAATATCTGTTGGAAAGAGAGGAATGATAATTTCCCCTTTAAAGGCAATTAAGACCTAGATAGGTCTGTTGGCCACTGTGCCAGTGTAGTACCTGAGTTTCAATTGTTCTTCCTTCTCTATGTTTAACTCCTAGATGTATTTATGAACATTTCTATTGTGCTGGATGGCTTTTCCAGTTCCTTTCTAACAACAAGCCTTCATTTTCCACAATTATCATGGCAGTCTTTTTCTAAACTCATGACCTTAAACTCTGTGCTACTGTATGCCATTCTAGTATTGCTGCTGAGGTCCCAGAGTTACTTAATTCTCCCTATAATTTATCTACACTGGCACCACTTCCACTAAGTGTTTTTAATCCATATCAATACTATATTTAAGTTAGAGTTTATATTTTCAAAATCATTGTAAAGTCTTGGGCAGGACAGGACAAGAGGGAATGGCTTCAAACTGAAAGAGAGTAGATCAGATACTAGGAAAAAAATCTTTATTGTGAGGATGATGAGATGCTGGCACAGGTGCTGATCCCTGGAAGTGGTTAAGGACAGGTTGGATGCAACACTGAGCAACCTGGTCTAGCAGAAGATGCCCTTGCCCATGGCAAGGGGTTTGAAACTAGATGATTTTTAAGGTTCCTTCCAACCCAGGCCATTTTGTAATTCTTTGATAATTTACAATCCATTTGATAATTTTTAAAACCTCATTACTCTTTTTGCTGAGTTTGCCTATTAGTTATTCGGTCTTTATTTGGGGTGCCAAGGTATTTTTTAAAGAGATTCTGGTTAAGAGACCACATTTATTCATTTGCTTTATTAGAAAGTCTTGGAGAATTTACAGGATTCAACATTTTTATTTCAGTCTTTTGCTTAATTTAATTATATGTTTTAAAATTCTTTTTAATTTTTTCTATCCATTATAATCCTTATATTTCTCATCCCATGTCTGTTTTCTCTCTGATTTTATCTGCTGGATGTCAAAGATATTAACGTTGAGGAATGAAAAAGACAAGTTCCTAAGTTCAGCACCTGACATCCAAATTTATTATTGAATTTGTTATTTATTATTAAAAATGTATTATAGAATTGAATGAGCAGAGCATATAAGCAGGAGTTACCCAGGGGAAGGCATAAGTCATTTTGTGACAGGTTACATGTACTTAATGCAGCTATTCACTATTTATTCATGAAAAACTGTGTGGATTCTACATTAAGTGTTGAATACCTTGATGGTCTCGACTATTTTTGCAATTGAAGGCATCTTCAAATATATTTACCCATATGTTATGGGGATCTGTGTCCATTTAGAAAGCATTAAAATGGAACATGGAATGTCAACCCTCATTACAAAGCAGTGCCATATTTCATTTTAAAAAGCAGCTTGAGAGGTGCTTACTAATTTTATTTATTAATTATGAAACAAAGTCTGAGAGAATGGATGTTGAGAGAGGTTAGCCTACAACAAGAACACTAGCATAAAATAACAGCCACTACACAGAATATTATTTTCAATCACCCTTTAAAACATTTTATCCCTTCTGTAAAACTGTAGTAAATTTATCAGTATTATTAACTTACCTTTAGAAATGTAGTTTCCTGCTGTCTGAAACTGTATTAAGCAATAAGTCCATCACTGAGGTTAGGACTTGAAGACATATGCACGTGAAAATTTGGAATGAAGTTATTCTTTTCGGAAAAATGGAAAGACACAAATGCATGCAGCATAGTTTTGAACTTGAATCATCCTATTGGTATTAGAAGAGGTAAAATTACCTCTTGGTAATATTAATCATAGAATTATAGAATCACCTGGGTTGGAAAGGACCTCTGAGTTCAAGTACAAACCTTGATCCACTACCACCTTAAGATAAGAGGTAAAATTCTGTAGAGTGTCTTTAAGGCAAGTTTGCTCCATCGTCATAGAATCATAGAATCACAGAATCATAGAATTAACTGGGTTGGAAGAGACCTCCGAGATCATCAACTCCAACCCTTGATCCAACCCCACTGTGAT
>JAWMRA010000001.1:57176118-57227445 GCA_035584735.1 Pseudotriccus pelzelni | reverse complement strand
TTGTTATTCTGACTTATAATCTCTCTTTTGAGTTGAGTTCAATTCCCCTGCTGGTTAACTTTTAAACCAGCACACTCTTCACAGCTTTGCTGCCCTTCTCTGGACATTCCTCCAGCATCTCAATGTCTTTCTTGAAGCAAGGGGCCTGAAACTGAACACAGGATTCAAGGTACGGCCTCATCCATTGTGATGGTTGCATCTGACACCTTAGCCAAACTAGCAGTAGTTTGGTATGTTCTCCAGGTAAAAGTTTGAGCTATTATATGGCCAAAAGTCCTCTAGCAAGCCCCAAAGGAACGGAGAGACACAGTGAGCATTGATGTGTTATGAACTTGGAACACCATCATGTGATTAGCACATGAATAGCAGGTGGGGGGTTTTTTATGGGTACAAGGAATCTCATGCATACCTTTTTAACTGTGTGCAATTTGACTATGAATCAACTACTTCCCCTGCTAGACAGCCTGAGTGCATGGCGATCTCCTGGTGAGCTGGAATGTCTCTCAAGGTTGTTTCTCAAGGCATAGACCTTTCACCAATCACAGATGAGCCCAGTTTGAATTCTCCCTAAATTCCAACTGGAATGCAAGCCAGTTGACTTGAGCTTTGAGCAGAGAAACCTATCAAGGTTTGAAATTCCATACCCAAGACTGAGGTCCTTCCTTACTCGGACTGGAGAGACTCTTTATTTAACCCATCCTCAGTAAGTGACAGAAAGTATGCTGAATTAACACAGATGAAACATTACTAATCATGTAGTTATTAACTACTAATTATTAAAAACTTTGCACATATAATCTTTTAGACATAAGCTGTTGACCAAATCTAGGACTAAGTCTGGATCTAGGCACTCACAGACTCCTCTCTGAGAAGGAGTTTAAAATGCAAGGGAGTCCTTTCTGAATCTTGTGACTCAGTGGAAGAGTCTTCCTCGCCTTTTTATAGACAGAGACTCTGGTCTCTGTGTAAATGACTCTAGCTTGATTCTAATTCAACATTCCTTTCTACTTTTCTTCCACACAGTAACTGATACAGTGAAACTTGCTATCAAACTTTGTGTAAGTCACAATTTATAAATTTATATTGAAAATGTTTTTGCTGATACTGGTGATTCTTTGAGAAATCAAAATCACTCATTCAGTAAAAACTGATGTGCACAGTGGGATCCTCAATCAGAATTAACAAAAACAGTGCAAGTACAGGGTGTCTATCACTTCCCTAGTCTTGCTGGCCACACTTTTTGATACAGGCCAGGATGCCACTGGCCTTCTTGGGCAGTTATCTGGAAGGGAACAAGCTGGGTTCAGGAAGGGGGTCTGGCATCAGTCAGCAGGTGGTGAGCAATTACACTGTGCATCACTAGTTTGTTTCCCTTTTATTATCATTATTATTATTTACCATTGTTACTGTATTTTACTTTATTTTCAATTATTAAATTGTTCTTATCTCAACATATAAGTTTTACTTCAGTCCTCCTCCCCATTCTTCTGGCATGAGGCAGGAAGAGAGAGGGAGTGGAGTGAGTGAGTGTCTGGTGCTTAATTTCCAGCTGGGTTTAAACCATGACAGCGGGTCACCCTGTCACAGAAGGAGTCAAGCAGGACCTGCCTTTCATAAAGCGATGAAATTGAGCTGAACTCTGATTGAGCAAGAATTCGAGTAGTTTCAGATGCACTGAACACTTTCTGTTAGCCCTAGTAATATCCTTCCAAGTACCTCCACGCTAGAGGAGAATGCAGACAGAGAGATGGAAACGCATATTTCAAACATTTCCTATTTTTGTGTGCATGTTCATCTATGTGCACTGTCTCCAAGTACCACTATATGCCTGTTACAAATAAAGAAAGCTGAGGGCATAAACACCTGATGAACACATCTACTATTTGTAAGAAATCACCCACTCATATAACTGCATTGTGAAGCTGCTCATGCAGTACATCAAAACAAAACTCAGCACAATAAATACTGTGTTGTATTATATCAGGTCAATAAATACAAAGCAATGGAATGTTAAAGAAACTGTACTTTGTGAGAATTATGATACTGGCTGCACACTTCAAAGAAAGAGAATTATGTATCAGTGCACTCCATATCTAAAAGGAAAAACAAAGTTTCATTTTTCTCTAAGAAAACTATTTTCTTTGCAGTAATTGACTGAACATTTTTGTGTCTACCTATGTCTCTAACAAAAGAAAGATGAGAAATAAAATGCTTCCTAAAATCCTCTGTAAAGGTAGTATTGTTCAACAATCTCTGCTATATGTTTTTCTCTACTTTAGGGTCAATTATGTGAGCAAGAGGAAGACTAGAAATCATACAGAAACTTACTAAGTGCCTTTATGAGCTACGGACATAAAAAGAACCTAAATCTCATCAGAAAGATTTTTTTCAATCAAAAAGTATGAGACTCCAAAAGAACACAAAATTTTCAGCAAGGCACAGGGTTCCCAGTTTGACAGTGATGGGCAGCAAGACTCTTTCAGTTTAATACACACTGTGTGTGTATTAAAAAGCAGAACAGACACCACTGTGTTTTGTCTAAGTGACATTCACAAATTTAGCTTTTTCACCCAGGCAACCAAAGTTCTCGTTAAGAAAGGTCTATCAGATGCAGAAAGTATGAGTGTAAGGAAATTAGCACAGTGCACACTGCTCCCACCCACCACCTGCTATCCAGTTGTCTGTCTGTTTCTCTGTCTAGAAACTTGCTGGCATGCTGAAGTGCTGACTCCACTGCACCAATGACTTAGCCAGTGCCTCCAGGCTCTCAGAAGACAATATTGGCATATCCAGTGCATGCTGGAATTTCCTATTGGCTGTATCTACTTATGGACAGAACCTTGGCCTTGTGTCACAGCTCTGTTTTGGTCCTTGTAGGCCAAGCTTAGCCCAGGTTTAATGACTTGAGCAACTTCAAAGGAGTTGCCTTGATATGAGGTATATTTTGTAGAAGGGTTCATGCTTACCCTTTTTCTCTCAAATCCCTCCTCTGAAGCTTTCCATCATTATCTGCTTTTCATCCTCATGCCTTACATATTCTTAAATTAAACCATGGTCATTGCCAAGTTTCATTTACAGCAGCATGTGATTGTGATTATGTTCGTAGTAAGACTTACCCCATCTTGCATTCTGTCATCTCCTCTCCTCATATATTGTCTGATGGTAAACTTTGGGGTGGGTAGGTCTGGGTTTTTAAATCTCTGTGAAGTGCTATTTGCAATTAAAGTGATACATACATATTTAATTAGAATATGCACAAAAATAATTACCAGTATTCTTAAATGACCTGAATACAAGATGATATGCTTTTAGATCTAAATCCCTTTTCTTCTCTAAATATAAGCCCAGACATTTGCATCAATATTTAAAAAGAGATTTGTCTCTAAAAAAATCATCCAAATAGAGAGATTTATTCGTGGGAAAGTATTTTATTCCGTCGTGACTCATTCCCTCCTCACTCTTTGAAGCTGAACAAATCCTCCATGTATCAGAGTAGGCTGTATAAGTTAAGGACACCAAGTTTATTGGGGGCCGTACAACAATCTCATACCACAGTATTCCATCTGGAATTGTCTGTCTACAATCTTTTATGGTCAGATATAGCAGACTCTGCCTGGCTGCAAGCCAATCAGAAACACTGAAGTCCAAGATGGAATGAAATTTCCTTAAAAGAAACCTTTCTGTAAGATACTAAATGAAGCTCAACACAGAGGTACTGAGCCTATACAACTTCTGAGTGGCTACTGGAGCAGAATGATCCCATGACTCTGAGAAAAGAGCAATCACAGATTTGCTTGCAATATAGAAATATTCAAACACATTTCAGCCACCAGAACACAGAGAGACTAGATGAATAAAAATTTGGGTCAGCATGAAGTTCTCAGATAAGGTGTGATATTGCTGAATTGAAATCCAGATCTAATAGAACAATATTATTTGCTAAATAGCTCCAGTGATATTTTGTGGAGTCTTATCACTTATTCCCCAAGAAATTTCCCTGTGTTGATACAGAAATAATGGGAAAGGATTCTGGATATAAGAAGATTTAGTAAAACATAAGAAAAGAGAAATCAATAAACATAATGAGCATATTAAGGAAAGAAGCTTAGAACCAGTTAAGATTTTCCTCATAAAAAATGAAACCTTCAGAGGAAAAAAGACCATGGCCCTTCCCCACTACCAAATAAAAAGAAAAAAAAAATAGGGAAAAAGAGGAAGATCCCTACTGCAAAACCAGATGAACACAGAAAAGTAATTAAATAGAAAAGGTCAGTAAAGGGCTAAAAGATGTATATCACAGGTGGATGGATGGCTTCAGTATCTAATCCTCCTCTGCTCCTGTTATGTTCTGCCACTCTGAAACTGGAGGAATGGGAGAATAAAGGCACAGAAAAAATTTGTGTTGAATGTGACTGAAAAGGGGCATTTTCATGGTGGGCTTTTGAGGTGTACAAGCTGAATAATATTCAGAAAAATACTTGCACTAGCTTAGCCCAAGGGTTTATCTAGCCCAATCCACTGCCTTCAGGCAGATCACAGATGCATGACTAAGTAAGGATGAGTATATATGTGTTTCTTTATGATGTTCTTCTATCGTAGGCTGTTAATGTCTGTCTTTCTAGCAACCCTCTGTGGATCTGTCTTCCAAGTATTTGTTCAGTTGCCCTTTGAACTCAGTTAAATTTCTTGCACCTACAATATTTTTTTATTACCAGTGACTGAAGAAATACTTCTTGGGATTCTTTTGCCTTTGTTGCTGTTGTTGTTGTTTGAAACTTAATCCTCATAGCTGCACTTAATAACTTCTATCTTTTTTGTTGGAAGACATAGGGAGGGGTTATGGTCTACCAGTCCTCTCTGTGCCTTTCATGTCTCTAGCTCATCTCCTTTTCACGCTGAATAGTCACAGTTTACTTGTGCCTCCCTCTGGCAGATTTTATTCCATACCTTGCAGTCCTTCTTTGCACCTACTATTTTACTGACCAGTCTTCCAGCATCATAAGTTCTTCTTCAGCTCTTCACAGTTTCCTTTCATTTTCACGACCATGCATAAAATAATGTTTTCAGAAGACTTTCATCTCCACTGTTGCTCTCTGGATGTCATAACTATGTCACACCCACAGTCAAGAAAGAGAAAAGTCAGTCCAAAGAACGCACTCTTCTTACATTTACAAAACAGAAGTGAAAGAGGGGTTTAAGGTTTTTATATTAAAAAACTGATAAAAATTCTTTCAAGCATGCCTCATTTTTCCCCAACTGCATATTTGTCATACTCTCACATAAATTTCCATTTCTCACTGCCCAAGACATGCAGCTAATAACTCATGTACCCTGTCACCCTGGAGGTAGGTCATTTACAGCATGCTGGCTAGGCAGCATCTTTTAGGAGCTGGTTTGTTGTTCCAGAATAATGTTTCTTGAAGAACTCTGTGGAACAACTCTTTACAGTAAGAAAACATTAGTTCTCCAATTGTAGGTTTACTAACCTCCTTTTGAGAAGATGTAATCTCCTGATACATTCACATCCTACAAATATGCAGACCTTCAGGCTACACTGTCAGTCATGTCCTGCTTGAGCACAAGTTGATTGGATGTCATTTTCATTAAGAAGGGAATCTTTAAGGAGCAGGGCATCCCCTTGAAAGATGAGCCAGCAGGGAAGAAGACTGGCACGGCTGAACAGAGAGCTTTGGCCAGAACTTAGGGGAAAAAAAAAGAGCGTTTATGGCCTTGGCATTCAGTTCAGGAGGACTACAATGAAGTTGCAAGGTTATGCAGGGAGAAATTAAGTGGGCCAAAGCTCAACTAGAACTTAATCAAGCTGCAATAAAAGACAATAAAAAATGTTTCTATAAATGCATTAGCAACAAAATGTGGGCTAGGGAATCTCCACCCTTTATTGGATGTGGGTGGAAATACAGTGGCAAAGGATGAGGAAAAGGCCAAGGTACTTAATTCCTTCTTTGCCTCAGTCTTTCATAGCGAGACCAGATGTTCTCAGGCTACACAGCTCCCTGAGCTGTAAGACAGGGACAGGAAGCATAATCCAATGGTCAGTGACCTGCTACTCCACTTATATACACAAGCTTATAGGGCTAGTTGGGATCCACCCAAGGGTACTGAGGGAGGCAGTGAAGGAGCTCTCCAAGCCACTCACCCTCCTTTGCCAGCAGTCCTGGTTAAACATGGAGGTTTCAGTTGACCGGAAGTTAAAAAATGTGATGTCCATCTACAAGAAGGACTGGAAGAAGGATCTAAGGAATCCAAGGAATTGCAGAGCAATCTGTTGTTGCTGGGGAATGTCATGGAGCACATCATCTTGAGTGCCATCATGTGTAATGTAGAGAACAACCAGGAGATCAGGCCCAGCCAGCATGGGTTTATGAAAGGCAGGTCCTGCTTGACCAACCTGACCTCCTTCTATGACAAGGTGACCCTCTTAGAGGATCATGGAAGGCCTATGGGTGCTTCTTCCTAGACCTTACTAAAATAACATAATTTTCTACAGCATTCTCCAGGAGAAGCTGGCAGCCCACAACTTGGGCAGGTGAACTCTTTGCTGGGTTAAAAACTGTCTGGATGGCCAGGCCCAGAGAATGGTGATTAATGGAGTTGAACCCAGTTGGCGGCTGGTTACAAGTGGTGTTCCTTGGGGCTCTGTATTGGTGCCAGTTCTCTTTAATATCTTCATTGATGATCTGTACAAGGGTATCAAGCACCCCTTCAGCAATTTTACAGAAGACACCAAGTTGGCCAGGAGTGTTGATGTACTGAAGAGGTGGAAGGATTTGCAGAAGGATCTGGACAAGGTGGATCACTGGGCCAAGGCCAATGGTATGAGGTTCAACAAGGCAAAGTGCCAGATCCTGCACTTGGGTCAAGCTTGAGGAAGAGTGGCTGGAAAGCTGTTTGGTGGAAAAGGACTTGGGCGTGCTGGTCAATAGCCAGCTGAACATGAACGGAGTTGAGTTACCATCCCTGAAGGTATTTAAAAGACATGCAGATGTGATGCTTAGGGACACGGTTTAGTGGAGGACTTGACAGTTCTGAGTTTACAGCTGTACTTAATGCTCTTAAAGGTCTTTAGCAACCTCAGTGATTTGGTGGTTCTATGGTTCTACCTGAGAGGAGTGTGCTTCAGTTGTAGTGCCAAATCACTTATGGGCAACAGAAAAAGGGGATACGATGAAAACGCACCTGCATTGTCCCAGGAAATAGCTGCACTGAGACCTGAATGGCTGTCATGCCTTGAGATCTGACCAAAAAAAATGTAAACAGGGATGACTTTCATTAAAGTGAGTAAATCACTGAACCTGAAGTTACTTTTCGCAGTTATGTAAAAAAAAAAACCAGCCTCCCCAAACACGAGCATCCAGCCAATTACCAGTCTCAGCAGAAAACTTTTATCTTTCCAACCTTCCTTTGCTTGTATTGACCTTATGACTGAATACTTTGCCAGTTTCAGAGTATACTGTAATAGAATTGTGCCTGTTATCAGTATTGTATACTTTATTTACATACCAGAGTACAATTTCAATGAAAGCTACTTTCTTGCATTCTTTTATTTAATACAAAACACCTTTTCCTTTTTTTGACTGGAGGAAAGCATTGGGTTTTGGTATTTTAAAGCACCACACTGAATTGTTTTTATTATGCATTCCACAATTCCAATTGTTTTTCTTTTGATTATGGAAGTGTCATTAAATGTGACTTTAAAATATTTTTAGATTCTCTGATCTGTGCCTTTTACCATCTTAGATAAGTTCAATATATCTGAACTGATAGATCAAGGAAATCCATTTAGTTTGCTTAAATATTTAATGCATTTTTTTCCTGAACAACACTGAAAGATCCTATGAAGTGATGCCCCATTTAAATAGAATATGGGGGATATTTCTGCATTATCCAGAGAACTACAATAAAAAGGGTTGGTATGGATCTTGCATGATGAACTGATGGCATAAGGGGAAGTTATATGTATTCACGATGTATATGGGGTGGTAGCATAATCCATCAATAACTTCTGATTCTGAAGGGTTCCAGTACAGGGTATCTTATATAAACAGGCAAACACTGGCCAGCTCCTACCTCTAAAACTCCCATTTCACAGCTATACAATAGCACAGACTATTTAATTTGCACTTCTAAAGTTTGTAGTGGCTGTGCACAAACATATGCGCTCTTCCAGGTATTATTACAGTTGTCTACAATTCTCAGCTTATAGGGCATATTTTTGTTATACACAGCCTCAGACAGTATAACTAATGTAACTCATTCCCAATTCCCTCCCTATTTTTTTTTAATTCTCTTTAAAATACGTATTTCATATAGCAAGAATCCAAACCACACTATAATAATATTATTTTTTCTAGATAGTGTTTAGCTTAGGGTGGATGTGTTTAGTTTTGAAGACTCCTGTGACCACTTATGGTGCTATACCAAATGCCCATATGTGGCCAAGTCAGAGACTGCTAAAAACTGCTACTGTGCCCTTACAGGCATGTGCACATTGTTATTATGTCTATTACAGGTCCAACTTGGATAGTTCATGAATTCAAGGCTGAATACGGGACATGATTATTCATACTGTTTAACTGCAATCCGACTGCCTGCCAAACTTTTGGCACATCCGAACTAACACCCTTCCAGAAAACATCTGGGCACATCCTCAGGTGTTAGAATGACACAGAGAATGTTCCCAATGTGTAGAGCATTTGAGGCTGTTCTGTTCAGACAAAAAAGGATTTTAGTTGAACAGAATTTGTATGTATAATTTGCTCTCAGAGATGTGTTAGATACCCAAGGTGATTCCAGAGGAATGAGGATGAGCATAAAACACAGCACAAAAAAATGCACGGAGCTACTGTGCTGATGAAGCTGGTTTGCTTCCACTCCCAGAAATAACAAAGTCACTCAACACTGCTTGTTAGAAAGCTCCTGAATATGAAAGGAATTAATGTTGGGGGTTTTGGGGGTCCGCCCTTCCCACGACATGTATCCCTAGAGGCCCACAACTTTAGTATCATGCATGTCTAGAACTAAGGCAAACATCTAGCTTTATGCCTCTTTGACTAATCAGCTGGCTATTTTGGTCCCATTCTGCTGACATTTGAGAGTTTGAGTTTAGAAAGACTCAAACCCTCATCTCCTTTTTTTTTTTATAGGATTACTGTTTCTTTTCCATGTTACCTGGCAAAATGATATTTCTTATCTTCTATAAAAAGGAAACATTTAAAGAAATAGAAATCTGCACTGTCATTTTCAGAGGGGTGGATGTACAAATAGAGGAAGTTAAAGTTAGGGTCGTATACAAGAATCAAAGTAAAGACTGACATGTCACTGAAGAACATTTGCCTTCCCAATTCTTTCATGACAGTGTACAGAAGCAGACTGATAATTGACATGCCCAATCCACTACAGCTAATAGACTTAAACTAATGAGCTAAACTAAACACCTCCTGCCCATCCTGTCTGTTATGTATGGCTTATACTGTTCTCCAGACGGATTTCTCGTAGAAAGCTACTTGTGCATGTATACATAACATCTACACCTTCACCTGCTTAATTACACTGTGTACCTGGAATGTGTAAGAAAACCAATAATGAACTAAACCCATATTTAGACAATTACATAAAAAGTAATCTGATTTTCAGTGATGATATGCAGCACCAGCTTGAAAGGATTTTACAGACACCTTCATAACTTTTGAAATATTTGTCTTTAAAATTATTTCTTTTTCTTTTTCCCTGATTTCCTTAACTTCAAACCACCAACCAGAGTGCTCATATTATTGCCACTAGCATATGCTCCTCATGCTTCATTCAAAAATGCATTGGCAAGTTTATTTCATGGCCAAAGCAAAGTACACATATACAGTGAGGTGCAAAGCCACATCCTGAAAAAGTCAGATTCAGAACATAAATCTAGACGCCTGTTGACACAAAGTCAATTCTTGTCTTAAAAATAAACTACCTGGCTCAAGCTAAGTTATGAAAAATAACACAGGTTTTTCTAAACTCACTATCACCTCTGTTTGCTCACAAGATTTAGACAGGGCATGAAAACACACAAGAGATGATGATACACATGTATTCTTATCTGCACTACTTTCTTCATAGATTATTTGAGTGATTTACATACTCAAAACATGTCAGTTCTCATGGGTGCTGTTACCTTGCCCATATGAACTGCTGGAGAGAAACACTTCAATAATTTTACAAGAGTTATAGATGTAGAAGTCAAATTATTTTTCTGGTCCAAATAAAAATTTTCCTTAAGACTTCAGACAGTTCTGCTTCCTCAGTATGTATGTATGTATGTATGTATGTATGTATGTATGTATGTACCTACCTACTTATCTACCCATCTCACCCATTCCTACTTCTTTTTTTTGCCTTTTAGTCTCCTCTTTTATTAGTAATATTCATACTTTGATATAACTCATTTAATTAGAAAACATTTGCCTTTTTTTGGTTCCAGTTGGGAGAATGATTTAAGAAGAAATAAGTATATTCCTTCACTCTTTACTATTCCATCTGGAAGAGCGGGTGGGGGAAGGGATGCAAAGAATACAGAATATTTTCTTATTCTGTTCCATTCAAGACAAAAACTCCTTAAGGATGCTGTTGACTTCTCCTGGCTTGACTTATTTCTAGATAACTTTTTCCTTGATCCCTTACCATCTGCTTTTTGCCCTCTCTGCTTCATCAAACTATCCTATTACTTTTTAAAGCACTTCGTGACCTTGGTTTTTCATCCATTTTCAATTATAGATATCAGTATTCTCCTCTGCATTGTACTGAGGTTTTCTGCTAAGTGGTTGCCAACTGACCCTTAGTTTAGCCTAAATCCTTTCAATGCTGTTTTTCTCTTTTGCTTTTTACACTCCTTGATTGTGGGATTCACTTCTATCAGACATTAGAACTGTAAAGTCAGCACAGCTCTTTGGGGAAAAAAAAAAGAACTTTTCAATTCAATTTTAAGACTCAGATTTCAATTTCAAGTTCAGAACTTACCTAAGTTTTTGTTTGAGGCATTTTTAATATAAAGTGTTTTGAGATACTTTATATGGGCAGCATTGTATAAATTCAATTTACAGCTGTATTGTAAGGTGAACTTCAACTCTCATAAAGTCAAAACCACAGATTTTGCTTGATCTACCACTATAATGACAGACTTCCTACCAATTTTTGCATGGAATCTTAATAAATACAACTTGTGTCAGAGATATGGTGAGGATCTGATAGCTTGTATATACCTTTCTGATGATTCATAGAATGGCATAAATTAGAGAGAGAAAATGATCAATTAGGTCACCCAGTTTGTCCCAGAGTCACTAAAATATGATTAATTATAATCCACTTTTACTGCCTTCTTATTTCTGATCCAGTTTAAAATGGCCCAACAAGTGGTGAATCTGGAACTTTCTTAGTAGCTGAGTTGCTACTTCCCGACTCATATATGCTTGTGCCTTTCATATAAAGTCAACTCGTCAAAATTCCTTTCGATTATGTTTAAAGGGTGGCAGAGTTAACTCAAGAAGTCAATCAATAGCCTAATGCTTCAGCATTTATGGAAGTTTTACAAACACCAACATATGTAAAGATGCGTAACCCTGCACTAATATGTAGGGTATTATCGTGTCTTAATCTGTAATTGCTCCTAGTTACAGTCTAATTTAGTGAATACTTGCAAACATATATTTATAAATTAAGAGTTTCATGTAAACCACTAGTCAGATTGACTAAATTCTCATCTGGCACACACAGTTTTCAATATCCATACAACCTACTGTAGTTCAATTAAGCTACATACTTTTTTTCATCAGTGATTGAATATTCACTTCCCATTTCTAATCAGTGTAATATAATCTAATAAATTATGTGTAGATAAATGCAAAGTGATGCAACTGGGAGAAAACAATCCTAACCTTACTTTCAGAATGATGGACTCTGGGATTGCTATTGCTAGTCAGAAAATACATCTTGGGTCTATGTTTCTATAAAAATATCAACTTAATGCTTAGTAGCAGTAGAAAAAAAAATTCAAATGGTAGGAATTAATAGTAAAGAAACACAGAGCAAAACAGAGAGCATTGTTATGTTTCTCTATAAATCCACTGTGTGCTTTTATCTTGAATACTGTGTGTTGTGTGAATCCTCCATCTTAAAAAAGAATATAACAGAACTAGCAAATGGAGAAAAGGAACAAGGATGATCAAAATGTGGGATTCTTCAGCCTAGAAAAGAGATGACTGAAGAAAAATAAAAAAAAGGTCTGCAAAATCATGCACATCATGAAGAAGATAAACTTTGAACAATTTTTCACTGTCTGTTCCAATACAAGATCGGAAGAATCTTAAAACTAGCAGAGGAGGCTGGAACAAAGAATATTTTCATAGTATGGCTAATTAAACTTTGGAACTGTATTGCACCAGCCATTTTGTATGCTAGAAATTCATAGGAGTTCAATAAGAGAGCAGACAAACCCATGACTGGGGGAAAGAGAGGGAGGGAAGGAAGAAAAGCCAGCATCAAGAGCTATCAAATATTAAGATACTTTCTCAGGCTCAAAAAATCCTTTAGTAGTAATTGTTGGGATCTGGGAGAATATATTTAAGAAGCTTACCTCTGCTATTGCTATAGGAGGAGAGGAGGTAATGGACTAAGAAAGATCTTTGGATCTGAACCAAAACAAAGATTTTATGTTTTGATTTTATTCATTTACTTCCCTTACTTCATAATTATCATTTTGATATATATATTTCTATTAGTGAGTTGCATTGAAATTATGTATTGACCATTACAATCTATCAAGTCGGATTTTTCCATAGTCCCTTAATATCTAATTTCCACTGAGTCTAATGGACTTAGCCATCTAATTTGCTCTATTTGAAAACCCCAATTGTCACCTCTGTGTAACTTTCATAAATAACATTAAAAATGTTGACCATTGTTATTTTGTGACATTCTCCAAGTTTATTTGGTCTTTCTGCAATTTACAAACAAAGAGATTAATATAGACATTTAATTCAAGGTGCAAACATATTAAGTCACTGTTTAAGCACAGAGCTGTGAAAGGTTAAATCAGTATCAGAAAGATGCTTAAGTTAGTTAAATAGTTAATAAAAAGAGGTAATTTCTTCTGGCAATTGGCATTTAGTGATCACAGTACTTAAGAACAAAGCTACATTGCTGATAAGTTGCAGGAAAACCTATCACATGTTGATGGTTTCTAGACTAAAGTCAAATGCTTGCAAAAAGATATTTATTGAGCTGGCTCTCTAGGTTTCTCTCTACAGTTCATGTATTCTTATAAGTGCAATTAAGTTCTTGAACTTCAGATATGTGAATTGTGCGGAACCATATGATGGGAATGTCTAATTTTGTCTACAAATGACAGAGGGTTTCTTCATTGGCTCAGAAATAGTTGAGTCTCCAGCACCCTGTCCCAGTGAACTGCATCACCCTTTGCAAGTTACTGATGGTACTTCTACTGACGATATAAGGAAAGACAATTGTTTTTAAAGATAATGTTTTTAACAATAACCAAAGTTATTGTTTTTCAGTCTATGAATTGCATTCTCTTGGAGTGATTGCAAAAGAGTCAAAAGAACCTGGCAATTATTTTAAATATCTTGCCAAAGTCTAGTTCTTCTAGGAAAGCAGGATTGCAATTCCTGAAAGCAAGCAAAGCCAGTCTGCTCTCACTCTCTTCCTCAGGATTATCAACAATGTGTAGCCAGCCCAGAGAGGCAGATGGAGACAGGCAAATCAAGACAAATTCTCAAAGAACTGGAAAAACCCTGCTTTAGATTGATCTGTATTTCCTTAACACAGGCAGATATCTCTTACCATTTAATGTAGCTAAGTAAGCCAGTGAAATTACCCTTTTTGGTGATATTCACTCAACATAACTCTAACTCTTATTTTAAGTGACATTAGAATATTTTCTGTGAAGAGACATTTTTCTTTCCTCTTTTTGTTGTTGTTGTTTTTTTTGTTTTATGCATTTACTTGGGGATTTGGGTGGTTTTTTGGCTTGTTGGTTTACTTTTGTTTAATTGGGATGTTTTGTGTTTCTTTTTTTTTTTTCCTACTGATCAAAGAATTTGCAGTATTGGGCAAATTTTGCATTTCCAGGGCAGCATATTTCTTATGGTTAACTGCAGTCAGGACCTCGACTCACTGAGTAATATTCAATAGTTTTGTTTCTGTAAAATTAACAGAGCAAACTGGTTACACAGTATAGCAGAGAGGCCTCTAGAATGTGGTGTTATTGCAAATAAGCTACTTCTATATTATCCTCTTTCAGACATTTCCAAATGATTTTGTCTTTGTTCCAAACAGAATTAATTGCTGTTTTTCTATGAAAACTCTGCTAGTTCTCATAGTTCCTGTGACTTGACAATAATTGCTGGTGAAATGTCTTAGGGCAAACTGTTCTTAGTAACTAAATGGGAATTTAGTATGCAATGGCATGATACATAACTATGACAGAAGGATAGTGCTGTGGTGTGAAAGGCACAGCAGTATTCTCAGCAAAGAAAAAGAAGACGACAAATTAAAATTCAGAATGGATTTATGAGTAGCATACCTTAATACCACACTAAATTTTGGCTATATTATGTTCTGATGTGTTAAAGTCCGAACTCCCTTTAAATTTAACAGCAGTTAAAAGCCAATGGTTGCATCTGTTTCAAATGAAAAAAATATTTGAATTATACTTTTTTTTTAACTCTTTCTAATTCTCTTTTACCTAGTTTTTTGTTGCTCTGCACTGACACAGCATGATATTCTCCCTGAGCAGGAAGTGTCATCAGAAACCTGGTGATATCATTTTGAGAGATCTTTGATGTCAAGAAAATCCAAGCCACCAATACTTTTCCCAGAGATAGGAAGGAACCACACTACATTCCACTCACTCCAGGGCAAGAAGTACTACCCAGGCCTGAATACAGAAGTCGGGGACTTCAAAAACAAAAGCTTTTCTGAGTTACGTGATTTAGCAACTAAAGTTACTCACCTAATTTATGCTGTGGTCTATAGAAAATTAGTTTGCCAATTTATCTTTGGCTTCTTCTATGCAGTGAAAATACACAACCCTACTGCCATAGAGTATTACATCCACAAAACCACAGTGTGATGCTTGTCTTAATTTAGTCTCACAGAGATACAGAAATCTAGAACGAACAGGAGAGAGAGGTGATACTGGTCCTTTTGGACCTTTCCCAGGGAAAATCACAGTTCATGGCTTGTGTCTGAGCCTGGAGATCCCCCTGGCTCATCTACAGTTGGCCACATGAAACAGAGCTGTTTCCAGCATCAGTCCCTGGAATATGCTGAAATACAATCTTCATCATCGATGGCCTATAAGCTGTTTAAAACTGTGGTTGAAAGGAAGGAAGAAGGAGGGAAATTCAGGACATATATGTAAAAATTTTGTCCCCAAATTCCCTAGGTTTTTTGTGGGTTTGTTTTGAAGGTTTTTTTTAAGTGTTCCCCTCAGTAGTATTATTTTATTAACATTTTACTTCATTATTTCCTATTCCTTCTGTATACAAAATTATTGAGGCATATGGTAGGTTGCAGAAGGCAAGGAATTATTCTGATCAGTACTGAACGCTAAAGTTACCTGCAGCTTCTGATAAGAGTACTCAAGTGATGATTTCTTTTCCGTTGTGAAAGCAGCTACATTGAAATTACTGATCTCCTTGCCTAACCCAGACTTATTTAGAGAAATAAAATTGTAATCTGTCTCTTCTAATGAGAGAGTGGTATGCTGTCCACATCATATAGTAATCCTTTTTAAGGCAGGGACACTGTGTATGAATTTCTACATAAATGGAAAAAAAGTAATCTTATCTACTGCATATACCGCTTTCAGTGTTATGCCGGTTTAGCCAGACTAAAGCTGTTGACAGAAATTTCTTCACTCAGATGAGAAGCAAAGATGAGAAGGAGCATTGCAGTGGTGATGGAAAAGCTTTATATAATGAGACAAATCCCAGAATCTCTAGGGAGCTCATTCAGCATGGAAACCATTTCATGTTTCTTTCATTATGGGAATGATACTTGAGCTATTAAAAGTACAGAAGTAAGATTGCCCATGCAGTTATTTTAATAGGATGATTCTGAGCGAGTGGCCATTTGCTTTCAAAAGCAAGAGAACAGAAGCCTACTTTTTCAACCACACCATGCTTAAACAATTCCAGTCTATCACAGGATGGTGGCTTTAGAACCCCTGATTGTATAAACCTGTCAAGGCGACAAGGTATTACAACAAAAACAGCACAGTTTACCAGAGCTGCAAAACTATTATTTAGTAGTCCATTTCATTTCATACACTTTTTCCAATTCCCTGACACCTTAAACAAAATATGACAGACTTTTATACTATATAGTATACAGGAAAGATCACTTTCTGTGAGAAAAAAAACAAACCGCCTTATCTAGAGGCTTCACTAATGAGGAGATAAAAGACAAAATAATGGAAACCGGGAACCACTTTGTGATATTTTGTATTATTTTTTTAAGTGAACAAGTAAGGTTATCTTGTAATCTGTGATTTTTGCAAAGATATCTTTGCTGTCCAAGCTTGGTTATACAGAAGGAAGGAGGCTGCCTATCAGAGACATATAAAATGACCCATGCTACAATAAAGCTGAGGCAAATAGAGTTGTTTTCTTTTATTTTGGGTTTTGTTTTTATCTTTTCTGTCCTGAGTCTTTTTAGCTGTTATAGAAGATGTTGTTTCAGTACATAGTCCAAAGCGTAATGTCATATATAATGACATGTCATCACGTGTGAAGAGAGGGAACTAGCTAATCTTTGGCAGAAAAAGAAAATTAAAGAAGCAAACCCTAAAGCTTAAAGCTCAAATATCTATTTTCTATACAGTAATTACCCTATGTAAACTGAGCTCTCCTAACAGAAAGATACCCTGAGGCGAGTTTGAAACACAGCACTGTAGTTTATAGAACTGGACCAAATTTCTCAAAAATAGACCATTAACAAGTCTCCCCGAGTATTAACTTGAATAGCACAGGCTGATCACACAGGAGAGCATGCTGATATGAAGAGAGACAAGTATACTTTCAAGGGACTGAGATTTGAAATATTGATTCAGTCACATTAATTGAATTTTTGCCTTGAGAAGTGATTACAAAAATGTTTCTCCAATATTAATTTGTATCTGCTTTGGATAAGATTAACATTAATTTCTTCACCAGTCCCCATTACTCTTTTATTATTCATTAGCATCTCCCTTTGCATGTGTAAGAGACCTTGATGAAGCATGTTTATTCATAGACTAACCTTTTTAAATAATTCTAACAGCTCTCTAACAGAAACCTTCCTGGCATGCTGAATATCTCGTCTTTGTTTCATTATTCAATCCTTGCGCTCTATCCTCCACTTGAGATGCTGAACATGAATCATGCTGCTCTTCCTATTGCTCTCTTCCTCCCACTGAAATGTCCTCTGCAGCCTGATCCCACAGGATAGTTCTGTTCACAAAATACTGCAGCAAATTGTCTCCTCTCCTGCTAGAATCTAGGACAGTATAATTTTCGCAGAGCCTGAGTGCAACTATTGATTTATGCTGTCCTTAGTTCATCACATATTTGCTATCATGTTTTAATTCATTGTTCATTTACCTCTCATTAGAATATTTGGTGTGAGCTAGTCTTTGGTGAGAGTTCTAGAGGCAACGTTTTATTTTTTGCTTTGTATTTACAAACTTGTGACTTTTTTTTCAAGCAGACAACAAGTGAAGAGAAAGGGGAAATGTAAGAAAGGAAAAAAATCAATTAAATTATTCTTTCTTTGCAAAATCTATATACTTATCTCTTGTATTTGCTAGTTTTTAATGAAAATGCAGTACAAAAACCTTTTTTTAAAATACATAACACATACATGCATTCACGTTTCTGATAAGCCCCCCTTCCAGAGCAATTATATATCGTTGCCTCCAGCAAAATGCTGTCATCCTCTGCATTATCTTTTTGTGTTTATCTTGCTATAATACCCAAAGGCCCTAATAAAGAAGGTTTTACAAACGCAAAGATCTGCTTCCCGCTCTAAAGAGCTTACACATTTTAATTTTCCACCTTAAAAAGAAATTACTGGACTATTTCTTTCTGTTTCCAATTAAGTTTAGAAAGAACTCCAAAAAAAAATGCATTGATAGTGCACTCAATTTCTACATATCTGGAAAAGTAATCTGTTTCATGGAGGAGAAAAAATATACATTTATGTAAATCCTGATTTTTTTATAGTTAAACAGTATAATTAGATATGAAAGTAGCCGCAACTGAAACAGCTTTCATAGAATTCAAAAAAATGAGAATTGGTTTCTAATATACATTGTTCAAAAATAATTTTTTTTTGTTTGTTTTTTTTTTTGTGGAGGAAAGAAGCCTTTGTAAGCCTAACTTTATTTTCCTGAGGCTAGGATGGGGAGGATACAAAAGTTATAACACCCTAAGAGAAAATTCAATATTTGGAAATTAGTAGGTATAATTATTAACAAGTGCCTAAATAGTAGGCAAACATGAAGAGTAGCGTTTCATAATGGAAATATTTTAAAACACTAATTTAAAAAAAAATTACTTGAGAAATGGAAATCTTTTGGGGTGGGTACTTTGTGGGAGAACACATGGAGAGCTCAGGGGACAGATTATTTTATCTCACTCATTAGGCTCATTATCTCAACATGCAGAAATGTACATTCCTGATCCCTGTATTCTGCTCATCCTTAAATGCAGTTACTGACACAGCTTTTCCACCATTATTAATATGCTGACTTCTGAAGAAGGAATTAATAAATATCATTAGATAATTTATTTTATTTTTTTGTTTATTTTTAACTGAGGACTGAAAGGGACTTCTACTAGAGGTTAAAAAGAAAAAAAAAAAGACTAAAAGGAAGAAATTTGATGCCTTGGATAGTCCTGTGTAATTCTTTGATGGAACAAGTACTTCACCCATGCCCTACATGGGCTTGGGTATTTAAAATCTGTCTTTATTAGTGCACTACCTGACAGCTGTGATGCCAGTGGTAAGACACTTGAAATCTGTGGGGTTAAATGCAGGGTATCCTTTGTTCTGCGAAAGGTGAGAGAAACAGGGCTTGTTTTGTAGAAACACAGTTTTTCTGAACCCTTCACAGCCAGAGTGGAAGGCCACAGTCCTTACGGTGTTTGTAGATGGCCTCTGCCCGCTTCATCACCCACTACAGAATTTACATTTTGCCATCCTGAACTATGGATTTCTTGCAACAGTTACTTAAAGCTACTGGCAGCTGATCTAACTTTCTTCAATTACTTTTTCCATTGCCAGATGTGGCTTTTCCAGGCTAGTGCAGGTATACTTCAACTTTTCACAGGCTTCTTCAGACTACAGTCATTTTGGTTTCTTTTTGGAGTTTATGGCTCTTCATTGTGGAACTGGCTTTATGTCTCAATTAAGGAGAGCTCACAGCATGTAAAGCAGGTCGTTTTGGCTACAGTGCAGTTTTCTGACATGAGGGTTATAGGCAGTTGTTTTCTTAGCTGGCTTGCAGACTTTGAGCTTACAAGTTTAACTTGTAAGATACACACTACTGAGGGATTCTTTTGGACAAACGTATACTAGAGAATTAACTTTAATTCTAACCTTTCCTTTTGTAAATAGAAGTCGGGCATGTAGCAGTAAATTTTGAAAGCTCTGTGTAGGTTTTTCAGTGGCAAGACCCAAATTTAATCTGCCATGTGTTCTATTGGCTTGCAGGCTGCAGAGGGTAGTTTCAGGACACAACTTACAGCAAAAGTTGTTTCAACGGCTGCATCTCCTGAGTGAGGGCACTGATTTTGGATTTGGGAAGCCTGAATAAAGTCCCCAGCTAATCCACATTCTTGCCTTATCTTATGTTACGACTTCAATGAACAAAACATTTTTAAACCCCTCTGCCTCACAGTCCTCTGTCCTTATAGCAGCACATGAGAAGGAAATAACACAGCTACAACGATGGAAGCCACAGCACTAAGAATGTGGTAGCGTTCAAGTAGCCTTACTACAAATGTCAAAGGCATTGTGCGTAAAATGTTGTGAATTAGCATATAAAAATGTGTAATGACACTGCTGTTGTTTCATTAGAGTAATAGTGTCAACAATGTTGTTTCATATAGCTTTAAGCACTGTCTTATCTGCAGGTAGAAAACGGGAAGAAGGGTTAAACCCTTTCTGTAAATGGTGCTTTAGAACTAAGATCCAAGCTAAACTTTATGGGTTTTCTTTTTTTTTTTTTTTTAATCACATACTATGTGACATTTTCTCATTAAATACGACAATAATGCTGAGAAAGGCATTATTCTCCCCTCTGGTGGACCATGAAGTACTAGGGAATACCACAAACTATGATAAAATATATTCACCAGACCTATCTGTAGATAAAAAGTTCTTGCTCACAAAGTTATTTTCATATTTATAATTGTCATCTAGAGGTAAATAGAGAAAAGTGTCTAAGTCACCTTAATCTATCTTTGTTATGGAAATGAAAGATGCTGTAAAAAAAATAAATTCCTACCATGGCCTCATAGCACTTCAGAAGAGAAGACAATTAATTGAATTTTTCACTGGATAATCAATGGATGTCCCCATGCCAGCAGGAAGGAATCTTCTTACTGAATGTGCATGTTGGCACAGGACAGCAAGAAGTAATATGCATGAAACACAGAAAAAGGTCATCAAGCTGAAAAGATACTTTGCTACCACCTGCATCCCCATGAATCTCAGGCAGAAAAAACCGGGACAGGCTTGAGCAGTGATGTTAGGGCTGTCCAGAACATGAAATTTCTGTACCGTAAACCGTTACAGAACAGAAAATTCAGGAAAAATAAAAAGAGTTAAAATAACAATATTTGAATCAAACGGAAGAAGGCCCCTTACCTTACAGTCTATATGAATGGGCAGGCTGTAGGTGTTCAGACTGTCAGGGTGAGGATTACATGTAGTATTTCACTGTTTCATGAACTGGGCAGTTTCTTGCTATCATTAAGAGGAAATGAGAGCAATATTTAAAGCATGATAAGAAGCTATCTTCACCACCCAGATGAACGGATAACAATTTTAATTTGTGAGGCTTTGCCTTGAAAGAGAGAGAAAAAGAAGATAGATGCCTTCAGTGAAATTAAAAGAGTGGAGTGGAGAATTACAAAAGTCAGTGCCACTGAAAAATTTCAAGAACAGACCAAATTGATTTTGAGATCTGAGCATGTAGAAGGTTTTCCAGTTTAAAAATCACATAGTGGTCAAAATGAAAAAAGAATTAAAACTAGAAGAAAGTGAAAAGGCAACCAATGGAGTGGGGACTGCAGAACTGTGGAGACCTGCATTTCTGTTGCAGCACTCCGTTGTTCAAATGGTTGTGGAAATGTCATCTTACAATATGCAGTCCATCATAAGCCAATGCCAAAGTCAAACACTTTCTGACTCTAAGGGCAACAGAGTGGGAGAAGAGCAGATATTCTTCAGCCCCTGTTTGTTCTTAGAGCAACTTGGAGAATACAGTAAAGTAATTTTCCACTGAGGAAATTATACACTAAATTAATATTTACACACTAATTAAAAGATGATGTTAGAGGTATTGAAGGCATCTTTACAGAATGAGAAACAGTTCAAGAGTTGTATACATCCTATATGGACTGTTGCGAATTAAAGAAGCAGGAAAAAAAAGCAGTTTTGCTGCCTTCTTCTTCAAGACCTTTGTATAAAACCGATTTCAAGGGTCATTTAGCATTGCGGACTCCTAAGACATAGTCATAGCCAGCTACAGGTTGGAGAATATATACACAGGAAGATCTCAGAGGAAGTAAAAAAGGAAGCAACACAATTCTGGAAGAGAATGCTGTAATCAGCTACATTTTGTAAAAGTATTTAGGAAGAAAAACATTACAGTTTTGTCAGATGCATTTGCTGAATGTAAGGAAAGGAAAATGAAACAGTATCTGATCAGGTTTGTGATCCTCACATCCACATCAGATGGATGCTTTTCCAAGAATATAATAGTTCTTCTGAGGTCCTGCTGAGGTCTTTCCATAAGGCAGGAGATGGGAGTGCTACTGTGTAATAGTAATGGAGATTTGACAGAAAGAAACTCTGTCAAGGAGGTTTGCTTCTGATGCCAAACGGAAGAGATAGAGGTTTCCACCCTTATTTTGCCAATAAAAACCAGACCTTCCCCTGGGGCTGACAAACTGTTTACAAAGACCCATGGTTTCCTTCCTTCCAGGCCTGGCAATGGCTCAAAGCATGTAAGGTGTCTCCTTCAATGAAGGCTACCCCCAGGGTCTCTGAGGAGTAATTTCTGCATTCTCTGTCATTTTTTCTCTCCTCACTTCACTGCTACCTCACTCCCCCTCCTATTTCTCAAAAAGAACATAACTGAAATGAATTACAAATGAAATGAAATAAATAAATACAGTAACACAAAACACTATGTTCAAATAAAAAATGTTTCAGTGATCATCATCTTAACTATTTCGCATACCTGAAGCAAGCAAGAGTAGGCATTCATTACAATGTGCTACCAGGCAGAAGAGAATTCAAAACTAATAAACTAAAAAAGAGAGAAGTATGTGAAATTTTTTTACTCCCATAGTTTTCCTTTTTCAGATGTGAATAACTTGTTTTTTCCTTACTAGTTAAGGAAGCTAAGCTTATTGAGCAAAACTCAATTTAACTACACTCATAATTATTTTACTTTTTTCTAAATGTCCTTGATTTTTCAAACTTCTTTATAAGTAAACATGAATAGTATCAGGCCACACACACACACACAGAGATGTCTATAAAGACAAAATTTTATATATGTTGTTGCTGCTGTGCAATAAATAAGAGATACAGATTAACAGGAAAATCTGCATTTGGCCCACAAAAAATAACGCACTGTAAATGAAAAGTATTAACTGAGGAGGAGGAAAGGAAGAGTGTTCCCAGGATGAGACCTTATATAGGATTTTTTAGCCAGTGGAATACTTTTATGGACATCTTTTCAATTCCTGAACATAGAGGTTGATAATGGAAATGCTGACAAACCTTTTGGTGTTCATAGGAGTGTAATATCTTGTTTAATGCAACCAAAATTGCAAGGTATGCTTTTTATCCTTTTCTGCTAAGAAGGCAATTGCACAAGCATCTTGTTGAAGTAGTTTATAATATAATTAAACAGGCAACATTAAATCAACTGGTGATTGAATCCTCAAGAGAGAATGTATTTCAGTCAAAATTGTGATCTACCATGCTTCTTTTATATTTAAAAGCCCTTTAAACAGGGCACATGATGGTGTGATACCACTCATCCTAGGCTCAGGCTGAAAATGAAGGTGCTCCAAAATATAAATATTCTATTTTTTTTTTGTTCCAGCTATCTTAATTTTAATGTTTACAGAATGTGATGAAAGCTGGTTGTATTTGCATTTTATTTAATCTTAGGGAAGACTAAACTTCACACATCTGGTGGAGGCAATCTTCTAAAGTGTTTGCTTATGTAAATTAAAAATAAAATTTCACCTGCTACATTTCTAAGTAATTTATTTGTGCTCACAACTGTAACTAACAAAGATTACATTTTTTAATCCATATGATTCAATTTGTACTTCCCTTTAATTCACATCATATTAGTATTTTTTGTTTGCACTCACATAGTCTTATGTTCATAAATATAAACTAAGAAGAGCTTGTTTGGAAAAAAAAAAAAAAAACAGGAAAAAAAGAAGAAAAAAGAAAAATAGCAATCTCCCATTCTCATTCCTGTTTCTTCTCTGGAATAGAAACTTCAGATAAGAAATTTGCTATGAAATTCTATATTTTCAAAATTCTTATTTCAGGATTATGACTCCAGCTGTAGTTTAATAATCTTCTTCTATGGTTGATACTGGTGAAAATTAAAATATTTAACTCCATTAATATGTTCTTCTCCTAATCATTGTTGCCTCTCTTTTTGAATGCTCTTCAACTCATGAATGTGTTTGTTAATGCAATATCCAGACATTCAGGCAAGATTTCACATAAATAGTATTAGGCTATGCACACATTCTTACCTTCCTGAGCTGTAAAATGAACGTGCATCTTGAAATTGATTTAGCCTGATTTATTTATTTGCTACTCAATTATGGTATCAACTTACATTCTTCTGTCCTCAAACTGCCAAATTAACACACGTCCTTACCTTTCACAGCCTGTCCTGGTGAAATGTCACCTGCACATTGCACTGTCTGCAGTTGATTTCCACCTCTGAACTACTGAAGATATGCAGACCCGAAGGTCTTCTGAGAAGCCTCTAAGAATCCACCTTGCTGCCCTATTATTTGCTGCTTATCAAAATTCTCCACTTAAAGTTCTTCAGCCCCTTTTCAATCCGTGTATCAGTATTCATACCCAAGCCTCCACAAATTAATCTGAGGGCAAGATTTTGGAAGAGATATGAAAGCTTTACTAAAATCAAACTACAGCGCATCTGCCATTTCTCTTCACTCACAAACTTAAAAATTCTGAGCAATACAAAGCAAATAAAGTGAGCCTGGGAAGATTTATTCTTTACAAATCAAGCTGCGTATTGCTCATGGTTATCTTTTAGAAAAAATAATTAGACTAGCAGGGCATCTATTGCCAGCAGTCAGAATAGTATAAGTCTCCTGAGGATAGCTGTTCCTGTCAATTGCATCCCGAATTTAAAAGGCAGGCATTTTTGGTTTTTAAGAACTGGAGGGAGATAGCAGAGAATGGTTTGAAGCAGGTTTAAATAATAGGAGCACTCTGGACATAGAACTATGTGCCCTTACAGTTTATGACCCCCCTCCAAAAAAAATCTAAATTCCTGACTTTGAAAGAGGTACAGGGTAAAATTCACTGCAACTCAGTTCATATAAATAGAGAATAGAGAAGCGATGATTTATCTTAGCTGAAAGTTGGTTTGTGTTCTTCTAGTTACAAAGAAGTCTCTTGAGTTATCATTTTAGGCACAGAAGTCACTACATTTCCAGAAAAGTTGCTCATGAACACCGTAAGATAGATAATTAAAAAAAAAAATCACATTTATAGATCTTTTAAAAAAGTTTAAAAGTTTTAGAAATTAAAGAGATTAACCTCTTACACAGCTCTGCTTATATAAATGTCTGAGACAGGTGGGATTTGTATATCTATTAATTGAATTTCCAATGAAATGAAATGCAAAAATGCATCTCAGATTAGAATTAGGCTTTTCCAGGCTTTTCAAAATCTGTGCCTCTCTGTAGTCAAATGGTAGGTAAGGTCACAGTTTGTGGTCTTCTTCCTAACTTCTTGAAGCCAGTCTTGGGGCAATAAACTCTATTTGCCTTTCTTGCTTTCCAAACCAATGAAACTTTCTCCTGGCTTCTTTTTTTGGTTCAGATGAACCAGACAATTTTTTTTTCAGTTTCCAAGATGCAAGACCAGACGATAGTACCTGAAGACTTCTTATTACTATAGCTGTAGAGTTTTCCCTGGCAGAATGCTATGAAATTGTGGGATAAAATATTTGCTGTATCAGAAGCAGTCTGCTTTAGAAAATAAGTCTTCAAACATCACACAATATAAAGGGTGGTAATATATAATATGGCTCACTTAACAGATCAAGCAAACTCAGGATAAGAAAGTCTCCACCCAGAGGTGGCTCACCACATTTCCAATTGTTACTTGCCACATTCATGAATATCTATAAAAAGTAGTTCCTCACACTAAGCATGTTGCCATTAATGCAAGCTTCAATTTTCTTCCTTCCTATTAAATTACAAGTGAAAAGAGATGAGATTTAAAACCCAAGCAGAAAGTGTCTGAACACATGCAACAATGCAGGGCTACCTTTCTTGAGCTTTCTAGTTTTAATAAAGCTTTGGTGAACAGTTAGTATATCCTCCTAATCAGCATAATTGTATATCATCAGAAGCTTATTTGAAAACATGAAAATAGCTACATGGCTCCATAAAAACTGTACGGCTAATAATTATATTAGTTACATTTTCAATCTCTGGCATATTGGCAGAATGTCTTACTTGTCAAACTCCTGGCTTTGGTAGGTTCTTACATCTCAACTTCGAATCCTGTGAGTTTGCATTGAGGGAAAGCACATTTTGCTTCCAGAAAGATTGAAGTTATTTTTAAATATGTCTATTTGATGCCTAATGCTTCTACCCCGAGATTAGCTTAGTTGGTTGGAGCATGGTGCAAATAACACCAAGGTTATGTTTTTGATCCCTATATGAACCATTTACTTAAGAAGTGGAATCGATGATACTTGTGGGTCCCTTCAAACTCAGCGTATTTGTGATTCTGTAATTCCCTACTTTGTCTTTTGAACATTGACAAATTACCAAGAATCATAAAGATATTGCACACTGATGCCACATAGCCTTGTGTTTTTGCTTGATAATTTCATACGTTACAGTGAAAATGAAATCTGCAGATTTTTTTCTTCTTTGACAGACAGAGAGAATCACTTATCCTGGTTTCTTGAGAACAGGTTGAAGATCAGCAATAACCTGCTAAACTAAACCATTAAGACCCACAACAGAGTTTTAACCTCTCTAAAATATTTTAACAGCAATATTCTGCCCAACTGAAGTCTTCCTGTAATTTTCACCTGTTTAGTCACAATGTCAAGAAGTTGGGCAAGTTAAACATTAAAACATTTGCTTACAAATGAAAGCTGACATATCAGGAGTCAGGCTCTCTAATTCTCAAACACTAACTGCATTTCAGCTACAAAATTGTCTGGAGCTTGCTTGATCATGGGCTTTCCTGGATTATCACATGTAAGAGAGGACAGGAGTTATAAGTGGCTTTTAAGAAGGTCCATTTTAGGGAGAAGGGAAAGGAGAACTTATTTATAACAGTAATATTGGCTTCAGGAAGGTTAGAATTTTTTAAAACTTCTTTGAAGTTTCTGGAGAGAAAAATTTCTCTATCCAACACTTTTCTGCTCTTTTCCTTTCAGCACATATGATAAATTTCTTACAGAAAGGGAGGTAGTAGAACTTCTAACACAGAGACATGGAAACATTACTTATACCTCTGTCCGCATCTCCTTCCATCAGTCACCTTTTCTTTGGCTCGTTCTGTAGCGCTGCATTCTCAAAGCAGACCGCAGCAAGAGTAATAATAGATATAGGAAACATTTTGAAGTGCTCCATCTGAGGACAAGAAGAGAAGAAAAGCCTTTAGCTAAAGACTCTCTGGTCCATTCAAAGACATGTTTGAATACAGCACGCTGGGAGACCAGTAGCTGATTGCATGAATCAAGTGGTGATGTTTATCTGAGATACAAGCTTTTCTTCCACACTGCTGTTAGTTTTACTGCACTTAGAAGACAGCTACAGGCTTCAGCTCATCATTTGCTTTTAATGCCATCACAAGGAACTCACCAGTTGATTTCCTCTGAAGTTGAAAGCTGCATTGCCACACTTAGGTATTTGTTCCTAGTGGGCTTGACTTTTGTTTTAATTGCCTTCTTCAGAAACATTCAATTCTAATAGGCAGCAAGAACTAGACTACGATTTACATATTGTATTTATATTTATAGGCATTGATATTAATGCCTTAAAAAAGTGTGTATAACTCTACAGTTGCTGTAGATTTTTGCAACAGGTTTCTGTATGCAGCTTTGGTCTGGGCTAGCTAGTGCTCTCCCAGACAGCACTGACACATGGTATGGTGGTAGCACAAATGAAGGGAAATATTCCTAAGCTAGTGGCTTAAGGACAGGTACCACGTTTCAAGTGGTGAGGCAGCTGAAATGTGCAGACCTCAGAAGGACAGAACACCTGCCCTTAGAGACAACAAATGGCCCTCAGGGCGTTTTTTTTGGTACAATAGTATATCCTGTAAGGTTATTTCTTAGGAGTATGTGGGTGTGATGGTGAGAAGCAACTGTCAGGATCCAGCATGGGCAAGGGTCTCCATAGGGCCAAGTGCTATGGAGATCCCCTCTGGGTGCCCTCCATCAGGGCAGGACCTGGCAGCCAGGACCTGTCCCATTTTTCTGGCTCTGCTATGACGTTACTGATGCAGGGGCTGACAGACCTGGGAGGCTGACATGAAGGCCTGTGCTGTGTTAGGGTCAGGGGAGTTTTTGGGAAGTTGGCAGGTACGAGACCATCAGTGCCCCCACGGCCCTGACATCAGAAACAGGATAGCTTCATTAGAGTTTACTCCCACAAATATTTATTTTCCTAACAAATTCAACAGGTTTGCTTCCTCATAATGTATGAAATTGAAATGGATAGAAAAAGCCACGGCAAAACTGCTGACATTTCTGCATGGCTGTGCAGCCTTCTATAAAAAAAAGCTATTTATTTTGAACATGAAACTCTATAAGTTCAAGTAAAGATCACCATAAAGGAGGTGACCCAAAAGATACTAAAATTGCCTCTCCTCTCTTCTATTAGCAGCTGAAGGCCTCCACCCTGAACAGTTTCCAGAATGACAGTGAGCGATAAGCAAAATTAGTGTAAAACTGACCTTTTTTTATGTCCTGATTTTGTCTGGGATAAAATTAATTTTCTTTCTAGTAGCTGATACAGTGCTGTGGTTTGGATTTAGTGGGAGAATAATGCTGGTAACACACTGATGTTTTAGTTGTTACTAAGTAGTGCTGACTCTATGTCAAGGACTTTTCCAGTTTCCCATTCTCTGCCAAAGCACAGGTGCACAGGTATAGCCAGGACAGGTGACCTGAACTGGACAAAGGGATGTTCCAGACCACAGATGTCATGGTAGCATATAAAATGGGGAGAGTTGGCCAGGAGGGGATGATCACTGCTTGGGTATGGGCTTGGCATCAGTCAACAGGTGACAAGCAATTGTATTGGGCATTACTTTTTTCTCTTAGGTTTTCTTTCTCTCTTTTTGTTGTCCCTCTTTTTACTACTACTACTACTACTACTACTACTACTACTACTACTACTACTACTACTACTACTACTACTATGTAGGCATACTACTATACTCATAGTCCTACTATGACTATTATTATTATTGTTATATTTCAATTAATAAATTGATATCTCAACCATGGGTTTCACTTGTTTAATCTTTTTCTCCTATTCTCATCCCCAGCCCCTGGGTAGGGCAGGGAGTGTGAGTGAGTGGCTCCATGTTACTTCATTGGTAGCTCTAGTTAAACCATCACAATTTATTCATATGCCATAACTTTTTATTGTTTTACTGAATCAACAGTCTGTGACAAAGGCAGCACTGAAAACTATTAATCATGGGCTAACATGAGTCTTCCAGGTATTGGGGGAGGTAGAGGTCTTATGAAGTACCCCCATCTAAAACTAAGGATCACAAAATTAGACAGGAAACATTTGTGAATTCTCCTTTTCTACTCTGCTTTCTGTGATGGACTAATTTATTTGACTATGTTTCTTGACTTCAGATTGTATCAATTTTTGATGTGTCTCATTTGAAATGTAAGCTATTTTAATCAAAATAGAATTGGCCTCTCAATACAATTTCTTCCCTCCATTTAAATAAATGTCACTCTTAAAAACAGGAAGATGATGGCTTACACAGTCAGTGCCACTTCTATTCTCATCAACACAAGGGGAGAAAAGCAGCAGTTTAAACAGAGGTATTAGACAAGGAGGATTAGGGACCCATTAGGGAACATGAGAAAGCTGTAGCTTGTCCAGTTATGGGTCAATAAGACTACTTGTGAAGAATTTATTGTACTAAACTTCCCACAGCTAAGATTTTGGTGCAAGAAGTTTCTTTGATACTTCAGTTTTTTGACATTACATTCAAACTAAGTACACGGATATGAATAAATCTTCATTGTTACAAAAAAAAAGAAGTGTATAAAATACCCACAAGTACTTTCAGGCACACGAATTTAAAATATTCTTTCTGTGAGTATCCATGACTGTGAATAGGGATTACTCAGATGATTTTAAGCAAAGTCAATGTTAAAAGAACATAATCCTGCAAAGTATTTTCAGGGCTTTTATATATTGTATCCACTTGCATATCAAAATGAATAGTCACACCAAATTTATGCTGTGCCTTGACTGTAACTCAAATAACATGTCAGACATTATCATTACAGCTGAATCATATCTAGAGAAGTAATTTTCAAGGGCAAAAGTAGTTTACAATAACCTGTTATATCTGACATTGAAATAGAATAGGAGCACTCAAAGACTCCACTCTGGGTGGTAACTTCTGGGAGGGCATAATAATTTTTTAAGCCCCCTGAATTACTTCACACTTTTTCATCTGAGCAAGCTCAGTATGGACCACAGACAGTAGCATAATCTGTGTGACTGTCTACCTATAGTAATACATTTGAAGAATAAAGGTTTAATATTTCCACTGACCAGAATATCAATACTCATATTACAGCTTCATGAAGCTTTATCAGCTGGCACTGTATAAATCCTTCAAGGATTTTTTTCTGCTATCCCCAAGGAAGCAGTGAGAAGTAATTATGTTTCCTGAGAGAAGAGAAAATGAAGGCATGGTGAAAGTTTGAGGGTTTGGTAGGGTTTTTTTAGCATAAAAAGTAAGCAGTATTGAGCACCACCTTTTGTCGTTGTTATTGTGGGGGTTTGTTGGTGTTTTATCCACTTACGGTTCACCTTTAAGCTCAATTACCAGTTTAACCAACCTGCCAAGTTCCACTTCTGAAACTCTTCTAATTCCATTTTGCTTTAGCTTCAGCAGTAATTGAAGTACGCTGAGGAATACATATGGTGCCGGTACTCGGTGTGGAGCTGCAGTGCCAGTTGCAGGTTGAGCTCTGAGTAGTGGAAGCCCAAGGCAAGAGGTCAAGAACTGCCGGCCCTCTCATAACAAAGGGGCTCGGGGACCTGTGGGTCCAGTCAGGTGACTGGACACTCAGAGACACAGCAGGAGCAGAGGACTCAGGATGAAGAGCCAGACTTGCGCACAGGTGGACTGTGAGGGTATAAAAGCCCAGGGGTTCCTTGGTTGGGGATCCTCCACAGAGCCATCAGAGCAGTCTGTTTCTGTGTTACTGCGACATGAATAAATGACTTTGTGGAACGAGACATCTGAGACTGCCATGGGGCTGAATGAGAAACCTGGGGCTGAATCAGTAAGGAAACCAGGTCTGACTGTGTGAGTGGGGTGTGTGGGAGTCAAGCTGGGCACCATCAGCTCTCTGGACCTTTCCCCTGTGAAGGAGCTTCAGCCCCAGCAGTGACAGTCTCTGGCCTTGGGAGTGTGACTGACAGAGGGTCTCGTGAATGGCCAGACTGTGAAGTTTCCTTAAGACTGCTGCACTTCAGCTGAGGTGGATGAGCTGCTCTACTGACTTTTCTCCAGGGAATTTGTTCAACGGTTTCCTAAGGAAACCTGAACCGTGTAATCTCCCAGAATAAAGCTGCAATGTTATTTGTGTGGAAATTTCAAAATATGCACAGGTTTAACACCAGAGAATATATCGCAAAAACTACTTCAGAGAACATTCCTGTATGGGCTGGTAGACGGACTACTTGACTTAATAATCGCTTTGGTTCTGTAACAAGTTTGTTTCTAAGAAAGCAGATGAGAAGCTGATGTTCAGAGCTGGAAGTGTGATATTAGTAGTTGATCAGTTTGGGGTCTTCACTGGATACTTCTGCACTCACAGTGAAGTAGGGGTACATGTATGCATCTAAGTACTTTATCAACTGCTAATTTTATTTGGTCAGTGTCACTGTTTGCAGTCTTTGTGCTCTTAGGGAAAGTTGCTTCTGGAAATGACATCACAATTTTTGTAAAACTGAATTCCTGGAAAACACCTCCAAATATCTGTGATACTTCATTCACTCTATAACATGTTAAATTATTTATAGTTTGCAGCATTGCAGGGGGAAAATACTATTTTCATTGCATTGCAGTCATTGCTGATCATCAGGGCAATCCATACAACTATTGTTCATTTCTGTGGTAGAGATGCATTTTCAAATATTCATAACTCTGTGGAAGAAGTATTTCTACCTATAAAATTCTACACAAACATTCAGCCTGTGAGTGTGTTCTTGTGTAGATACACAAACAAAGCCACCCATTGAAGGTGTGTGAAAGAAAAAAAAAAAAAGAAAAGAAAAGATTTTTAATGGGAAAAATCTTTGTATTCATGGCTGCAATAGCTCCCAGGGATTTGTACATGAGTCAGTTTAGTTTGTGAATATGCAGAGTGTAACTAGTATTTCAGGTCTAACATTTTGCAAAAGATCATGCTTCTGAAAATGGAGATTTTGGTTTCTGAAATCGGGTTCTAGATAGCTTAATTTTAGTCACTGAAATTGGAAATTTGAGTTTCCTGCTCCATGCAGGAAAAAAATAAATCTCTAGGGTGCACTTCAGAGAATTCAATTTACAGTCCTGTTCTGATTCTCTTTCCCTACAGTGGCTATGCTTGGAACAGTTTTACTCAGGGACTTAAAAGGAGTTTCTCGTCCATCCAACCATTCCACTTCTCTGCCACACAAACATAAAGTTACACACATTCACATATTCATCAGAACCAACTCTTGAAATGTGCCTTCCTGCTTTCTATGATTCAGCAATCACTTTGGGATGCACAATTCTCTATCTTACCCAAACCTTTTTCAGTGCCCTTGCCTATGCCAGAGTCTAGGAAAAGAGAGACAAGTGACTTAAGTTATGGACTCTAAAATAGGTGGTCGAGTACCCTACTATTTTGAGCAGTTTAAAAAAAAGAAGACAAAGCAATCCAACAATGCAGTTTATTTTTCCACAGGAAATTTCTGCTCAGTTTCAACTGCAGTGCTGTTGATAGGAGAGTGATAATTACACTGTGCACATCTATAAATGAGCTCTTTCCTCACGCCTCTGCATTGACCCTCAGCATCTAGCCTTCTAACAGCTCAGAGTTGGTCTGACACATCTCTTTAGTCTCTTTAATAAGGCAGAGAGACACGGCAAAAGTATGATACAGCCCTGGATTGTCTTCTCTAGTCAAAGCAATGTCCAGGACAGGGACAAGTATGAAGGAGCCCTGCAGCATCAAAAACTTCAGGGAGAATCTTCACTGATTCAGATTGAATGCTTGTTAACTTTTCCATGCAGCAGCAGCAGCTCAGCTGTCCTGTAAAGCAACCATATGCCAACAATAGCATGATTCACAGAAGGAATTTCTGAGACACCTGTCAGCAAGTCTACCAGCATCTAAATTGCAATGACATAAGAATTAGGCTTCTCTTTGGACTCAGTAGGAAAGAAAAGAATTTCCTAGTCCTTCCCGAAGGGCCAAGGAAATGAAGAAAGTACAAGGAAAGAGAACATGACAGCGAACAGGATGACAAAAATACCCCAGTTCTCCATAAAGTATTCAGAAAACTGTAAGTCATCCCACTGATGTGTTTCTTTTGAAGACCCAGTTTTAAAACCATGCCTTTAACAGACATGTGTTTCCTAAACTACAAATTTAATATACATTTTAAATTTCTCCTGGATAGTGAATGTAATAGTTTATATCATCTAAGCAAGCATAACTGTATTACTGGTTACATCTTTTTGAAAAATGTAGCAGATTTCTTAACACTGTGACTGACTCTGAAAGCATTTTTTTTTGGCAGTAGCCTCAGCCTTTTCCTAAGAATAGTGTATTTTAATGTTATATCTTCTTTAATTTTCTGCTATCAGTGAGATCCCCCTCTTCCCCTGAAATTCCATGTTTGAAAGTCTATTCAAAATTCCCATTTCAGTTAGCCAAATATTTTGTGGGTTTTTCATTATCAGTGGATGATTAAAAAAAAAAGTACTGACAGTACACGGTTCTTGTTCTGTACTTGAAAATGTCAATATTATAGCACCATAGTTATTATCTTGTCTTCACTTCATGAGCAACTCAGGGGTTCCACTTCAAACATTTGATACTGCTCCAAGTATGATTAGAAAGATGGATGAGTCTAAAGGGATGGTGTCTCCCTTCGTGGGTCTGAAAACTTAACTGACCCACAAGTTGTCAGAAATGAGATGTTATTCACAATATATAACTTCGATATTCAGCATATAATTCTATGTACACATCATTTGATCTATCTTGTTTCCATGGTTTATGTCCATAATTGATTCTAACAGTTGTCACATTTCCAACTAAGGTAAAAAATATATGTATCAGTGATAACCCAAAGATCTTTATTTTCTGGAAACAAGCTCAAACAGGTCTTGCAAGAGTGTATGAGTATTAGTCATCATTTCTTTCTAGCATAGGAAACTGAAATGTCATTTAAATAGGTCTTGAAACTATAATTAAGCATAAGTGATATAAATTCACTGAGACAAATACTTTTAGGACATACCCCCACTCTCAGGCCATCTGGTGTTTGGTTGTTGATCCCTGAATCAAACACCCAGACTTGGGAGTCAGTGACTTGCCTCTTTCCCTGTCCAGCACCTTACCCTGTATCTCTGCTGATTTATGGATGAGGTCAAGGGAGTTACATGCAAGGTAAATATGTGGACTCAACAATTCTGACGGTAAACAGCCTCATTTGACTGTACTGCTGATGTACCTTAGTTTAATTTGATTAATGCCCTGGCTTTGCATTTAATGTCTTCAGAGAGGCAGCAGACAGAAAAAGGAATAAAGGCTCAGTAAAGAATTTTCTTTTACATCTTTCCTTAAGAAATAAACGTTTTACCTTGTTGTGATTTGAAAAAGAGCAAATCCCAAAACTGTCTGAGGATGATCTCGCCATTTTGAGGTGAACTAGCATACACACAGCGTCCAAATCAACTTCCAGTCAAGCTTTTTAGATACGCTCAGCAAACATCTGCAAGTATCATGTAAAAGTGGGTAACAAAAGTAAAGGAATAATGAGTTCTTCCTGCTCCCTTCCTTGACTAATCTTCTTGCATGTGCTAATCTAACCAAGATGATCTAAACCACACAGAAATATCATATATTAAAGACAGGATCTTTAAGGATTTGCTAAGCTTCAGATGTACCTATTCCACTTCATAATTCCTGGGAAGATGAATTCTATTCCTTTGCATGGTTTAGGCTAATAGTTACAATACAACCACAGTCAGTGGCTCTCAGTTGCTGTCTTGACAGCTCCTCGGAAACAGTTCATCATCATAGTCATGATGCCCATGTTAGCCACGTGAATGTCCAGAATACATCAATGTGACTGACCAATAAAACCCTAAAATGGTTTTTGTTTATAGAAACCAATAATGGAAGTTACATTGGTAGTGTGATTGAACTATATATTACAATTTCTATATTTTGTTAAGTGTAACTTACATTTGTCATTTGAATTGTAATTTCTATGTATTTTACATTACTACGCTAAATCTGAAATCCTGTGTAATATTAACCATCTTCAAGTAAGTAAATTTGAGAGTAAACATTCATTAAACACCCTCCACATATTGGATATCTAAAAAAACATAGTCAGAGAGTATTGGACTCTGATAGACAGTCCTGACTTGACTTTAGGCCCAGCTGGACATGAGTTCTGTTCACTGCTCTGCTAGAGATACGCTATTCCAAAACTGAGATGTAGTAAACTAAGATGTAGGTAGTTTGACCCATACATGACTTTTTCCATCAAAGAACTCTTGCAAGACAAAGTAAAATTAAACTTTTTTTATTCCTTTAAGACTTGTTTTATTCTTATTTAATACACTTTGAAAAAGAGTACATCAAGGCATTATGTAAAACAAAATTATTTATTCAGTGTAGGAATGGTAACTCAAAAGCATTTTTTTTCCCAGATATATTTTCTCTGGTTATCACTTTCTATTCACAGCAGTACAATTTTCTGTCCAAATAAATAGAGTGTATGTAAGAAAAAAAAAATTGTAGTAGGCTCTGTAGAGGCACATCTTAATAAAAACAATGGGTATTGTACAAACCAGCATGCTGCTTAAGAAATGTGGGATACAAAATCCATTTGGTATCACACAGATCAAACATAGGTGATTAATTACAGACCTAATAGGAAAAGTAAACAATGCATCCTCATCGCAGAACAGCAAACATATATCTTCTTAATCACAGTGGGATTATAACATCCTGCTCTCCACAGGTATGTAACTTTGTGTCACTAGCATCTGCCATGAATCTCATAGAGTTATTATTCTCATTTTACAGTAAATAGAGGTGAAAATAACTAAAAAGTATTCGATTCCTGATTACAGCGAGAGAAAAAAATAGTTATGTGCAATTTGGACTGTAAGATTTCTTTTTGGTTGTCTCATTTGGCAACATGGTTTTTTCCAACTATTATCATTATTATGCAATACATAAATGAACTTATCACTGGCACCTAGGCTTATTAACCAGGCAGCAGTTATACTGCTGTTGAAGGACTGCAGCAGAGCACACAAATGTATGTTACATTTTCTTCTTTTACCATGCTGTGGTGTTGCTGTTAAGAATAAGATGTAAGCCAAGTACATTTTGCCTGGAAATATAAACTTCAAGGTTTTACTTTGTTCTGTTTTTTTCTAAGTTGAACACTAGCTTTTTTCCCCAGACATTTGTAACCATTTTACTTTACCCTGACAGATGCCACTGCTAGACACAAAATCAGAAGTTATGTTCTGCTGTAAACACTCAGCATGTGTTACAAATTGAAGAACTGAAGTTCCTTGAGATCCAGGCCATCTCTTCGTCATTACCATGCTGCCATTTTTACTGCATTTTGTTAGAGGAAAATGCACCATGTTGGATCTCACAGTGATGGATTCTCATCAGCATTGGCATATACGTGATGCAGAAGCAGAACCTTCCATGTGTGAACCTGATCCATGAAGCCAAAGGGATTCAGTCCTTTAGCACAGCTTGCTTGATTTTGACATGAAGTTTTGGAAAGGTGGTGGTTTCCTCTCTTATTTTTTCCAATACAGGATTATCATGTATTGGGGTAATCAATTTAACAACTGTATATTTAAATACATACATCAGATCTGCAGGTGTTTGTCTTCTTGTGTCTGCAAAGTAAACCTTCGTAGAGCAAGAGTTCTTGTCGATTTGTCTGTCATTTATAACAAAAGTGCTTGGTAATTTACTCAGAGGAAGACAATTCCATGTGCTGATTCAGGTAAAAGAGCAGGTAAATGCCAAATCCACTCTCTCTAATAATGGAAAGCAGCATTCAGTTAGGGTTAGCTGGTTGTGTTCTGCAGGTTTAGCTCATGCTGCAATTATTATTTCATTTTCTTTTGAGTGAAAGAACATGGTGTCTAGTTGTATTTTAAAATGAAACCTTTCTGTAATTTTTTTTTCCTGTTTCACAGATTCCTAATGATGGGTTTTAGTGAAGTGTAGAGAAAGGTATATACTGTGTTTGGGAAGCAGTGCTTTTTCATACAGTAAGATTCAGTATTCAGTATGAGTTGCATGCAATGACCCAGACTCTACAAAGATGGTGTAACTAAAAGTGCTTCGTGCAACAAAAAGACACACAAAGTGTCTTTTTAAGGGACTGTTCATTGATAACTCCATTTTACTCTTATTAAAATGGAACATAAAGCCCATAGCAAAGCCTGGGATATATAGAAATCAATCTCTGTCACGCAGTTTACTTAGCACAGTCAGCTCACTTTTATTCAACATCTGAGTTGGGAGAACACCGTTTTTTTGTGTTTGTTTATTTTTTAAATTTCCTAAAGGTACAGAAAAATAAATTATTTTAGGAGCTGTAAAGAGATTAAACATTTGACAATTAACAGAATGCGCCTAAAGCAAGAAGTACACTGCCATGCTTTCCAATGGCTCTCTAAGCTCACCGCTTTGTTTTGCGTACAGTTCTGTCCATGCAGCATCTCTTTTTCCTTTTTTTCTTTTTTTCTTATATTTTTCTTTTTTCTTTTTCTCTTTCTTTTTCTTTTCATTTCTTTCTTTTTCTCATACATAGCCTAGGCCTATGTCCATGCCTTGACCAACTGTGTTATAGCACTCTGTGGAAAAACCATGTCACTGACTGGCTGCAAATCTGATTAAGTGCAGACAGGTTCTTAGGCTAGGAAGACAGAAGTGTATTTTGTGACTATCAGATTATAGTTTATTTGGTTGTGATGATTTTTGTATATTTCATGCCTTCTTGACCAGTAGATCTTTAATGACCTACATCATGTTGACTCAGCACTTTTTAAAGATATGCACCAATAAAAAGAACACCTTTTTATAGGATTTTTTTGAATGATGACTGAAGTTCTTATTTATATTTTTTAAATGAAGGGTCGTATTCTTTTATCAAGGTTTTGGTACTTTCAATTAGAGTGTTACTGCTCATCTCTTACACCTTTATTTCACTGCTGGTAACATAACAAAATCAAAACTTAATTGTAAGTACTTACCTTGCACAAAACAGATCAATCTGCTTCTCTAAATGTGTCACATGAGAACAGCAGTCAAGTCCAATTGATTTCAAAGTTATCTGGCACAACTACCACTACAATACTTTCCCTAAGATGCATTCAGCCAATACATTTACTACTTTTCAAAAGAAGTATTTGCTGGCCTGACTACTTTTTTTTTTTCACCAGTTGATTCATGCGTATTACAAATAACCTGGGTATATATATGGTTTGGGTCCATTAAGAAGCATAAAAAATCTAAGTACATACTTTTCCTGAACTTTAAGCTTCTGCTTTTGCCTTGAATTTTCTGAGTTTGAGCTCGCACTCAGCCCATCAGCCTTAATACCAGCCCTAACAGTTCCTGAAGTGTGTTATAGACTTGCATGAGCAGGTGATTACATAAAAGTTAAAATAAGATGGGTTTAGAAGGATTAAGTGATTCCATATGTTATCTCAAAGACCTGTAGTTCAAGACAGAACAGTTCAAATAATTCATTGCTTTTTTCTTTGATAAAAATGTAGGTTTTAACCTTTTGGGAAGTCTTTTTCTACGTGTCAGCAGCAGCTCCAACCTGTCAGTTCAGCAATACTTCACAACTACTGCAGTTCACTTTCTGTGTGAAAGGGAAAAGAGAAGCAAGAATGATACTCAGGCTCTTGAGGACTGTGAAAAATGCAAGATGTGAGTGACCATACCTTGCTCTGAGATATTGAAACTTTAAGGGTAGTTTCAATAAACAGTTGGAGAGGACAGCTTCAAGGCAGAGTAGGTAATAAATAGAAAAATGATTACAAAATGAAAAGGTTTCTCTGTAATGTGAGAACTGGTTCAGGGGACATGAGCTTAATGACTTCCTCTGTCACAAATTGCCTCAGAGATTTTAGGGAAATTATTTAATCTTGTCTGAGCCATAATATAGAGATAGTGCGTTCCTTTTATTTTGATTTTTTTTTTCTTTTTAAAGTCAAAAAGTAGGGTTTGTTTTTTTCTTAAGATGTGCCTGCAGAAGTCTTCTGGTATTGTCTCCCATAACTTTCTTATTGACAAAGTGAAGTACAGACTACATAAATGGACAGCAGGATGGACTATCTTAACTGCTAAACTCAAAAAGTTAATATCAGTAGCACAAAGTCCAAGTAATGTCCATTCACTAGTAGTATCCCCACTTGGAGGGGCAGCAATATCGGGGCCAATGTAACATATTTGTTATTGATCTTGTTGGTAGGACAGAAAGCACCCTCAGCAAGTTTGAAGAGGATACAAAATTGGGAAGAGTGGGTGATGGTACAAGCGCAGTGTGAGCTACTGGTACAGCTCCAGCAGCGTTCTCTTCAGAATAGGCCGGGGTCTTCCCTGTGCTGGACATGGGTGGTTCCAGTCAATTTCAGCCAGCTCCACAAGGGACCCACCACAGGACATAGCTAAACCCATCAGCAAATGAGAGAGGAAGAGGGAGACAGGCAGGGAGAGGGAGAGGGAGAGAGAGAGAGAATGGAATTAGAGGTGAAACAACTGAGGAAGCACCAAGGTCAGAGGTGCAGGAGGTGCTCTATTGCAGGGCAGGCATACCCAAGCAGAAGCAAATTTTTCCTAATGGGACCGTGGCATATGAATGATATGACAGAACAGTTACAGCTTTGGAGGAATTGCATCCTGTAAAGAACCCACACCAGAGCACAGGAAGAGTGAGAGAAAAGGAGCAGAAGAGAGAAACCACTACCTCACCTTACAATGCCAGTTGTCTCACTGAACGGACTCAACATAAACTGCATCAATAGCAAGGTGGAAGAAGAGTCTGGAGTAAAGCTGAGCCTGGGAAAGTCAGCAGAGAAGTGTTTTCCATAAGTGCATGATTGTTTTTTTTGTGTTTTTGTTTCCCAGTATCTTAATCGGTACTCAATTATCTATATTATATGGAAATAAACTACATCAAATTCCTCTGAGTCAGGTATCTACTGCCGACATCAGTAAGTGCTAAGTTATCTCCCATTCCCATGAACTTTCTTGCTCTCATTCTTCCTATTTGCCTGTCAGAGTTCATGGAAAATGCTCTTAAATAGTTTCAATTTCAGGCACCCCGTAAATAGAAGGAAATTGGATTTAATGGTCCTTAAGGTCCCTGTGTTTCAGTGATTCTATTTTCCCCCTCACCTTGATGCCAGGGTGTGAGAAGGAAGTGAGTGAGTGGCTGTGTCGGTGCTTGGATGTGAGCTGGGACAATCCACCGTGCTGATGCATCATGTGGTTGTACCTAATTCAGACAGGCCAGAGAAGTGGGCAGAGAGGAACCTCTTGGAGTTTAACTATGGAAAACACCAAGTCTCATACTTGGAGAGGACTAAACACATGTGCCAGCACAGGCTGGGGCTGACTGTCTGGAAAGTATCTTTTCAGAAAAGGTCCTGAAGGTCCTGCTGGACAAGAAATGGAACTTTTTCCCATTAGGTAATATTTCTTTGCTATAAAAAGTAGCTAGAAACATTTATACATTAAACCAAGGACATCCCAATAAGCATTATGAGTCAGTAAGTATGGAAAACAATTTGTATAAAAGAAACCTTTGTTCTTGTAGTACTGAAGATGAGGCTAAAAACCTTGCTTGTACAGTTACTGTCTTCAGATGTGTAGATATCAGAATTAAGATATGCTGGCCACATGTCTTGTAGAATATTCATCATAGGAAAAAGTAAGATCTTAGACTTCCAAAGGGTAAAATGCTACATTCTACTGACTTATTTTATTCATTTGTTGAACATTGTCACAGACATTTTCTATGGCCTCTCAAAGGCCAAACCAGGATCAAACTAGCCCCTTAGACCTGACTCATTTTCCCTATCCTCTCTAGGTATGTTTGGTATAAAAACAGGGTTATTATCAGATTACTGCTGTAGACTCTTGTTCAAATGGTAGAACTCAAACCATTTAGGAATACCAACATACTGCCAGGAATTATAACAGTGGCAGTGTCATTTGGAAACTTGTACTCTTAGCAGAAACCTGACACTCAGCTGCCTTGTTAGTTACTCAGACTGAGTAATCTGTCTCTATTCAAGCAGAAGATGATGCAGTTCTTCAGGTTAAATAGTGCAAAAACTATAATAAACATGCAAACTATTAGAATAAATAATATACTGTTAATCTTCAGTAATAGGGAACCTATATTGTTTTGCTTTGTTTTCTTTTCTTTTCATAAAGCTTAAATAGAAGTTGAAATGTTCCTTGGCTACATGCGAAAATTACTGGGAATTAGTTTAGATCTGTTTCTCTAAAACACTTTCTGGCCTTATACTTAAATTTTAACAAGTTTCTCTCTAAAAAAAATTACCTAATTCTCCTCTCATTTTTACCTGTCTTAGTTAGAAACAATCAGTCAAAGACAGTAGTTATTCCTTTTGCTATTTATGTCTGAATAAATCCAAATTAATTGCCTACAGATTTGAATAAGGATAATTTTCATAAGTTATAGCAGAATTTATCCAGCTTTATTTTACAGGAGAACAGTTCTGCCTAGAATAAAGTTAACTTTTTTCATTGTAGACCATATACAACATTTTGGATATGTGTCTAAAATAGTGATAGCAATCAATGTTTTGGCTAGTGACATACGGTGAAGCACCAAGGCTTCATCTGTTTCTCACACTGTCTACCCAGCAAGTGGGCTGGGAGTGGAAAAGAGATTGTGAGGGTACAAAATGCACAACCAAAATTAAATATAGCATATAATATTGTGCTCAGCAGTAAAAACTCAGGGGTAGGATAAGGAGGGGAGAGACATTTGGGGTTACGGCATTTGTTTTCCCAAGCAGCTGTTCTGCATGCTGAGGCCCTGGTTTCCTGGAGGTGCCAAAACATCTGCCTGCCAATGGAAAGTAGTGAAGGGAGGCCTTATTTTGCTTTCCTTGTGCATGCATCTCTGTTTCACTTATTAAAGTGCTTTATCTCAAAACATAAGCGTTCAGGTTTTGTTCTTCTGATACTCTCCCCTATCCTGCTGTAGGAGGTGGAGAGTGAGTGAGCGGGGGAGTGAATGTGTGAGTGAATGAGTGAGTGCGTCAGTGCTTAGCTGCTGGAAAGCGTCAACACACAACAAGCATCTAAATCCTCAGAATGATTATTCCTTGGGGAAAAAAATATTACCCAGGATGGTCCAGTAAAAAGTAGGGCTTTTCCAAATCATCATCCTAAAGGTAATGTGAAGCTGTCATGCTGCCACCATAACCATGGGAGGAATTTAACGGCAGTTAAGAGTATAAGAAGTTTTATTGTGATAAGAAAGAAGTAAATGAGAGACATCTTAGAGGCAAGTTTCACTGAATGACCATACTAAAAGCTGCTTTGGTTTTGGATAGACCACAAGCTGAAATACAATAAAAATTTAGAATTAGTACAGCACGTGTGTCAACAAAGCAAGCTCTTCCGTCTGTAACTAGGCTGGCAAGAAGGGGTTGATAAACCTGGGATGTACTCTCATGATGCCAAAAATTCTTCATCTATGTACTATTCATAGCTTTAATATGGACAATTTCCTACTAGAAAGTCAACTGAGAAAAAAAGCATTTAAGACAAAATATTATAATTTTTACACCAGCTTAGTCTTCCATTACCTACTTCCAATCCCATAGCTAATTTCCTTTTTATAGCTCTCATACTTCCTACTCCTAACAGAAATATCAGGAGATGACAGGAAAAAAAAAAAAAAGAAGAAAATAAAGGAATCTTCCTGGGAGTATTGTTACTACTATGCCTCATATCCGAACTCTAATCAAAAATGTACAATGCATCCTTCCCCTGAAAACGTAAGAAAAATAATCTGCTCTCAAAGGTATGGCATGAATTGGGCTGAAGATTTGATTTTTTTTTTCTATTTTGTCCTGTTCAAATCACAGCTACACCTTTTTAATAAGAATGAAGTATGTAGCCTCTATATTTTCCTTCTTTATTAATTATTTTCTAATTTCTTGACTACTCTGTATCTTTTTATTCTCTGCCTCCTTTCTGCATCTCAGCAGCAGCTCTGCTTTCACCCTCTCTATTCCAGTTTCATCTCACTATGTATTCTCCAACCCATTTACTCCTCTGTATTTTTAAACAACTTACTGATAGATGTCTATAGATTTATATTCCTTTCTATCCTTCTCATTTTGGTGTTTTCTATCAGTCAGTCATCCTTTGAAGTATTCCCATGTTTGCTTAAACTCAAGGGCCAATATTATATCAGGAAATATAAAAATTTGTCTGCCTTTATGTTATAAAGCTGCCTTTGACTTTTGTAGCTGTTTTATGTTTTGTATTTAGCTGAGATTTAGGATCTGTGAATATTTCAAAATGTTTAAGATCATTGGGAATTTAGGAAAGAGTATAGATATAAAACATCTAGAAGAAAGATAAAAAACAAAGGCCTGGATTCTGGGTTATGCAGAGAAAGTTTTAAAAAAAATAGAGCCTTACATTTTCAGAGAACTATGTGTGATTTTAGATAGCATCTCCCACTTCCTACTACTTTGTTCTGTGGCAAAACTTCTGTGTTGTGAAATACATCTTCCACTAAAGCAAATGAAAAAATAGCAGGTCAACTGAAATGTGATTCCTGTGTCACACTGAGTACAATGAGTTTTCCAGCTGGTGGCAAACCAACTGGACTTAGCTATTTATCCAAGACCTGTGGGTGCAAATCATGAGGGCTCAGTCAAAGAAGGGAGCTACGATATCTTGCACCATCTGAGTAGCCCTTCTGTAGGCAGTTTAATTTCTCTGCAGGTGATCAATATATTCCACCCACTACATCACGTGGATCAAAGCCTGGCCTTTATGCCCAGTCTAAATAAGAACTCTTTCAACCTCTTATGTAGATATATATATATATATATTATAGATACATATAAATCTATTATGTAGCATATGAAGAAGGTACCTTGACATTTCTATAACATAACAGTATTCATAATTTTTAGTTAAGATGTACATTTCAGCCATACATTAATTTGGTACCTTTTTGATCTATTCATGATTTCAGAGTCTGGAGACATGCAAACAGGAATAGAATAATGTATTTGTTCAAGGCATAAACTGGAAGTTGTGTTAGTCATACTCATGTTTTTCATTGTGGTGCTATGTGTTTAAATATAGAAAACAAAAATATTCAATCCTATTTTCATATCATGAATCACCATGAATCTCTATTTCACTGACCTTAGACATTAAGTTTGAGAGTCAACTTCACACTGTAAACACCTTGGCCGTGATTCGTCTGTCGGTGGCTGACATGTAAAGGCAGGGTTACAGAGTTCAAGCACCCACTAAAAAGTGAAGTTTAGTCAATAGAGCTGAGTAGTGAGAAAGCTCTGACCACATGTGCATGGGTATTGTCAGGTAAGTGTAGCTGATTGGTAAACTCCACAAAGTGTACTGAGCAATGGCCATCACAAGAAATGAAGTAGAGCATTCATATCAGGTGGGAGTCAGGCCAAGTTGGTGGAGACATATATTAGGCTTGTGTTGGAGGTATGATGTCTTTTATATGAGAGGCTAAGAAGATTTAGGCAGAATTTATATATCTTTATTAAAGAGCCACTGGCTAAAAACTAAATGTAGCACTGTGTCGGAATGTGAACTTCTATAGAGAAGTGAAAAAAGTTAGGATATATTATTTTTGTGTATCAGCATTATCCACATTCAGTGGTTATTGATGAAAAAAGGAGGGAGACTAGAAGGGCATGCAGACTTTGTGGCATCAACTACTAAAGCAAAAGCAGTTACAGCCTTCAGAAAGTAAGCTTCATTCTCTCCAGCCTTGTCCTGGGCTACACAAAAATTATGATATTCACCTTTTCTTTTATCTTTTCTCCAAATATACCTTTATTGCTTCTCGGTGTTTTGCCTTCTTTAAAGAGACTAGACTATTCGTGATTAATGACTCAAACAGTCGACCACCTGCAGTGACCACCCAGGTGCTGTACGAGACTGGACTATTGGTGCTGATGGCTCAGTCAGCAGTGTGCTTTGCTAACAATGTGCAGGGTGGCCCCCCAGGCCAGGGGCTGAAGGTGTGCACGTCTGACACCTCAGGCTACAAGCTGGGTGTTAAACAAGATAAGGAAAGAGGCAAATCCTGGGAGATGGAGTAGTGTTTCTTTTTCCTTACACAAATGGCTCAGCTGTGATAACTCTGGGAGACATTCACACCCAGCCTGAAGGTTTTCATCTCTTGTTGATGAGCTGTAATGGGGCAAAATGGACTCAGCTGCACTGACATAAGAGACAGCTGCAACATCTCGGTTGGTTTAACTCAGTGTGTTATCAGTATTGTTATTATCATTCTTGGTAAAGAGTTATTTTTTCACTTACATTTGAGTGTATTTGGTGTCTCTCTCTGTATTGGAAAAAACAGGGGTATTGAATCCATGGGAGGAGACATCTGTCTGAGGTCTCTCCCCCTCCAAACCAAGACAAACCTCCACCTACTTTCTCTTACAAGCCCATTTTTGGCTCCATCTTCTATCAACAGATGCAGCTTTCAGTCTGTGCTGCAGGTCTGTTGCTCTAGGTGATGCTTTTTTATCACTCTTTCTGCACAGCTGGAAGTTTACAAGCCTAACTTGAAAGCTAAGCTCTCTCAGTCACATTATCTCTGACATTCAGTCTTATATAACTGTCACATATTTATATTAAATGACAGAAAAATAATCCCAAACAACAAAAGAAACAAAACCAAAGCCTCTTGCAGAAAGAAAACTGTTTTTTGAGAAAGTGAAAATTATTAAAATCCAATATTCCTCAATGTGAAAAGTAGGACAATTGCAGTTTTGGTCTTCGAATAGAGATATGCTTAGTTTAACCAGTCTGCTTTCAATTTGTGTTACTTCATCCAAATCTCTCCTCATTCATATGGTTCCCCAGAAATTAGTGTCCCACCTGGGTTCCAATTGCTGGTCTAAAAGGATATATAGCTCCAGTGAACACTTTGGACCTTAAGGTGTCTCAAAAGGCCCATATGTAGACAACAATTTTCTTCTTTTGTTCCTGAAAATAGCCAAGCAAAGATTTGTTTTAAAAGTTCTACACACAGCACTTGGCAAACAATTTGATCATATCAATACAGTGTAAACAAAAAATTTAAGCTCTCCATAGGGAGCGAAAATATTTATCTGAATGCTGATAGATAAATTGCATTATTGAAGCAGGGGTTAAAAACATTAGGGGGTTGTGTTTTGCTTTGTTTTGTTTCTTTCCCAAAATCTATTCTTAAACAAATCAGGCAAACAACACACCTTACCAAGCACCCTGGGGAAATGAATATAGGGATTCATAAGTACTCCCCTAGTTTGTATGCATGAATCACTGTCTGGTGGCAAAAATCAATTTGTCTCTTTAAAAAGGCCCCCTTGGGTATAGATGACTGCAGAGCTGTAATGGTTTACTGTCTTGAGTGCCTTTGTCTGATGGCAAACAGAACTGGAATTGACAGCAGAGAGTTATAGTCATGAGCTAAAATTATTCATGTGTTGTGACTTTTTCGCTCACCTGGCGTTGCAAAGCTGCACCTGCAAAACAGTGCATCTATGTCATTCCTGTAGTCACCTCGATTGTATTGCAGGCACTGACAGTGCCTTGTGTCTCACTAGCTATTTATGTGTTCTGCTATTCCTTTGCAAATCAAGCACTCAGCTGTCTGCACAAATGTACAGGCACTGGTAGATATTAGACCTCGCAGAACAGAGAACCCCACTGAGAATGTTCCAACCTTCATGTCACACGGTGAAGTATATGAAAGAAAAGATGGGGTTGCATGTCTACACACATTTCATTACCTTATAGGCAGTATCAGAGAGTGGAGACAGCATTAGGCAGAAACTCAGAAAACAGAGGTTTTATTCACAGTTCAGGCCTTGATCTTCTGTATTACTTTAGACACATTCTTTTACCTGTCAGTGACTTCTCCCCTTCTACTGGGTCTTTTTTTCCTTTAATTGAAAGGTAAAAATATTATAGCTAGTGCAGAGGAGTTTCTGTCTCTTACAGTCACCTATTTTTATATTAGAGTCAAGCTTATTCAGTAATACCTTCCCCAATTTAATCTCTATCTTCCAAATGTCAGTGGACCATTGCTATTTGATATCACATGAAGGTTTGGTCCAATACCTTAGGATTTTTTAAACCATCTAATCCATTGTTAAATTTTACTCTGAAATTAACTAAGGCTTTGATATAATAAACAGGACATAGGAGATCACAGACTGTGGCAACAAAATGCTGGGCTGGTCAGGAAACCTTTTAAATTCATATTTGTTCTGGTCATAAATCTTTAAATGACTTATATTTTCTAATAAAGTTGTTGTGGTTTAACCCCAGCTGGCAACTAAGCACCACATAGCTGCTTACTCACTGCCTACCGGCAGGATGGTGAAGAGAATTGGAAAAGTGAGAAAACTTGTGGGTTGAGATATAGTTTAATAGGTAAACCAAAATGTACACACGCAAGCACAGTCAAATAAGAAATTCATTCACCACTTCCCATGGGCAGGGAGGTGTTCAGCCATCCCAAGGACTCCATCGTGCGTAACAGTGACTTGGGGCGACAGATGACCTGCAGAGAGACCTTGAAAAATTAGAGGGCTGGGCAATCACCAACCATATGAAGTTCAACAAGGGAAAGCGCTGGATTCTGCACTTGGGATGGGGCAACCTGGAATGTTCGTACAGACTGGGGAATGAGATGCTAGAAAGTACTGACACAGAAAGGGACCTGGGGGTCCTGGTCACTGGCAAGTTATATATGAGTCAGAAGTGCCCTGGCAGCCAGGAGGGCCAACCGTGTCCTGGAGGGCATTTCCAGCAGGTCAAGGGGATTGTCCCACTCTGCTCTGCACTGGTGTGGCCTCACTGTGAATATTGTGTGCAGTTTGGGGCACTGCAATATCAGAAAGGTAATAAGCTGTTAGAGAGTGTCCAAAGGAGGGCAACAGAGATGGTGAAGGGCCTTGAGGGGAAGCCATAGGAGGAGCACTGAGGTCACTTGGTCTGTTCAGCCTGGAGAAGAGGAAACTGAGGGGAGACCTCATTGCAGTCTACAACTTACTTTTGAGGAGCAGAGGAGGAGAAGCAGGCACTGATGTCTTCTCTGTGGTGACCAGTAACAGAACATGAGGGAATAGCCTGAAGTTGTGTCAGGGGAGATTTAGGTTGGATAATAGAAAAATGTTCTTCAAGCGCTTGTGTTTCAGCACAGTGTTCGGGCACTGGAACAGGCTCCCCAGGAAAGTTGCAATAGCACCAAGCCTGACAGAGTTCAAGAAGTGTTTGGATGATACTCCACAGCACATGGTGTGACTTTTGGGGATGGTCCTATGCAGGGCTAAGTGCTGGACTCAGTCATCCTTAAGGATTTTTCCAACTCAGCATATTCTATGATTCTCTGTTTCCCTGGCAGAAACTGTGAATCCTGAGATGTCTGGCTCCACATATAATCTTGTTTCATCTGAAAAACACAGAGAAATATGGTTTAAAACAAGTAAAAAGATGTCTGTTCTCTATAAGGATACTCAGGGAGACAAAAATATGCCCCCAGTTCACATTATATGCAGTGATAGGCTGTCAGTGTACAGATGATAACTTCTGCTGGCATTGGGTGCAGAAAAATAATTCAATCCAGAGCAAGTTAGTATTATGCATAAGGATATTCTGGATTGATTGTATAACCAGATGTTATGTGAATTCAATCAAGAAATGTTTTTTGTCACCTCAGTTCAAACAGGCAAGCCAGCTTCATTCCCAGTTGAGATGAGAACAGGAATCCATTGCTTACTCTATTAACAATAGACAATTTTTCTAATAATGAATAGATTTTTTTCAGTTCTCTGATGAGATTGTTGAGTGCCAGATGTAGCTGTGAGAATTTTCTTTTTTTTTAACTCTCTCGAGAGAGGTAGCAAGGGTTTAATTTTGGTCCGAAGAGCTTGTTTTGAATGCATTTCAAAAAGAAATAAACTTGTAAGTATCATATGCCCATAGGTAATATTATAGCCCTCTTTAATAGGAGAATGCATGTACCCTCGGTCTAGGCTAAACAGGAGAAATTTGATAAAAGAAAAAAAATCAGCATCATACAAGCATACATTAACTCAGTGAAAAGTTCCTTGGGTCCAGTTCAAGTAGAAGATACCACTGATGAGGCACAGTGATGGCAAAATGTTTGTATACTCACGTGTTTTTTGTTTTATACTTAAAAATATGCACTGAAATGGGAAAAAGATGTTTATAAACCCAAACATATTTTTCCTAAATTATGCAATATTTTTTTCTCAAAATGTAACCTTTTATTTATGACCTCAACTCACTGTGGGTTTTAGAGCTCTCACTTCTCCAAAGAAGAGACCATCTTCTCTCTTTGTTTCTTTTTAAACAATGTGAGTAAATGAAAAGCATTTTACCATTCCAAGCAACCAGAAACAAATGACACAGTGTCAGGTACTCCTAGCAACTTTCTCCTAATCCTGTAGCTTTGCCTTTGCATAAAACTGAATGAACTGGCATTGCATTGTTTGGCATGCATTTGCTTCAGAGACGTTTCCACTAAAGTAGTGAGGTCAGTCAATAAATTTCTTATGAAGGAGTTGCAGAATGGAAGTTTTGTTGCACAACCTCCTACGGCCTCCAAAAATGGGTATAATTAAAAAAAAAAAAAAAAAGAAAAAGAAAAAATAAAAGACCATTCTGAGCATAACCTATTTGGCATCTTGCTTAATAGGCACATCCTGTGGCCTGCTGGGCCATCATAACTTAATAGGAAAGGGAGACGCTGCTGGGAAAACGTGCACAAGAGAGATGAGTTGTAAAAGTGTAATTGGCACACACACACACAGCAAGGTATCCCTGAAGACTCAGAAGACTTTTCAGTCTTGAAAACATTTACAACCAAGCACAGTGATTTATACCCCAATTCCAGCGGATTTGCTCATGAGAGTAAGTAATATGCTCAGTAGTAATTAACAAGCACGAATTTTCTCTGTTATTTTCACTGACTCTCATGCCTCTTCGCACTGTCAAAGAGGTGTGAAAGAAGAAGGCCTGAGAACAGGGTCTTATTTCATGTTTTTCCTCAAAGACATTTTTGTGCTATCAAATCCGGCTTTGGAGAACAAATGTCACCAACCAAGTAGAATCAACAAATGCGTAAGGCCATATGTCCCCATCTCATTCATCTCGTCATGTGTGCTCTGACAGTCCCCCAAAACAACATTCATCTAAATAGTTGTGAGTTTCAAAATCTTATCAGCAAAATTGAATTGCTCAAACGGACAATTTGTCTATTTAGTTCTTTCAGTTTTCTTTTGCTTTGTATTTTTCCCCCCAGAACACATTTGTATACAAACTGACAAAGGTGAATTGCTGCATGAAGTTAGGTATCCAGGTGCTGTCAACAAATTGACATTCATTAAGTACTGATTGGCTCTAACAAAATATAAACATGCTTCCTCTCCCAAGTTTTAAACCATCAGTTTAAGGTTCTATATTCAAAAGAGCTCTCAAATTCTTGTTGAGCTTTAAAGCTTGTGCTGAAGTTCCACTAAAGTTAATGGGAAAAAACTGTGTTTAAGCAATGTCTTATTTAATTTCTAAAACCCAAGCTCTGTTTGAGCTACTTAAACATTGACGGCCAGTCACTAGTGATGTCCTCCAGGGATCAGTGTTGGGCCCAATCCTTTTTAATATCTTTACTGGTGATGTGGGTGAGGGATCAAGTTTACTATTAACGGATTTCCAGATGATGTCAAGCTGGGGGGAAGTGTTGATCTGCTGGAAGGGAGGAGGGCTCTGCAGATGGAGCTGGACAGGCTAGATAGATGGGCTGATTCCAATGGGATGAGGTTCAACAAGGTCCAGTGCTGGGTCCTGCACTTTGGCCAAAACAACCCCCTGCAGCGCTCCAGGCTGGGCACAGAGTGGCTGGAGAGCAGCCAGGCAGAAAGGGACCTGGGGGTGCT
>JAWMRA010000001.1:57156380-57176018 GCA_035584735.1 Pseudotriccus pelzelni | reverse complement strand
TTTCTTTCTTTCTTTCTTTCTTTCTTTCTTTCCTTCTCTTTCTCTCTTTCTCTCTTACTCTCCCTCTTTCTTTCTCTCTCTTTCTCTTTCTCTCTTTCTCTCTTCCTCTATAGCTATTTAATAAATTGTGCCATCATGTCAAACACACAAAAGTACTGTATAGTATCAAAAACTCAGCATATGACGATAACTAGTGGTACCTAAGGACTTTACTTAATCAGATGCTCATGACCATGTGTCACTTTCCTTACCTCAGCCCCACTTTGGAAGCCATATAGACTTGTTATAATTAGTCCTTTGGAGAGGCAAGATTTACAGATTCAGCCAGAAGACCAGAGTTCACAGATTTTTTGACTTGCAACTCAGAGCACGAACAAAGGTTCTTGCACTTACCTGAACCCAAGAGTGTAAACACATCCTAAATGACCCAATTTGTTCCTACATGTATGAGGAATATTGACCTCTGATGACTTTTGCAATATATAGTAGCAAAAAAATATATAACTCTCTCTGCTCTTACCTACTAGAGCACTTATATTTTCTCCCATCAAGAGATTTTTAAAATCGTAACTCAAAACCTGTAGTCATTTTTTAAAAAGAAAAAAAAGCAGAACTGATGTAGAAATATGAGGGCATTGCTGGATGCCTACCGAGACCTCCTGCATTTTGGAGTAAAGATAGTTCTCAGGTAGTAAATGAAAAAACAAACAAATAAATAAACATGTTCCAACCAATATAACTCGCATATTTGACTTGATGTTTAAAACAAACAAGCAAAATCAAAGCAGGGAAACAAACAAAACCCAAACCCTTTCAGAATAGAAAACAGTCAATAAAATTTGCCAAGGAGAAAACCCCATGATAGCCAGAATTCTGCCTGTCTAGGTCACAGATTTGAAGTAGATGGTCAGTATAGTTAAGGTAGAATAGAGCTAGCTGTAGAAGATATGGAGAAGGCAAATCAACAAGAGGAAAGACCTGAGAGCTAAAGCCACCAAAGATCACGAGAAAGTGCCGTGAGTGAGAATTTGAACTGCGTATTTTCTTTTTCTTGATACATATTGACTTCCAAACCAATAGAAGGTATAAACAGCTGTGGGAGCCATTCATTCACGGCTAGCTACTGTCACATTACGAATAGTTATCGCCATTAGGACAGCGTGTCATGGTGCCCCTTGCAAGTAACATTATTAAGTGATGGACAATGCACATCTGTTCCCAGCATCTGCAACTACAGAAAATCTGGGGTTTTAAAAGGAACTAAAGATGTGCTCCACTGGCTTATTAGCTGTGCAGCTTTTGTGGCATCCCTGTAAAGTTGAAGAAGGCACTTCATCATCGCCCTAGCCCTGATTTCTATTATACAAAGAGAACAGGCCATGCCAGAGTGTGATTGAGTACACCTGAGATCTGGATTGTCTTCTGGATGTGCCTGCCTCTGCCTGTTGCCCAAAGACAGAGAACAAGACAATACTCTTCTGAGTATCTACCTCTGAGTATATACCTCCCTTAATTGGGAGGTATATGTGAGGTACATAGGATAAATCCGGTCTCTGGACTGTGCTCAACCAGGTCCAGCAACATAAAGTTTTTAAAATGCAATGAGGTATAAGATTGCAGAGGAGAGTTAAAGAGGACATGTAATTCAGTACTACTGTTCTGGTCTGTTTATTTAGGAGAAATTTTTCTGCCAAACGTTCACCTAAGTTCATCTGGAATAATGCTTTAGTGCTGTGAATGCTTTCACATACACTAATAAATGAAACATCCTTATGAATCACAAGATCTATAGATTCTCACACTCTCATTAATTAGCAAAAAGGTCAATTTGATGGATGAGAAGGTGAAATCCCATTTGGTCTCACCACCCACCATCAGAAAAAATGAGAACTGAAGATTCAAAGGTACATGTTCAGTTTAATTGCATTTCACATTTAAATAACATAAAACAGTTGGCTAGCAACAAATCCTCTTAAATCACTTATAACTTTGTGTGCCACAACCCAATTCTTGCATAGGTAAAACCACTTCAAACATGAATAAAGATTTATGGACTAGACCCAAAGAGCGTAAAGAAGGACAAAGCTCATGAACACACTCTCAGACAGAATCTGAACTGTTCAGCTGCACATCGTAGGCTATATACATCTGATATTTTCATTTCTGTTCATTTGCAGAATCATGGTACTCAGTAGCACCAAACACTGACATTGTTCAAGGACAGGGAAAGAGTCAGTTAAGGAGTCAGGATCTAATTTGCAAAACAGTGCAAGTAGTTGGAGAGCATGTAGAGGGAAGGTGAGGGTCATAGGGCCAGAGGCATTAAATCACAGACTAGCAGTATGTATAGATCCGATTCCAAAGTGACCTTGCACTTCAGCATATATTTTTTCTGGTCATGATTAATCATAAACATCAAGCCTGTCATGAGCAATGTAAATGATTTTGCAACAGACTATGTGTCCAGAAAGGGCCTAGAATGGGCAATTCTTCATTGTTGTAGCAATATCTGTATTAAAATATGTAGGGGGATAATAAATTCAAGATTATGATCAAGAACCAATTCTTAGATATGTTCCTAGGCATTTAAATACCGATCAGCATGCCAGTAAAAAACTCCCGAGCCATAGCTGAGAGTCACAGAATTATAGAACGTCCTGAGTTGGAAGGAACATACAAGAACCTTTGAGTCCAACTCCTGGCACAGGGCAACTGCAAAAATCACACTGTGTGCCTAAGAGAATTGTCAAAATGTTTCTTGAACTCTGTCAGGCTTGGGGCTGTGACCACTGCCCTGGGAAGTGTCCGACCACCTTCTGGGTGAAGAATCTTTTCCTAATACCGAATCTGAACCTCCCTGACATAGCTTCACATCATTTCCTCCAGTCCTGTCATTGGTCACCAGAAAGAAGAGATCAGTGCCTCTTCTTCCTTCCTCACTTCCATCCTCAACAGGAAGCTGTAGACCAGTACGAGGTCTCTCTGCTTTCTCCTTTCTAGGCTGTGTTTGTTAACAGTACCAGCCATGTACTTGCATATGCTACAATGCCAACTTTCGTGTTCTGATCTTATAAATAATAAGCAAACTCAGTAAAAAGTGCAATTCTGCTTCACTAGAAACAAAGTTGACAGAGCTTTGCTCAGACTATGGCCTATGTCTCCCCACAATAACATGTTCTGAATAAGACATGCACAACTCAAAGATCTATTTCCACATCATTAATAAAAGCTATAAATCATATATGTCCATTTCTCTTATGACAGCAGACAAGATAGGGGCCCAAATTCAAAGGAGTATGAGCATCACTAATAATGTTAATATCTCAAGTATCAAACAACTAAAATACTGAAAGCATTGTAAGTAATGTTGCACAAACCATCCTGTTATTTGTGACACTGCTCTAACACCACTGTTTCAGGAACTTTGTGATTATCTGAATTGCAGCAAAAATTAAAGGTCCAAATAGCATGAATACATGATAACCTGATGGCCTATTCCTCCATGGCAACTGAGGTATTACACTTATTACACTTAATAAATCCTATTGCAATTTTGCAGAATGACAAAATGGTTGAAGTTGACACAGACCACTGCAGATCACCTAATCCAACCTCCAGCATATTCAAAGACCAGGTTGCGCGGGACCACGACTAAAAATGTTTTCAACATCTCTAAAGACAGAGACTATACAAGCTCTCTGGGAAACATGTGCCAGTGCTTGAACATATATTGGTGCAAGTTTTATCTCCACAGGTGCAGGACTTCCCTCTTCTCTTTTGCAGAACTCCATAAGGTTCCCAGTTGCCTGTTTCTTCAGCCTGTGTAGCTCCCTCTGAATAACAGTACAATCATATTGTCTATCGACCACTCTTCCCAGCTTTGTGTCCTCTGCAAACTTGCTGGCAGCATACTTGATGCCATCATCCAGGTCATTAATAAAGATGTTAAACAGTATCAGAATCACTATTAAGCCCTGGGACACAATGCTGGCTACTGGCCTCCAGCTGGATTTTGTGCCAGTGATCTTTGAACCAGGTATTTCAGCCAGTTTTCAGCCCACATCCCTGGTCACCCAACTGACCAGAACTGTCTATAATTTAAATAGATTATATTAACATTAGTACGCATTATAACTTGTTCTAATTTATCAGTGCTAAATAGCAAAATAATTTGCCTGACGTTAACTGTATAGAGTCTGCTCTGACAAATCATGCTTGCCCAGACATCAAAGGTCCAGAGTAAGCCCAGGGGATGAAATATATTATTGACTTGTTATTGCCTGGAGTCATGTTGTCACCCCAGCCATGACAACACATAATTCTGGCTCATCTATGGTCAAGGAGTCAAAAATCAGAGGGTAGATTGTAAAAAGAAATCTAACAGCAAAAAAGATCATCCTCTGGTTACAGAAAGGGGACTTTTGTGCTGAAATGGGACAGTAATCTTATTGCTAACCCAGCACAAATATATTTACCATAACCTGTAGCAAGGTGATCTCTGACTTTGTATAGCAGTGGACAAAGTTGGCCAGCAATTTAACGAGCAGTAACTTCAGCAGTCCTATGCTCTAAATCTAGACATTTGTGGTTTGCAGCTCTGAACATCCCCTACAAGTATATGGAGAGGAATAGGCACTACTTGGGGTTAATTAATCTAAACTTAAAATAGATGTTTCAGATAGAAGTGAATCAATTTCTTCATATGTCTTTTTCTCTCAGTCCATAAGGTGATTAGGTCAGGCTAATTCCTAGTCCTTCTTCAATTCCTGAAGGTAGAAATAGCCGAATCTGCATTGTGAAGATGCTGTGAATGAAGAAAACAGAGGACTTGGAAGTAGCGCACCTGTACAAATCCAAAAAGAAGTCTTAAAGGGAATAAATGGGTTATTTATGGAGCTTAGTGATCAGGAGTGTGATGATGGAGATGACAGTGACAGAAGAAAAAGAGGAGGGGTGAAAGTAGTGAGAGGGCAGGACAGTAGATCACATGTGGCCATGTAAAGTTGAAATTGGCAGCAGTCTAACAAGAGTTCAGAATTCTGCATCACCTTGCTAAAACAAGCATAGGGAGGCAAACCCAGAGCAAGAAGTTAGGTCAAGATCTAGGAGTCACAGTCATTAAACATGTGAGTGGGTAAAACCACTTTAAAAGGTACATATAAAATGTGATAATGAAATATGCATTAACTTAATTAGGATCATCAGAGACAAATCATTCCCTTTTTATGTATTTAACTGATCCATATGAATAAAAAATGACTGAAAAGAAAAATTTAAAAGGTAGATTAAGGACAGCCAAAAGACATTGATGTTCTAGACAGATATCAAATTACCAAGTCAGTCTTTGATTACAGTATTTAAGACACCTCAAAATGTAACACAATGGAGATTACAATGGGTAATACAAAGGTAGGGAGTATTTGTTCCTGGCAAAAGTGCCCAAAATCCATTTAACAGTGTTACAGAGACTTTTCAGGAATTAATATTTAGGAATTTAAAAGTGACTCTATTATTCACATTTTCGGTGATTTGTAAGAGATTTGGTTTACTCTGCTAGACTAAGAGCTCCTCCCTTCACCCCGAATAATCAGCATTCGCATGACAATATCAGCATCCCCATAATGCTGATATTCATGTGTTGTGGACATTGAGTTCTTTGTAAATTTGCTCAGACTTCTTTTATTCTAAGGATTACGCCTATCTGCATGGGGATATTGAACTTTGAGCGGCCCAGTCTTGCTGCTCCTGGATTTTTGACTGGTTTCTGTGCTATTTTAGTCTACTTTTGAGTCTTAATATTTCCTCTAGTGTTTATCTTCCAGCCCAAACAAATAAAGCATTGCCTTGACATTAAGCTTGTTCTGGGGATGTTACCTTAGAGTCTTGAGAAAATTCTTGGTTTAGGATGACATTTCATAGTTTTGGATTGGGATTCAGAGGAGCTGTTCTTTCTGTGGTACCATTACTTTAAGGGGGGCAAGAAAATAAATTATAAAGAAATTATGTGTAAACTGGTTTGCATGAAAGTGGAAAAAAGCCAGAGGCAAGTACTGTTATATTTTCCTTCATATTGTCCATTTTAAAAGTCTGCACTATAAGCTTTTATCAATATAACCATTTATCAATATAATCAATCATTTATATTGATAAAAAGACCGCTCTTTTAAAGGAACAGAGTATTTATCACTGTGTTAATAAAGTAACCTTTATTCAATCCAATATTTGGTGTCCAATAATAGCCAATACTGTACACTCCAGGAGAAATGACCAGTGCACTGATTTGTGACATACTGCACCTCAAGTAAAGATTTATGTTGTGTGTTTTGAGTGTAATTTAGTTATAACTCAAAATTTAAAGCACTGCATACGTATCCTACTTATTTGCTGAATTCACTACAAACTGTTTATTATTCTTTGACGATTTTTTTCATCGTTAGGAGGATGCCCTGAAGGGTTGAGGAGAATGAGTATACATATGTAGAAGCCAGAAATATTCGATCTCATTAAGCAATGAAAATTGTCAGTGTAACACAGGAATGAAAGAATATGACATTGCTAGTCTTATTTACACAGATGATTAAAAAGAGATAAAGTAGCTGACCCAGACATCTAATAAATACAGCATTAAAAACACAGCATTTTCCACCTTATTTTTTCTGACCTACTTTTCTTTCCCATAATTGTCTTACAGTTATATCCCGAGTTCACATATTGGTTGTATCCATTATTCTGGCTTCCTAGTTATTCGTTAAATTTGGTCAGAATTTGTATTATTAGGTTTGATTTAGTTTCTCTTGGGAGCCCTGAAGGACTGAGAAAGATAAGCAAATCTTACAAGTAGGACCTACACATGTTCTCTATCTCATTAAGAAATGAAAAGTGCTGGGTTAAGGGAAGAAAGGAGAAGTGTTATTCCTATTTACACTGAATTTTTAAAAAAGCTGAGACATGTTTCTCTGTGTTGTTTAAAGCTAACCACATTCAACAAACTCTGGAGTTCATTCAAAACCAAGGGAATTGGATATTTCTCAGTAGATGAAGTTTACATCCTTAATGAAATTTAAAATAATTACTGTACAGAATCTTAGTTTTTCCCTATAATTCTATTTTTTCACATACTTTGTCATAATAAGGGTGCCTCACTAATCAGCATTTCAGACCTGAATTTTCAAAATATTAAGACTTGGCCTTAAAAAGGCCTCTTCCTTTATTTAAGAAACAGAGAGACTATTTCATCCATTAATAATAAAGGTAGTATTTGGCCATCAGTTAACTTGCTATGCCTCTTGCAAGGAGTAAAGCAGAAAGAAATTAATTCAAAATATTAAGCCTTTATTTTTTGCTAACATTGCCAGACTGAAGTGTCTGATTGATTACATTTTCTGTGTAGTCTATGTGCAAAGCTGACAACTTCCACATTGGGTGTGGTGAAGTCTACTTCTGTCAGCTTGTTCATGTTTCTGAAACATTTTTTAAAGGAACTTTAATTATATTTGCAAGTTTAGTATTTGCCCTTTAGAAAGACAAATTAAGATGCATTCTTCCCACCATTACATCTATTTTTCTCATCATTTTTTTCCAAACCTTTTTCTACTTTTCCCCACTCAGATGATTTGTTAGATAAACACATTGAGAGGTACACCAGGGACACATTCCCCTTAATAATTTTCCCCCTTTAGACCTCAAGTATTTTATCTTCACTGGGAATTTAAAATAAAATCCCTGTAATACATTAACTTTGAAATGTTCATAAGTCACTTAAATACATATTCAGATGTAGGATTAGTTTCTCATAGGCCTCTACTTCACTGAACACATAATATTCCTCAAGTAAGAACTGTAAATACTGCAACTGCAGTATGCTGGAGGTCATTGAATCATAGAATTATAGAATGATTTGGATTGGAATGGACCTTAAAAATCATCTAGTTCCAACCACCTGCCGTGGGCAGAGACATTTCGGACTAGACCAGGTTGCTCAAGGCCCCATTTATCCTGGCCTTGAACACTTCAGGGGTGAGGCATGCACAGCTTCTCTGGGCAACCTGTTCCACTGTCTCACCACCCTCACAGTAAAGAATTTATTCCAAATATCCAACCTGAACCCTCTGCCAGTTTAAAGCCATTCCGCTTGTCCTATTACTACACATCCATCATAGCGACTTTTTCTTCCACACGCAGGGGCAGAGGTACAGAAGACCATGCTGCATCTTCTGAACAGTTGTCACACTTCCATGAAAACAAGAAGGTCAGAGATGGTTCTTTTAAAAATTAAATGTTATTTCTGATGAAAACTGAGGTTATCATGTAACCTCTTGTTAAAACTAACTTTACCTGTCAGTAATCATCACTAAATATCAAAAAAATCCATAGGCATCAATGTTAGCAGCTTATGAATGCATGGCAGTCTTGTTTTATTCAGTAATACACTGAAGGATTACAGAAGCATAAAATGAAATTTTCTTTAAAGGAAACCCAGCCCCTGGAGTCAAGTCTAAATATCACAACTGAATGAGGAGGATTTTTGCAGAGAACTGGGGTAAAATTACCACTTAATGCCACCACTTTAGAGACTGGTCAGAGGAGATTAGGCTGAGAAAGGTGTTAAGGCAAGTGTCTAATCAAATGGAGGGACTAATGTGGGCAGTGGAATAATTAATGAATTTAACATTAAAGACCTATGTCAGCATGCAGTCAAAGAGATGACAGAATCTTGTCCTTTAGAAACAGCAAGGAAGAGCAGTTTTCATAGTTTCAAAGTACCCCTTACAGAGGTATTGCAAAAGCCATAAAGCCTTATCAGAGTGAGTGTTTTGAATCTTGGTCCTGACTCCTTTCTCAAAGACGCCTCACACCTCAGACCCTGGATGATCACTGTGCTGTGAGCCCAGAGAGATGGGATCAGCACAGAGCATCTGCCTAGCAGCCAGGCATTCCTCACAGCCAAGGGCAGGATTTTTTCCTTAGTTACATGTTGACACTTGTCCAGGAGATGTTTGATGCTGAGAGATACTGAGACATACTAACTTGTGCCTTTTACATGCTGTATGATTATTACAGTGTTTGAGATCTAATTTAGTGAATGTTATCTGTGCTTCAGTAAGAAAGACCTTTAAATTGGTTTTGTTTTGAAAAATGCACTGCCTTCTTTATTTTTTTTATTTCTGTATACAGGAATTTGCATTCCCTTGTCCTTACTACTGTCTGATATGCACCATAATATCATCCTATCCCATTAGCTTTGTTCCATTTCCTTTCATACTACCTCTTAATTATCCTTTTTGTACCTCTAGTCTATGGTTTCTGAGCCTTTAATACATGTCTGTGCCAATTCCACCACCCCCCAAGGCTTGTCAGGTTAAAGATTAATGAGTAGACTTTACCCAGAGGCTTTACAAAGGTTACAAATAATTACTAATGGGTATTTTATGCAATGTTGGATATGTGAAAGCTAGAAAAAAAAAAGGGGGTGGGGGAAATGATGAAATTTATTGGATTTAAGTCAGCAACCTAGATCTTTAAGACCAAAAAAAAAAAAAAAAGGCAAAATTACTATGAACCCAAACAAGTTAGGAAGTTCTGCCCTTTGTTACAAAGATGGTGATAAAAACAAAAACACCATATGGTGGAAATTAGACTGCATCTCAACTTTGCAACATCACTGCCTCCTAATTCTCCTTTCAAGTTAAGTAAAATGTGTTTCACTAAGATATAAAGACAAAAAGGTCTATAATTTTTGGTAACTCTTCAGTTTGCTAAATTTTCATATTTGACTATTTTTAAAGGAAAAAAGGAAACATCTGTCCTGTGGGCAAACCCTTAAAAAATTGCTTAACCTAGATGCTTGGTGAGAAAGACTTATGTTGGCTAGTTATCTTAATTTTTTGTTTTCTCAACTTACAGAAATACCTTAAAATGCAAAGAGTATCTGGGAAAGATTAGAATTTGCTTCCAACTGTGGATTGTAAGATTACATTTTCAGAGATGTTTTGTTTCTTTGTTTTCAGTTAGCTCATTGGTGACTTCAGCTCTATAGAAATACTGCAAAATTTAGTATTATTACTTTTTTCAAATCCTTACAGGTAAGGACAAAACCTGTTGCCTCAAGAACCCTTTTGTGTAAAAAGCATCACCACTCTTCAAAAGTAAGAGAACAACAAAGTGAACACATAAAACTACTGAAGTCTTAGAATTGTCTCTGAAAATGATCAAAGTCAAGATGCTTTATATGTTTATTTGGATTTCTCATTTAAGCATTTGCAATACAGGTCCTCTGTTTTCTTCTGTTTTCTTTCTTGTTTGCCTTTTCTTCTCTTTTCCCTGTGAGCAATATCTGTCTAGCTTTTATTCTAGTCATATATGAGTTTAACTCTTTCAGCAAGTGGCATTTCAGTAGACAAAATTTGAAATGTTGCATTTGACCATTAAGCAACTTGAGCTCTTATTTGAACCAGATAAATTGCTGGATTTCACTGCAATTCTGATTATTAAATATAAAACACACTTTAGTGTGTTTAGATACACGTGACTAGATACACATTATGCAAACAGTAAACCAATCTTTTGATTAGTGCAAAGAATTATAATTTATAATTATTACCATGTGGTTCTTCTGTATTTTTACAGCTGCATATAGCAAATAATTAGTTTATTAAATGTTAATGTCAGATTTTGACATAAAACTCCATTTCTATTTTTTTTTCCATGAGTGAATGACTCTCATTTAAAGCAAACATTATCACTTACAGTTTAAAATTCTCATTTCAGGAATTGTTCTTTCTATTCAGTAACAACATACTTTTATAGCTGATCACAAAGCAAATTTAACGTCATATTTTTAGAGAGGGAAGAAAATACTGAGAACCAAAAGCAAAGCAAAACCACCCAGGCACTTCTTTAGGAGAGCAGTATTTTTCACTAAAATACTTGTCTTAAAAGTGAGACAGAATTATTTAAGTTTTTTTATCACAGTGGTTGAAACTCTGCACAATGTGTAGGGTACTTTTGCTTATGTAACTAATGTCTAACTCTCTTGTAGAGAACTGAGGTACTCTGAAAGCAAGGCAAAAAATCCCCAGAGATGTAAAGACTGACTCAAATCCTACATTCAGAATGCTTAAGTCTGAAAACGGTTAATTTTTAACTGTTTTGATTTATTTTAGGTTTTCTGACATAATTATTGTTTAGTAAAAGAAATCATACCCTGTGGGAGTCAAGTTCCCTTTTGCAGCATTACCAGAATATTTTGATTTTTTAATATTGTACTTTGAATTTATTTTTTTTTAAAGTATTTATTCTCCTAGCCGTGAATAGGAACTTCTTCTTTTAGGAAAAGCATTGCCAGCAGGTTGAGGGAGATTGTGCTACTCAGTTCTAGGAGGCTGCATCTGGAGTGCTGTGTCCAGTTCTGGGTTCCTTAGTATCAGAGAGACATGGAGCTCCTGGGGAAGGGCAACAAAGAGGATTAGGGGACAGGAGAAACTCTCTTGTGAGCTGGGTCTGTTCAGCCTTGAAAAGACTGAGATGGGACTTCATCAATGCTTTTAAGTATCTGAAAGGAGGGTGTCAAGAGGATGGATCCAGGCTCTTCTTGGGGGTACCAACCAATAGGACAAGAGGCAACGGGCAGAAACTGTTTCAGAGGAAGTTCCACCTGAACATGAGGAAGAACTTCTTTGTCATGTGGGTGACCATGCGGTGGAACAGATTGCCCAGAGAAGTTGTGGAGTCTCCCTCACTGGAGATATTTAAGAATTGTCTGGACACAATTCTCTATAATGTACTCCAGGGTGATCATTCTTCTTGAGCAGGGAGATTGGAGCAGATGATCCACTGATGATGACACTTCCAAACTTACCCATTTTTTAATGGGTACAGAAGCAAGGACATCTATGTCAAGATTCTAAACATTCCTTTTTGTGATGCACCAAATTAAGATTTCTACTGCTGCTTTGGAGATGAGGAAAAAATTAGAAGAAATGAATAAATGGAAGAAAAAAAAGAAATTCAATGTTGGCTATTGATACATCCTGCTTTTCTTTTGAAGGTTATTTTAAAATTACAAAGATGTCTCATAGTTCCAGTCAATAAACGATACAGCATAATTCCTTTTCCCTGGACCTGCAGAGCTGAAACTTAGTCACACAAGTAGATCCACACTGGCTTCAGTGAAGCTGCTTGTTTGTTTGTATCAAACACAGACATATATTCATATACAATTCTGTAATTATCGATGTGCATAACATTTTGCAGGACAGCCACCTCATGTTTATGTCTGACCTGCTTTAATTACATTAAGCATGGCTAAAAATTCTTGTCCTCCTGCCAGGCTGCCACACTTTTAACTCTGTATGAGGCTTCTAGGAAGGAAAATAAATCTATGTGCAATCTTCTGCTTTCAGGGAGTTTTCCTATTGTTTATTTAACTTCTAACTAAGCTAGAAGTAAACAGGTAGATCAGTTAACAATATAGAAAAAAAGAATTTTGTATAGACTACAGTTTGCATGAAAGCAAAGCACAGCACAGCATGGGTGCTGGTGCAAAGGAGAGCAGAGGCATAAATCGCATCCTTATACTGTGAAAAAATCACTCTGCTACTGCTTTTAGTGTGCATGAGAGGCAGGTTTGAACATTCAGGTGTATTCTCCAATCTGACTTTTGAGCGCAAAGTGTAGAAACTGGTAATGTTTTGAATCTTAAGCAGCATTCTGAAAAACATTTTGAGAAAATATAGAAAGAACATATTTCTTTCTCTAAGGGGAACAGTCAAAATTATTGACAAAGTAATTTCACTTCATGACTCTGGCTTCTACTCTTGTCTTAAGATTTCTCTTTGTGTCAGTGTCTACACCTGGGTAGCTACAGATCCATGGCAATGTTGCACTCTCTACATCAGTATGTCTGAGTACTAAGGGTATAATTGTAAGCCAAGCCCCATGAGATAGTGACTGTGCTACATTTCCTTTAAAGTGTGCTCTTATGATTCAGTGGTTTTTCCTTCTAAGTGTGTTTGTATCTTGATGTCTCGGATATCTCTGATCAAGTAACATAAAAAATGGAAGATAAATTATTTCTTTTATTTAATTATAAATCCATTCAACTTATTCTAAATTTGCTCCAGTTTTCAGATGGCTATAGCACAAGAACAGTGAACTGGACCAGATGGGTCTAATGATACTGAAAATAAAACACCAAAACTGAAGCTTTTCTTCATCTGAGCCTTATCAGAGTCTGTCATTTTGTTATTTGAATTCATGAAAATTTTCCCAATAGGTGACCCATGGAAGTGCCCTCAAGCCTTGGATCTTGGTATCTTGAATATCATTGCATTTCTATATGCATCCATCAGCAAGCAATTTAGACTGGACAAAATCATAAACTTTGACGGATGGTAAAAGCGATATAATAAGTACTAATGTTTTTAACTCCACAGCATGTGTTTTATTCAGGTTACATTCTAACAATGATGGCTAATGATACCCTCCACTAATATAGATTAACATCTCTTACCAGTTCCTTCTACCATTTACCTTGTCCTCTTTTTCCCAAACCAACTTCGTAGTTCACTGTAAATATACATATGGAAAAAGTGACAGCTAGTCTCTGTGGCAGAAACATGAAGAGAATTTGAGTATATTTGAGGTTAGACTGATTTCCCAAACAGGTAATATAAGCAGAATATTTCTGTATTTAATGAACACTGCATTCGTAGCAACAGAAAAAGGAAAAATATGCAACACGCAATCATTTACCACAGTGATATAGTTGCTGTGTTTAGCCTGAATGGTCAGGGTTTAAAAACTTATGCAAAAAGTTGAAGAAAGCTAATATGCTGGTACCCCTGAAGAATAAGTATTAATTATTGGAGAAATTGAGACCACAATAACAATAAACTGGGTTAAACGAAATACCCATCAGTTCATCTCCAACAATGGCCAGCAACAGATGCCAATAGAAAGGAGTAAAATAGGTCAAGTGTACAATGACACTTTCTCAGCCTCCAGCAATATGTGGCTCTTGGCTTTCCTAGGCTAGAAATGTGATTTTGGGGCCAGATTATTAAGAGTGGGAAGGAAAGAAAAAGTCTTTAAAATTGAATGTTTGTACTGCGCCCACTGTAAAGCATCTATAATAAATTTCTAAAATACTGCTCTAATTCAATTTTCTTGTAGATTGTTTATTTAGAAAAACCTACAGGAACTAGTGCTAATGGGGAGGTGTTAAAACAATGCAGAAGCACTGAATGTTTTCAATAAAGTCTGCACACCAGCTGTGAAACCTCTATGACATAGTTCATATTAGCTCAAGAAAAAGTTACTCCTACAAAAGTTAGTTACTATTCACATGTAGTGATGTACCTGTTCTTGTGGACTATTAGGAACTAGAAAAAGCAATGAAAAAATCCTGAAAAGCCACAGATGTCCCAGTTTTAGAATATCAGAACCACAAAGTATTTAACAGGGGAAAAAATCCCAAGCATACAAACAAGTACACAAAAGAACAAACAAACAAACAACTCCACAAGGAGCAAAATTAAAATATCCCAAGGCAGAGTGTTTGGTACGTTGTCATGTAACTCTTCTCACAATCTTTTTCTCCCCTAAAGTTGTATCCCATGTTACAACTTGGTCACTTCACTCACCTAAAAGGAAAAGTGATATCAATCTAGAATCAGCTTCTTAGAGCGAAGACATGAATGCGTACTGAAGAACATTGATAGATGGGCAGATTTTCAGGTTCACTGTACCCACAAGATGAAAAAAGAAATCATAGTAACATTAATGCTTAATCAGTAGGGATGAATGGGAAACAGATCTCATTGATAGAACTATGTCCAGTTGAGATTACAAATATGGCTGACAAAGTCATCTATGAGTACATAATCTGACCCAGAAGTTCCTTATATTCTGATTAATAAACCTGTTCTATTACAAACAAATAAATCACTGTGGTATGCATTTAATGGATTAAAACTGGCTGGTAATCATCACATAATAGGAATGTTTTTATTCGGATCCAACCATGATCTACTCTTGGCTCCACGCTAGTCAATATTGTCAAGGTCTACAGATCACACAAAATCAGTGGAGTGGTAGATCAGGATGAGGACTAGTCAGTTCTGCAGAGCAATCAAATTCCCTTAGCAAGAGACCATATGACCAACATGCCTTTTAAAATAATGGAGTTCGAGGACAAGCATCTGTGAAAATGGAGTTTAGGTCAGAGTTGCAGGAAGGGGGAATGGTTTTCGGAAAAGTGCTGTTTCTGAAGCGCTAAAGAGATGATGTTTCGAACATGACCTCCTGATATGATAGAATACATGAAAAGCAAAGCAGTAGTCATATTCAGAAATAAAGAATAATATGGACAGTAAGCACAAACTATTTATCCCACCATATATAACCGTTAATAATATTAAAAACATGGTCAAGAAAAATAATAAGTCTGTTGGCTGCAAAAGAGGATGTTCACAAACTAGAAATATTTAGTGTAGACCTAAAAGATCTACATAAGACCTGGAAAACCTCACTTTTTCTAGGAGCTTAGTGCTCAGTACTGTTATGTATGGGAAAGGCTGGTTGATCACTGTGAGCTGGTTTGATAATTGTGAGCATCAGGGAAGGATTTCTGACTAGCAAACAATGATAAAACATCTTCCACTGGATGGGAAAATTAATCTAGATAAATTTAGAGTGGTAATAAGTGATTTTTAACAAAGAAAGCTGTCAGTTGGTAGTAGAATTTATTATGCAACAAGGTGGAGACTATGCTACATGAAGGCTCTACTTTTTGTAAAATATATTCTTCAATTCACCCAAGGTTGTAGGTGCAGGAATTAATATTTACAGAAGAGATGCTCAGAAAAATCTGTACATGAGAAATCAAAAATGTTGTTATAGATGGGAAAAAAAAAAAAAGGAGAAAGGAAAAAAGCTACATTCAATGAACCAAGAGGAAAGTACCTTTCCTCGAATAAAATTAAAAAAAATCTTGTCCCAGTAACATTGATGAGGTACGTCTCAGATAACTATGTAAACATTTCTCAACTTTTTAAACTTTAGTATTCATCTCTGCAGTGCTAAGCAAGGCTAATACCAGGGGGATTAGTTTGAAGCACACACCTGGCCACAGAAGGAGAGAAGGGGACACAGTTACTGGAAAATGCATTGATGTACAGCTTTGGACAACCTTTGCTGCTGTGAAGGCACAGAGAAAATGAATGCCCAGCAATCACCAGCGGCTGATGACCCCCAGCCAGCAGTGCATGTGAAGAGCAACAGTGACATAGGTCAGAGCACAAGTGGAATGAATCACGTGCAGGACTTATTCTACACAGAGCTCCTGTGGCATTGGATAAACATTTTGCACAGTGCACTTACTCCTCTGTGTGCACTTCATCCAAAACACACTGAGCTCAGCCAAGCAAGAGGACATGTACATGGATGCTGAAATGGCCCCCACAAGAGGTGGTCCTAGACAAGAGATGTAGAAATGCCCACCTGTAATGGGTGAGCAGCTTCTGATGATCAGGTCTTCTCAGTCAGTGGACAGTCATCAAGCAAAAGTGGCACCATCACAAAGAAGAAAGAGACTTGTGTACCTGATGCTTCTCTCAGCTTCAGTATTGTTGCCATATTTGTAGTTCCAATAGTAAATATTTTCATATTCTATAAGACTAAATCATCGTTTTGTTGTGGGGATGTTATCCTGTTTCCTTTTGTGTTCCAAATCAGAGTATGATTCCTAGATATAGGCAATTGAATCATCTCTAGTGTTTTGGTTTTCTGTTATTACCTCCCAGTCGAGAAGACCATTTTCTGAAAGCTTACTACTCTCAACTGAAAATGTGGAATTCCATATAATAGTCTACAAAAGTAGATTATGGATTATATTCAATGATATTTACTTAATGTACCCAGTACATGTTGAAAGCTCATAACAAGAAAGTGACCCGACTCCAAATACTATTTCAGGCAACAGAACATTTCATACTTCAGGTTACATTGTGGGTTTTCATAATCTTTCTCTGAAAGCCATGTGTGGAACAATCGATGTTTTCAACAGCTGGTAATTAGCACTATTCCAGACTGGACTACATTCATGAGTCAGTATGACAGAACAACTCAGAACAGCCTGTGAAACAAATGGGATCTAAATAGAAGTGTGGGTTCTACCTGGTGAAAGTTTTCTAAGTATTTGAACATCAGCGTATCCATGACAAATAAAGCCAGGTGAAGCTCTGTCCTGTTTATAACTGCAATATATAAAGGTCAAGGAACACGAGTCTTAGAGAAACCAGTTTGCTCATAACTGGACAAATACTTCTCAAAGCAGGTGTTTTTTAGACAGACAATAAAACTCTCTGAGCATGACCCCAGCTCTCAATGCAATGATAGTTTTGTGAATACTTCTCCAAATTCTGCCTTGGTATATCCCGAGGTGACTGGTACATCCTTTCTTGCTACAGTATAAAAAGATTTTTAAACCTGGTAATGACTATCAGTGTCATAACCTGGAGGGAAAGCACTTTCTGCCAGACACTCAGATAAATACATCTCTATTTTCAGGACTAAGAGAAGTCTCTTTCATTAACAGCATCCTCCTGGAGGTTTTCAGCCCAGTAGGAGTACATACTCAGCACCCAGAAAGGGAAAACCTGCCATGACTGTGTGAGCCTGCAACTCAACTGCACAGGTCTCCCAGACAAGCAATTGTTAATATATGCTAATAAATGTTGCCACTTGGTGCCTGTGTAAATGCACATTAACCCTTTCATTCCATTTTTGTGTGTTCAACATTTATTTCAGAGACTCATAAAGGCCACTACTATTAAGAGTCTTTACAGTGGAGGAAGAAAAAATATCCCTGACGAGGAAGAGAAAATACCCCTGAACAATCACATAGTTTCTATGTGTGACTACTTGAGCTTTCTATGTGGTCTCTCTCTTGAACAAAAACCTGAGTTGAGCATCTCACTGGTATCTCTGGTAACACAATGTGAAAAACACTGTTTGCCTCTATAAGAGAATAAAATTGACCTATAGCTCAGTCTGTTGCTGCTAGCTGAAGGTTATTTTGCTTTGACATATCCTTGCAGTGTCCTCTGCTTTAATTAATAATGCTGCTGCCATGTATTATGAAAGTCACTCTTTTGCACATGCTGTTATCTTTCCAAATTAGGCATTTTAAAGTTTAAGCCTTGAGAAATGCATAGAGTATTTTCAATCAAAAGTCCAATCTATTTGCATGCACAAGAGCAGAGAGATTTTTCATGCAAGTGGTTGTACTCTTAGGCTTTTATTATTTCTGCTTCAGCAGAAAGCAATAAATATGTCTTGAGACAAGGGAGAAAGTTAATAAAAAACTGTCCTTTCCTCTTTGTTCTAGACCCTGTTTTAAAACCAGCTTGTCTTTCATGAACAAATTAATTGGATTAGCTCTGCTTCGGCCACAAAGGACAACACTGTGTGTCACAAGCATATTTGTATAATGAACCATCACTGCACTGGTGTACTAGGGGACTGATTCTGAAATTGTATCGAAGCAAGTATTAGTGTTAGTATTAGTATTAACATTAAAATTCAGCTTGTGAGACACAAATTTTAAAAAGTCACTGCACCAGCAAACTAATGATTGAAATGAAAAAGATCTGTGTAGTGAATGATGGTATAGACAGAAAGCTTATCCTCAATGAGCTAGCTAGTCAGAAGGCAGGTCCTTACTGTCAAAAGATATTAAAATAGTATACCTACAGATATTGTCAAAGAAAACTTCACTGTGGTTTGAGAAGATGTCAACAAAAGGAATAAAGCTCTATAAAAATAAATATTACTTCTTTCCTGAGATAGAAATCAGACTACATTTTTGAAAAAATTACTTTCTTTTTATTTTGAAATAAGACAATAACTATTTGTCCCCCTCCCCTTCATCACGGTAATAAAATTTTAAGCTGAGACTATTGCAAAGTTAGTTCTTATTCAACACGTTCTTTTTTATTTATGTAAATGGTTTTACATAAGGGTATCATAAGGGTATGTACTCTAAGTTCTATGTTTTTCAGTTTTCATTGATCCTCATTTGTGTCTTATAAAAATGATTTTTGTGGTTTTCTGAGTGTTTCTGCAATATCTCAATTCAGAATGGGTCTCTGGCTGCTACTACAGCAAATAAATGAATAAGAACTAGATCAGTCATACAGGAACATAACCTATGGAATTGAAATGGCCATAGTTTATTTAAAAAAAAAAAAAAAAGGAATTAAAAATATTGAGTCATCTCCTTTCAAAATTAAAGTGATCTTTTGTTTTGTTGCTGGTTGTAAAGTAGGGTAAATATTGATACTGGAAGACCCATAAATGCTTACTTTCCAGGGTATTATTAGGCTGGACCATTTATCATTGATACTTTGTTTAAATATTAAAAACATATAATAACACCTAGTCAGAAACAGTTGGAATTTTTTCTTAATTGTGTTCCAGGAAAATTTTTTATAGGGAAATGACTTTTTCTTTAGTGGTCAATGAAAATCTTTCTACGTAGTAAGTCTGTGGCTTGTGCAGACTCTTTCTCTTTCTTTCTTTCTTTCTTTCTTTCTTTCTTTCTTTCTTTCTTTCTTTCTTTCTTTCTTTCTTTCTTTC